>JAAGKR010000387.1:110051-163127 GCA_011419295.1 Clarias macrocephalus
TTTTGCCCCCCCCCCCATCCCCCCCCCCCCCCCCCCCAGAATCATCATCATTTTAAAGAAATGTTTATATATGATATCTTGAACATCATGGTGAGGAAGAAAAAAAATCAAGGAAAATCTTTCTAGGACACCAAGAACTTGTTAGCATTAAATAAGTAAATAAATAAATGTATATATATATATATATATCCTAACACATAAGAACATTTTATAGCATTGATGATATTGTAAAAATGCCATTATTTTCTATAAATGTTTTTGCTATAAATACTTTTTGTTTCAGCTTGCTGATTCCTTGCTGCACACACCGTACACAAGATGTTTTTGCAATATTAATAAAATCCTTCGCACTGCTAAAAAGTTGCTTGCGGGGCAGCAGCTCAAGCATAATCCTCGTCTAATACCAGAATGCCATGATGCATGACATCATGACATGCACCCGTCATAAAAGCTGAGGATCCTGTTATTGAAGACTGTCTAACTTTTAGTGGCGGAATTCTGTGTGAAAGCACATCTGTTGGGTTTGGTTTTTACTAAAGTCCAAAGCTCTGATGCTGGACACTCCTTCCATGCACAGTATATCTCCTTATAGAAAACCTTACCACCTTGACCAACTTTTTAATCTAAGGTAAAGTCATTGTACAGGTTATGTGAACTGTATAAGAACTGGACAAATCCTCCGTGGAGTCACCCACAGGTTTTCCCGAAGAGCGATTTTGAATCTCAGCTGGTTTTGGGTGAATTTTGCTGTGAATACAGTACTTACCGGTGGTGTGGAGAATAAACCATGGAGGTGGTGGGCAGCTTTGCTTTGTTTCCACTTATTCCATTTTAGAATATCGGCTCTGAACTTGAATCCCAAATGGCGTTCGATGGAAAGATGCACTAAGACGTGCAATCACTTGTTCAACATAACGAGCAATGCCTTTCATACATTAAGCGGTTACACATTAAGGATTCAGCCCTAGAAGCTAGTTAGCTTTGTAGCTTGACCTAGTGTACGCAAATAAAACAACATTGAGTGTTGTTTGGTGGCATGGTGGCTTAGTTTTTAGCACTTGCATCTCCAGGTCCTGGGTTCGATTCTCATGTCAGTCTTTGTACACAGTTTGTTGGGTTTTCTCCAGGTTCTCAGGTTTCCTTCCACAGTCCAAAGACATGCAAATTAGGCTAATTGATGCTCCCAAATTGTTGAATTTGTGATATATATATATATATATATATATATATATATATATATATATATTTTTTTAGCAAAAAAAATTGTGAATGCTGACCAAAGGTCCTACCAGTGTCATGCAAGATGGGAATAAATACAGCGGTCCACAGTTCCTACTGTAGGTTTTCCTTCTGTGACTGTTTGTTATGTGGGTTTTGGTTGCCAGTTGCTCTCTTGTCCGTACTGCAGATCGTAAGAATCAACCTTGATGCATTATTACACTACATTGTGGGGGGTGACCAACATTTAGTGTAATAATACTTATTGGAACAACTAAGACATGGAGTGATGCATATAATTAACCATCCCAGTTCGGTTACCATTTATTAACGCAACTTGTGGAATGGCTCTCGTCCAATCAGATTACACAGTCGGAAGTAACTGTTGTATAATAAACAATAACAAGTGATCCAGATCATTAATAGAGTTTTGTGATTTGCAGCAGGAACTACTGTCAGAGCTGCTGCTGAAAAAAAAATAACAAACACCATCTGGATTTTGATTATAAAACTGCAAAAAAAAAAAAAAAAAAAAAAATTGCTTGTCTGTGGATTGTCTTCAAATTGCTTTGTGGAGTTTTTTATTTATTTATTTATTTTTATTTTTTTTTTTATTTAAAGACAGAGATGAATATTCATAATTACTTTGGCTTAAAGCAGCAGATGGAAATCTGTAGAAAGGGTCAAATTAGAAAGAGAGAGGGAGTAATAATATTAGATTGTTTTAATAATCATAATTTTTTAAGAAAGTTTCTAACATGTTAATGGACACCACAGTTTCGTGAAGATGGCCATGGATGTGCAATGCCATTATACCATGGACCTCTGCGACAAACTAAAATGTGACCCTATTCTACAGTATATGCATAATTAATTTTTAAATAATTAAGTGGTATATAAAAGACAATTTATTATTACCTACATGCATTTGCAGATTTTAAGATTTAATTTGGTTATTCGTGGATTTACCCTATTGACCCTTTTTTTTTTTTTTTTTTTTTTTAACCTTGCGCCGTCTCAGCCACGGCAATATGACATCAGTTCAACTATTTTGGTTCAATTTCTCTGTAGCCGTAGACAATGGTGTTTAAATAACCAAACGATGCATGCTTAAATATATAAATAGAGAACTGTGTGGAATGATCGTCAGTAAGCAAGGTGCATTATACAGCACATAGACACCAAGTTGGTTGAGTGCACAGATGTAAAACAGTAAAGAACACCAGTGTGTTGGACTTGCATAAGGGTAGCTCAGTGACTAGGACCCTGGGCTTCTGATTAGAGGGTCATCACCAAGTAACCCCTGCTGGACAATTGAGCAAGACACTCAATCCAGTTCATGCTTTACCTAAATAATATAGATTTGTAGATTCCTACTGGTTAAGTGCAAAAGAATCATTAGAGAGCCATGCTTGGTGCAAAATAACATCATATCTAGGGGTTTAAAGAATTGCGCTCACTTACTCACTTAACAGTTAAAATATTACTATTATTATTACTATTATTATTATTATTATTATTATTATTATTATTATTATTATTATTATTATTATTTTAAGATCTGTATATATGGGATCACATTCTACTTTAATTGTTTTGTTCAAAAATTTGTTTCCCCTTTTTTTCTGTGTTCTTTTTTTTGTCTGTAAAAACACACAATTGTCTGATCATTGGGGTACTAAGCAACACTAAGTATAAACGTCTACAGAATTTGAGTGTGTATGTTGTAGCCTGGTGCTGCGAATCATCCGCCCTTGATTAAGGATTAATTTACCATCAGCAGGTATGCAGATCTCTATAAACATAAAGGTTTTGGCTGTTTGTGGTCTGGAGAATTTTGGTGTTGGCAATAACACCATGCTAAGTAGGAAAGGAATAAGCCATGGTCTTAATAAAGCTGCACATCAATGTGGAAAAGATTATAAAAAAACATTTCCAAACAATTTGGAGTTTACCTTTCTTCGGTGAGAACAATTATTCACAAGCGCTGGATAAAGTGAATCAGCTGAATAAAGAGAACAGTTGCCACTCTTCCCAGAGTTGGACATCCCAACACATTGAGCTTAGAGAAATACCATCTACATCCCAGTTCCTACATTCATCTGTGAACATATTAAATGTTTAAGTCTATGACAGCACAATTAGAAGAAGACTGAAAAAGTATGGTTTGCTTGGAAGAGTGCCAGGGCAAAAGCCTACTCTGTTTAAAAAAAAAAAAAAAAAAAAAGAACAAACCAGACGACTTGTGGAACGATGCTCTATGGACAGATGAGACCAAAGTGGAGTTTTCCAGTTATCCAATCCAATCAAGCCACAGTGGTGGAGGTGATGATTTGGACCTGTTTTGCAGCCACAGGACCTGGGTACCGCACAGTCACTGAGTCGACCATGAACGTCTCTGTATACCGGACTATTTTAAAGGCAAATCTGAGGCCATCTGTCCAGCAGCTTGGTCTACATTGGATGAAGCAACACGACAATGATCTGTAGCAAAACAGATCACACTAGCAAAACTATATTAGGATGAATGAAAAATGAAAGAATCAAGGTTTTGAAATGGTCTAGTCAATGTCCAGCCATCACTCCTACTTACATGCTGTAAGCCTTAAAAGAGCTGTGCATACAGTATGTGAATGCCCAGCAAACTCAATGACCTGGAGCAATGTTGTGGAGAAGAATGGACCCAGAATGATGTGAGAGACTGATAGTCATACAGGAAATGATTCCTGCAAGTTATTGCTGTTAAATGTGGCTCTACAAGGTATTGAATCATGGGGGCTACATAGGACTTTTCTTTCTTTTTTTTTTTTTTTTGGCTTAATTTTTTGGTAAAACAAAATTATTTTTGCTATGATTATGTTTATACTACAAAACTCCATTTTGGACCTGACTGTCAAATAGATCAGTAGTTACAAACTGATCTTCCTGTTCTCCCAGTTTTACTCTCTTCTTTCTGCCATGAATTGATGTCCTTCTAACTATCTCAAGCCTATTTCCTCTGAGAATCCCTCATCGTCCTGATGATCGGAGCAATGGGAGGGGCTGGGTGAGTGAGTGACGGGTTTGACAAGGGAGAGGCTGAGAATCAGGCTGTTTACAGAGCTCGCCAATCTCTTGGTCTGTTAATACTGCAGAACACTAGCATGGATGCCTTGCTCTCTCTCTCTCTCTCTCTCTCTCTCTCTCTCTCTCTCTCTCTCTCTCTCTCGCTCTCTCTCTCTCTGTGCTCCTTATCTTCGTTCCTCACTGTTCCCTCCTGTGTGTATTCTCCATCAATCTTCTCTCTCTCTCCCTCTCTCTCTGACGGGGAGGAGCAGGTGTAGTCCTGCCTCCCTCTCTCTCTCTCTCTCTCTCTCTCTCTCCCTAATCCTCCTCTGCTTCTCGCTCTCTTCCTCTCCCGGCACTAGCAGCATCAGCAGCAGCTGCTGCATGCCAGACAGGAGAACAGCGTCTGTTTGCGATGACACCGTCTCAGCCTGGGACAGAATGACACAAACAAACAAAAAATTAAGAAGCCTCCCATTCAGACTGGATGGCAGTGTTGGATAAAGAGAACATGAAGAAAGCCTGAGCTCAGGGATTTTTTTTTTCTTTTCTTTCCTCCCTCTCTCATTTCTCTCTTTACTGTCTGTCTCTAGCACCCTCCCTTCCCCCTCCCTGCTTCTCTCACTCCCTCACGTTGCGTTCTCCCTCCCGCTCTCTCTCTCTCTCTCTCTCTCTCTCTCTCTCTCTCTCTCTCTCTCTCTCTCCCTCTTTTTCTCAGTGGCGGAATGTAGCGGAGGACTGAGCGCACGCTCGTTCACTCCGTGCTGCATGAACAGCAGCGGGACACGGCTCGGATGCTGCTCAAGCAGGAGAACGGATTTATCCTCCCTGTGGATTTGATTGCACACTAAACGTTGACCTTTGCCAGTTTTTGCGGTCTTCTCCTGCTTGTTTCTGTAGGTGCTGAATTTGTTATTTTGGCTCCAGTGCGTGGAACAGATTTGGATTGCTTTCCGCTTCCATACAAATGGTATCTGTAGGAGGTTCAGCCCTGGGAGGGGATGCTGGGAATCGCGGCTGCTTGCCGGAGGGTCTGACTCTACGGGATATGTAGAGCTGAGTCAGCGACTGCTAACGGGAGCCTAACAGGAGTCAAAGAACGAGACAGTGACCAAGCTGGGAGAAATAACAGAAAAACAGTCAGCCCTTCTGGAAACTCTCCAGACCTCTGAGGAACATTTTAAGGAACCATAAAATTGATGGTTTGTTTTTTGACAGGTCAGATTGGTGCCTGATCTGAAAGACAGGAATTGAGGAGTGGTAACGCAAGAGTGTGCTGCTGCATTGGGCTCTGCCGAGTGCCTCCTCACAGACGCATCCGTTCTCTGCATTCCTCCCTTCTTGCTCCACCCCTCTGTCCGGCGTCTCCCCTGTTTCCTCTCCCCATTTCGTTTGTCCTTGGAACCAGAGTCCTAATCTAAACCCGTCTACTTTCACCTGCTTCTGGAACAGAACTAAAAGGATCATCCCACGTTGGATTCTGCCAGCCCTGTTTTTTTTTTGTTTTTTTTCAACCTCTGGAATTCTACTGTGTTTCTGTGTGTAAGCTTGAGTGTGCGTGTGTGAGCTTGATTGTGCATGATTGTGTTTGTGAGTGTCTGTCCTTTAAGGAGTGATGTTTGTATGTTGTCGGTGAGTATTTGCATTTGAGTGTGTGTTCTGCTGGGATTTCTTGCTTTTTTTTTTTCCCTTCAAATCACCCTGATGTTCAATGCCATGAGCCATCCTTCTGTGATCCTCCTGTGCCTGCTAAGTGCCCGACCCTGGGGTTAACCCTCTAAACTTGGGGCAGGATGAGTGAGACTTCTGGAGCTGTGACCACCTCAGGGGTGGTGATCCTAGAGGAACCTGAGGTTGGTGGGGCTTCTGGGGGACGTCAAGGTGGAGAGCGTGCTGGAGCTTTTAGATGCGCCTTTTGGCCCAGACAGCAGACTTGGCTGTGTGTAGTTCCCCTTCTGATTGGTTTTGTGGGTCTTGGCCTTAGCCTCATGCTGCTCAAATGGATTGTTGTGGGATCTGTGCAGGACTATGTACCAACAGACCTTGTGGATGCTAAGGGTATTGGCCAGGATCCCATTTTTCTATCCAAGCCAAGCACTTTTCCTAAGGGCCCAGACAGCACCACTTCCTCCACCACTACCACCACCGTATCCTCAACCATCTCCACTATAACCACAGCAGTGAGGGGCAAAACCCGAACAGCAGCACCTCCAAATGTCAACCCAAGAGATGGCGGTTCGTCTGGCAGCCAAGTGACCCAGAAGACTACCACCACCACTACAGCCTCTGGCACTGCCTCCCTTGGCCGGACCTCCACCTCCAGCCCATCTACGTCCAAGCCAACAGTCCTCAATGACTCGACCCGTGAGCACTCAACAACGGAGAGGCCGGTCAACACTCCAGCTCGGACCCATGTCAGCCGCAAGACACGTGAGTCCTTGCGGTCTCTTAATGTTTCCCGCTGCTCTGGGCATTTTGACTTTTAAATGCCATTTTGGTTGGTGGGCTTATTTTTATTTGGCTGCATGATGGAATGACATTTCAAATCAGGTCATTTCTAACTATTAGCACAACCAGCTAAGTGTGAAAGTATAAGCAATTTTGTATTCTTTTTATTTTAAAATGAAGTATGGTACAAATGATTTTTTCACAAATTAATTCCAAAAGAATGCCAGTAACACACATGAACTGTATATAATTGAGTATAGTCAATCCAAGCCTGGTAAGAAATTGGGATCAAAGTTTATAACAGCTTTGTTTTGGCACCACTGGAGAACAAAGGGTTACAGACTTGTCCAGGGGCCACTGCTGGGATTTCAACTCCTGGCACTGAGGTCAATCGCCTTAACCAATGAGCTATCACTGCCCCATAACTTTTAGGTTCCTTCTTCCTTTAAGGTCATAATGAAAGACAACCTGATGTGTCTGCACTCAGTTCCATGTGTTAAAAATAAAATGTCAATTTTACTCGATAAATGTGAGCAAACATAGAATTATGTATAGTTCGAATGGTTTTAACCAGAATTTAGATTTAGGGAAGGGTTAAAATGGAATAGTGGTGAAATTGAGGTCCCAAGGGTTTCTTGAAGTAACTGTAGGCATAGCAAGTTGTATAGTTTCGATTATTTTTGTAATCTTTGTTTTTATACAGATGTAGGTTAACTTTAAATATCAACCACAGTATATACAGTACAGGAGCCCCCCAACCCCCCCACCCCCTCAAGCTTTGTCTAGACCATGAATGTCGAACGAGGACCTGAACCAATGCATCATATATGTTTTGACTACTGATGGCACTTTGGTTGTAGGAACTGTGTTTCAGGTTCATTACATATTTGACATGCAGCTTGAAGGTTCATCTAGAATTCTAAAAAATATGCACAGACAATAATGCAACAGTGATGTTTCGCCTTCATGATCAGTAATCTTAGTATCTAGGTCTTGACTGTATATGCCTTTCAACCCCAGTCGGTGATGCTTAGGATTCGGCTGGTTTGTTTTTGCCTGCTCTTGTAGATCAGTAATGAGATTATATTGTAGATGAACAAGGTTTTCAAGTTTTTGCTGCCTCACCTGCTTGTTTGAATAATCAAGTGTTCCAACCCAATGACAGCCTAACATTTCATGAAACATGGACATTATCTTGATCAAACATGGGGTTTCAGAGAAACAGGTATTTAAGTGTTTTTTTTTTTCTCCTCTACTGAGACAGAATACTTCTAAGTCACTTAACCTACATGGTGATCTAATTAAACCTGATTTTCCCGAAGTGCTGAAGAGGTTCTGTGTGGTCCCAGATGGAAGTGTTTCTGTTGTGCAATTTTAAGTTGAAACCTTCTGAGACTTCCATAAACTGTCTGATCATGTGACCGCTCAAATGCTTCATTTCTCCCCAGATCACCACAAAATCCCTGCCTGCCATTTTATAATGTAAGAGCATCTGGGGAAGTTGGCTAGAACTGCCATGGAACATTATTCAACCATGTAAATAATCCTTGTTTCAAAAGATTATACCAAATACCTGGTGTCTTATCTTAAACCACAAAAAAATCAGGGATGAAAGAAAATCTGCCAATGCACTCAGATAACAGCACCCAGGAACACAGACTCTTGTCATGTCTCACATGTTTTTTTTTTTTTTTTTTTTTTTTTTTATCAACGGATGTGCTTTAAGGGGTTTGACATTAACTATCACATTTAACATCTTTGCATAAAGCTAACACCACATTGTGGGTTGCCTAAGCTGAAGTATTATGATACAGAGATCTTAGGCTTGGATGTTATCACTCTCCTGATGCACCTAAAAGGATCTCCTTTGGTATTCAGTCTTGAATATTTGATCTAAGTGTCTCACTCTGGCAGAGTGTGATTCACTGGCACTCGGCAAGCTTTCTTTGCTTTGTCTTTGCTTGGCACGGATTAATATACGATTACTCCTGATAGTGTGTAAGTATTATTATTATTATTATTATTATTATTATTATTATTATTATTATTATTATTGTTGTTGTTGTTGCTGTTATTATTAAAAATATATTATAGTAAATAATTATTATATAATATTAAATATACTATATAATATAAAATATATAAAATAATTATATAATAATACTAATAATAATTTACTATAACTATTTTTATTCTAATAATAATGATAATAATGATAACAATAATAATGATAATAATAATAATTATTATTATTAAAATAAAAAAATAATTATAGTAAATAATTATATAATGATATAAACTATATTTTATAATTATAACATATTTTAAATAGTTCAATAATAATAATAATAATAATAATAATAATAATAATAATAATAATAATAATAATAACAATTTATTATTATTATTATTATTATTATTATTATTATTATTATCAGTTATTAGTAGTGCCTGACTGCGTTTCTGTGTTTGTTCTATATAAGTGATGTAAACCATTTTGGTGACTTTCTTTTTGCAAAACTTCCCCCAGTGGCCATTTCTTGCCAACTTCAACATATATATTTTTTCTTAATTACAGTATACCTCACTTCTACCTATGTCAAATGTGAATTGAAATCTGGCTCATGTCAGCTATGCATTTCAAGTCATCCATGCCAAACCCATACTAAACATGGAGCACATTTCTCCTTGAATGGACAGCTGGAATCAGAAATGGTTCCTTGAAAGTTACAGGTTTTGCCTTTCAGGCACATGTATCAAAATTGGTGGGATATTCTAAGTTCATACAGTACCGCTCACAAATTTGGGATCACGTTTGTGAACACATGAAATTAGTCTGAATAAAAAATATAGCAAAAGAACAAGACATGCTGGCACTTTCAGAGTTAGAAATAACGATATTGATGGAAATTATGAATGTGTTCTTCAACCTTTTTTTTTTTTTGCCTTCATTAAAAAAACAAACCAAAAAAAAAAAAAAAACACCCTTTGCAATCAATACAGCCTGGTAGACCATAGGCATTCTATCTGTCAATGTTTCAAGACAATCTGATGAGCTTTCCCACAAGATGGATTGGCTTGATGGAGTCTTCCATCGTCCTCCGTATCAGGCTGCTCCCACAACAGCTTATAGGGTTCAGATCCGGAGACTGTGCTGGCAGAACTTTAATTGTTTTGTGAAATGAATACAATTGTTTGATTTGCATGAAAATGTTGCTTCCAAAATGTTACTTTGGAAAACAAAGAAATTTGCAAGTGATCCCAAACTTTTAAGTGGTAGTCTATACTATACTGTACATATCCACCAAATTTGGTGTGAATAGG
Organism: Clarias macrocephalus; assembly: GCA_011419295.1. Classification (NCBI taxonomy): domain Eukaryota; kingdom Metazoa; phylum Chordata; class Actinopteri; order Siluriformes; family Clariidae; genus Clarias; species Clarias macrocephalus. The sequence continues at coordinate 120,087 of JAAGKR010000387.1, forward strand.
AAGAAGCGTTGCAGAGATGTACTGTAGACTCATGATTGTTTGACAGTTAGCTTTAGGTTCATCTGCATGACTTGGTTAAGATAAATAACTTTATTTCCAGTGAAAATGTTTCAGTGAAATTTTTTCTTCACATATTCCAGCGTGGGCTCTGGGGTCAGAGCACAGGGTCAGAGCACAGGGTCAGAGCACAGGGTCAGCCATGATACGGCATCCCTAGAGCAGACGGGGTTAAGAGCCTGGGGTTCAAACTGCCCACCTTCTAATCAGTAACCCAGAGAGATACCTCGCCGAGCTACCACTGCGTTAAATGATCTAAAACCTGTTTGAACAATGTCCTGGATAAACAATCTGGCTTCCCTATAAATACAGTACAGGATCTCTCCCAGGGCAAAATCTTTTTTTTTTTTTTTTTTTTTTTAAATCTGATTTATCTATTTAGTTATGATTCTACATTGAGTATATTTTTCTACTAACTAACTCCATGTAGCATTTATTGTTGATTATTATTAATCTCCTACTGTAGGTTCTGTGTTACCAATTAATGTTCTTAAGAATTTATTATTAAATGTAGTTAATAATTTATCATCAATATGTCTACAATATGGTCCTCACACGTGTTAGAGCCCCATGTACACTTGTTTAATAGCACTGTAAGAAAGCTATTATGAAATAAAGCCTTTAATTGTAGCTCTCTAACTTCCACTGATAATATAATAATAATAATAATAATAATAATAATAATAATAGTCCCTGATATGATACAAAGCGTACCGTCATATGTATGTCATTTATTTTTTTTGATAATCGAGTCCATACTAAGCATGCCTCTTGGCTTTTGGAGAGTAATCTATCTCTGTCAGAAATCTACTCCGGATGTCATGTTATAAATGTATCGTCACATCGCCCGGCCCCACTGCGTTCCACAGGGATTCGCGAGTATAATCTAGACTTACACAATGCTCTTCCTGATTAATGGTGGCGCTCTGGTTGGTAAACGCCCACGCTGATGGCTCGGTATAAAATCCGCATTTTGTGCTTCTTCAAAAAGCACTTCAACCGGGACTTAAGGTCATGACTTGGCTGCTTGGCTTTTTCCTCGTCAGGGACATAGTTTTCTTGAGCCTTATGCTTATGTTCAGAGTGTTATTCATTCAGTTCACTGGAAGAGAACAGATGTGTGTTTTGCAGCGGTAACGTTCCAGCTGTTTATCATTCACAAACTCTACACTGTGTGTAAGTCTTCGATTAGTTAACTAACTAATAATACCTGCGTGTGCTGGATGTAATGCAGCCCGACACAGAGGAGAGTTACTTTACCACCTCGTTTCTAATTGTTCAATCACAGCGAGACCAGATGTGTTGCATCTTCTTGAGGATAACGAGCCAAAACAACAACAACAACAAAATTCACCTGTCGTCCATTCTGATGCCTCTCCTGGCGCAGGAAATGTAATTATGGCCTGACCTTTGACTGGTACAAGGCGGTGAGACTTGTGACCGTATCTCTGTGAATGAGCTCTTGCTATAGAAAGGATAACGTTTTACAAGGAGCAATTTAATGCAACTGATTTCGGACCTGCCGTTATAGAAAATGAATCAACTACTCAATTAGATTGGAGCACTTGTGGTATCTGATTACTAGCTGACTGTATACAAAAACCGTCTAGGAGTGTAAGTAAAGCGGAAAAGTGGGCAGAGCCAAGGAGCTTTTGTTTCAATATCTTTTTTTTTTTATTTTTATGTAAATAAATGCATTACAGAGCTATAAATAACATGAGTGGTTTTCCTACCTCAATGCCACCACATTTTAGGTCATGATTGACCTGACGAAGCTGTGACCCGGCCAGACTCGATCTGAGAAAGAACTTGATCTGAACCCTATTGATCAGAGCACTTATCCGTTACGATCAGACATTGCACTGAATTTGGTTACCGTATTAACCCGGAGAAGTAGGACTTTCCTTTTCAGAGATGAGTGCTGCTTAATGGCCATCGATTTCCCTCTTGTTTATATAACGCACGCTTGATGAGAGAGATCGGATCTCCTTTCCTTTCTATGGATTCGTCAATGTCAGCTTCTGACCATCATCCATTAACCATGCCTTAGCCTTTTTTAGAGCTCTTCCCAACATGCTGTGATTAGTTATTTAGACTCCACCATCCTTCCACGTCTTAAAAATTCGTATTTAAACCAGTGATTTGTTTGTCCCGTCCCCGCGCACTTCCATGTTCGTTTTAGGCGTGGCAGTAAAAGAACCCAACTCCAGCTCCATTAGAGCGCATTATCATGACAAGACTGTCTCAATAAAACTTAACGTCACCTTGATTTATCCTTACGAGACGTCCCGGAGAGTGAAGAAGCCCTTAAATATTAATGACGAGAAAGAGAAACATATTCAATATGTAGAGGATGACTTGAATAATTGACGAGGGCAGGCGCTGACGAATTATCTAGTGGGGGAGAAGGAGAGGAGAGAGGGTCCGTTTCCGTTTCTCCACATGAGATGGGAGGAAGGAACTTTGCCGAGATGTTGGCGGGAGAACATCTCGGCCGCTCGAGAGCACGGTTCTCCTCAGGGACCCTGTTGAACGTTCCCACCGCTGCCCAAAGATGGAGTGATGAACGGTTACAAAGTGAATTAAATCTAGCTTTGTTTCCCCTGGTCAGACATGCTTCGATAAAGAATTCAGTTTTAATTAATGGAGATTTGTAAGAGTGAGAGTGCAATAAAGTGCTGCGGATTAGCTCTCGGGACTGGTCGCTGATTTCTTTCTTTTTTTTTTTTTTTTTTTTTTAATGAATTTTTTATCCTGAAAGATTAGCGTGGATGTTTCCAACCCAGTTTTATCCCCTACGATTTTATAAAACTATATAAAATCTGTCTTTCAAAGAATTGATGTCATAGTGGAAGCTTTTGGTCCTCTGTTGTGGAGGAACAAGGACATTCCATTTCATCCAGTGAATGGAACACGCGGTCATTAATACTTGACTGATATCTTGCTGACAACTTGCAGAAGAGATGCATCTGTTCATGGGAACTGTACACACATTCGCTCTCCAGCACCACTTGCACACTACAGGAACTTGGCTGGGAGTTATTGCCACACCGCCCGCCCAGTCCTGGCCTCGCTCCCAGACATTTCCACATGTTTGAGCTGTTAATGGAGTTCCTGGGAGGCCCTCATTTTACAGTACATGAGAAGAAGGCAGGCCTATCATGGCTCAGGTGTACTGAGAGAACTATCAATCTTGATGGTTTCCAAGCACTAGTGACACGCTGGGATAAGAGTATTAGTGACGCAGGGGATTATATAGAGAAATAAAGGCGGTTTTTGCTCCCATAACTGTTACCTGTATATCTAAAGTCCAAGTTTGACCTCATAGAATCTGTTCATCAATCCATTGTTCATATCATTCCATGTGTTCCTGGTGGTGGCGCAGGTGCTCCAGCCTGACAAAAGTCCAAATAATCTGTTTTACAACATTTATTACTAGAAAATAATCAGATTTCCATGAATAAAAACCTTTTTACCATTTTTTTTTCCCAGCCATCCCTGGCCTGCGAATTTTCCTCGGTAACATTTATCGCTTGAGTGAGGTCTCTGTGGTTGAGCTCTGATTGGCCGAGCTCCAGCGAAACGACTAGGGAAGTTTATAGGTCTTTTTTTTTTTTTTTTTTTTTTTTTCCTGTCGTGTAGGTCAGCTCTTTTTTTCTAGTCGCTACATCATAATACGCCCCAAGCACCATAAAATAAATGTTTGTTTTTGTGCTTGGGTGTTAAACCGCTCGGAGGTGGCTTGTCGAGAGGCAGTGGCACTCTAGGAAAGAAATTATCCTGGATGAATGTTCGGCTTTATTCGTCTCGACGGCTTCGAATACAATCCAATCTATAAAGATTCATTAAGATCTGGTGACCATCTTGATTACATCTCATACCCTTGACATATACAGTACAGTATAAGATGCGAGAAAACCGAGGTGCGAGGCATCATCAATAATTTCCCGATTGAAGTAAATTGAAAGTCGGGTAAATTAGAGATCATAAGCGAGCGCCTGTGCATTATTGAAACGAATGAAATCTCTATTACAAAGCGTTGCCTATAATCATCTCCGATATGACGGATCTTGATGCCCGATCGCTGTAACTGAAACGAAACCTGTGCTAATGAAGACAAAGCTTCATCTGCTCCTGGTCGCCATGGGCGTAACAAATAAATAGCTCGTTGTCGTGTTTGAAACAGCACATGCATCTTCTGTCCTTGCGTCTTTAACAGGGCCGATGTTAATTCCGGAGAAATGCATTTGTTACCACGCGAACACAAGTGTTTCATTTATCAAACTTGCCGTTAAGATGCGAGAGAGTCGTATTTATTCAACAGGCAGAAGAAAGAAAAGGGAAAAGTAAAAAAAAAAAAAAAAAAAACCTATTTAATGGCCTCTGCTATCTCAGAATTATATTACAGCCTTTGCATCACCTTTTACTTACCACTAGGACTCATTATACTGCATATGAAGGGCGTTTAAGTCAAACTTTTGATTGTGCAGAATAACAGAATACAGCCATGTAAGCTATTTCCCTATATAATTTCCTGCTACACTATGCACTTATCTCAGTGTTTCACTGGTGCTTGGACACCTTGAAGGTTGAGAGTTTTCTCAGTACGGTGGAGCCATGATTTAAAGCCATGCTTCACGTTTGAAACACTGGCCTCCTAGGAAGTCCTTCAGTGGCCCGGAGCGAGATCAGGACTGTACGGGGGATGCGGCAATAACTTCCAGGCCAGTTCCTGTACTGTGTAAGTGGTGTTGGTGAATGATTGTGTACACAGTGTGTAGGAGCAGAATGTTCACGGGAACAACTGCAGCGGGCTCTGAGCCACCTCGGCCAGGATCGTCCCTCACCGATGCATGGGCCTCCTGAAAATGTTTGCACCATTCAAATGTGATAGACGGATAGATCAGTTGATTGATTGATTATTGCTTCCAGAAAAACAATATTGTTTACTGTGGCTTGTAGTTTCACGACCTGTATATGGGGTAACGCTCTGGCTGTCCGTTGGCTTGCTTGAGTTTAGGCATCGATGTCAAAACCCGTGACGAGCGGCCCCTGCGTGTTCCTGTTCCACTTAGCATCAAACAATCGCTCATGATTATTTATAAGCCTTTTTTTTTATGTTAATTAGGCAAGGCAATTAACATTAACCAGAAATCAAATTCAGCATGCTCTGATAGTTTGCTCCCTGCTACTTTATTGTAGATGGTGTTAATGAAGTAACACACAGCGGCAGCACGTTAATCTGGATCTGAACTTCACACGGATTTCGTCGAGGTTTCTTATGCAGTAAAATCGCTACTAAAGGATAAACATGAGCAGCTCTGAGGCTGAGATAATGATTCTGGACGTCTGCCACTCAGCGAATCAGATTTAATGAACGAGCTCTGATTAGGCATGAGCGGGATTTTTTTTTCCCGAGCGCTCGTCAGGTGGAGGTGCTGCGCCACGTTCTCCTCTTTTCTCCTTTTTTTTTTTTTTTTTGAACCCTTGAGAAGTAAACACAGGCCATATGCTACAGAGCATTTAAAAATAATAATAATGAAAAAAAAAGACTTCCGTTCATTTTTTTTCAATTCCTTTCAATTGATCTGATACGACATGTGGTCATTCCTGTATTCTGTTGCTAATAGTTCAGCGGTAGTGACTGTTAAACCAACAGACCGTTTCACGATCTGCGGTAATGCCTCAGGTTCGAAACTCAGCTGCTCATCCCTTGTTGGATAAGGACGTAAGCAGGAGTGTTTGTTTTTCCCATTTCTCGCTTGAGTGTTTTTTACAGGCTTTTGCATAGCTCTTTAGCAGCACAAGAGTCGCCTTTCGAATGTCATCCACTTCTCTGAACACTCGAATTGTGACAGGTTTTGAAATTGCATTGTGTTTTGGAAACCATTTCACCTGAACGTTCACCTAGTCTTTGAAAATGGGAAAACAATTGACGCGAATAAGTAAATGAACCATGCCCGTGGACAGCTATACTTACCTGTGATTGTTTTTTTTTTTAGCTTTAAAATGCCCCGGAGCATTTTCCATTCTGTTGTAGGATTATGGATGCAAATTTCATACAATACCATTCAAAAGATTTCTGATGTTTCATGTCTAAGAAGAACTCAAAAGATGACCGTCCAACCAATTAAGTGGTACAATTTGCTGTACAGTAACAGTGTTAGCAGCAAATGGTGTGGCGTTGGCTGTCTTCCCTCACACCGTTCACGTTCCCACTCGTCCCGTAATCCGGGTTTTTATTACAACCATGGAGGAATTTCAACGCTGGAGTGCTTTAGACTGTAAACGAGAACACCAAGCCATCATGGATTATCCATTAGTAAGTTCTAGTAAAAGGCTATCGTTAAACTCGTCACTGTTCTCCATATTCGTTTCGATGTCTTAGCGGTGTGGTGCATCATGAACGGCATTAAACACTAAAGATGATTCAGCTTAACATTTGAACGTGAAGATGGTTTTGGACTGTATCGGAACAAACTGTTCATTTCATTTGTGAAGCTGTTTTGTGATACTGTCCAGTGTTCCTTCACTTTAATTTACACTTTAATTATTATTTATTAATAAGTTAAAGTTAAGGCATGCCTTCGGGTCTGTGTGCATGGAGTTTGCAAGTTCAGTGTCGATGTGGTTCAGTCCACTGGCTTACTGCAGCTGCCCGCATCAAATTCACAACACTGATGCTTGCCTACAAAGCTAAAAACGGCCCAGCACCCACTAACCTCTCAGCTCTAATCACACCCCGCATCGCACCATGTTCCCTCTGATCTTCCAGCATCTTAACTCTGATCTTAACTGGTCCCCCCCCCCCCTTTTAAACTTCTTTAAAGACTCAACTGTTTCTTAAGTACTGTATTTGGATGACATGACCCCCCCTCCCTCCCTCCCTCTCCCCTCCAAGGGGAAAAAATCCTTAGAATTCTAGGTTAGTCACCTGGTAACCCAATGTAAGGATGTATGTATTGATGAAAACTTATGGATAAGAGCATCTATACCAAATGCCAAAATGCAAAAGTTCTCCCAGTTTGGTTGGTTTCCTGAAGCAGTCCGGGGACATGCCGAGGAGGCAACTCTCTGTGTAACTTATCGATACAAAGAAATAACATTTTGTAAGGTCGAATATGTTACGCTAAGTTGTATTTACAGTAACCCATCATGTTGATTTGGCTTTGTTGAGTGGCGTGTATAGCCACACCCACTTTGAGGGCAAAAGTGGGTGTGGTTATACACTCAGCCAAAAAAGTGATGGCTGCTGTGAGGTAATCTGGCACAAAACTACTCGTAACATCCCTTCTACTCCATATATGGATTTAATTTATGGCACATATTTAACACAAACACCAAAGGACTGGCAGTGTTTCATTAAATTCAGTCGAGCCAGTTTTGCATGATGCTGTGACGAAATCAACTGGATAGACATACAGATATACAGATATACAGACAGAAAGACATTGTTTCTGAAACTGATTTTGTGTCCTCCAATGTATAAAATGTAAAGACATTGTTGAAAGGGCCGAGTTCTGACCAATATACAGGGAAAAAATGTATATAGATTTCAGATTTCTATAGGTAGATAAGAATCAATGAAGCATCTATGCTTAAAAGAAATCACTACTGATCAACGCGACCAACTTCCCAGCACATTTTCTGATCATTTCTAACCAATGGGGGACGTTTCTTCTCTCGTGTACTCTCTCCTCCCGTCTTCATGTCCTCGCCTCCTCGCCATCGCCTCAGCAGATCCGTCACAGGGACACTGAACCCGAGGACGTGGCATCACACCGTGACAGCGGCCAACCGACGGCCTCACGGTTCAGATGGCAGATAAAAAAAAACGGGAGCGCGCACACTCGCGCACACTCGCGCACACTCGCGCACACTCGCGCACACTCGCGCACACTCGCGCACACTCGCGCACACTCGCGCACACTCGCGCACACTCGCGCACACTCACTCACCGGAGCTGCTCTCAGAGTGATGCCGATGAATGGTTTAGCTAGTCGCTCTCACCAGGCTGTACGGCGTCTATATGTGATGTGTGTGAAGGCTGTATGTAGCGTGTTCCCGCTGGGAGGTGGGATTGAGAGCCTGTCACTTTGGGTGAGCCGTCACTTTTCATATCCAGCCATCTGCGTTCAGAATGAACCTGCTGGGGCTCCCATTTATTTGAAGAGGAGGAAAACACCACCTCGAAAGACATCAAGGATGCTTATATGGAATTACATTTGCGGCGTGTTCAATGATCCTGGTGCTCTTGGACATTTAGGTCGCTGATGTCCCGCTAATTTCAGATGGATTTCAAATCAAATGGTTTTTGCGAACACAGCCATGCTGAGGTTTCTTCTGTTGAGAAGTCTGAAGTTTCCTTACAGTACTCCATCACAGCAGAATTAGCAACGCTACAATTGAAGCTTACTCCATCGCAGAGCTCCCGCTCACTCATTCACCCGTAATTTAGTGCTTTAATCTAAAATTATAGTGCAGGATCTTCTGCTTCCGCAGGCCTGAGGCTTTAATTATATATCAAACACTGTCATTTAGATTGGATTAGCGACAAATAGGAAGAATGAATAATGTGGATTCGTAATACGAGATGTGATATTTTACGGAATGAATGATATCAAACTGATTTAGGAAGTCACGCTGCAGGTAAAAAAAAAAAATTAATAAATAAAATAAAATTCAACACCGATAACCATAGTTACATTTAATAGTGAAAGAAGAACATTTCCATGCACAAACTGTAGAATGTGATGAGAACTCACAGGATAGGGACTAAACAGCTGTGTGTCCAAAAGAAACCGCTTGTTAGTTTGTTGGATTCATCTCGGGGGAAAAAAAAAATAAATAAATACATTTGCTCTGAAGCATAAGAATTGGACTTTGAATAATTGGAGGTGGTCATGTGACCTGATGAGTCCAGATTGAGCCTATTCCAGAGTGATGGGCGTGTCAGGGTAAGAGAGGAAGGACCTGAAGCGATGCACTCATCATGCATAGTGTCCACTGTACAAGCCTCTGGAGACGGTGTTATGATCTGGGGTTGCTTCAGTCGCTCAGGTCGAGACTCAGCAACGTAATGACCAGGTGATCACATCTATGGAGCTTTTCTTCCAAGCTTGGTAAGAAAAATGGGAGGGTTGCATCAGAGAGGGCAACAAGCCCAAGTCAACCAAAAAAAAGATGTATATGAATATTTCTACCATTCAGATTACAGAGACACGGCTTTCTACAGTAAATACTGTATGTACATATGTAGTGGCATGTACATGTACAAAGAGCACTGCACCTAAACCTCTTTTATATACAACATCTCCAATTACCCAATGATAACGGATACCATTCCGGTTTTGGGTTGAACGCTGAAAATGACATCATGATGGAAAACAGACTCCGCCTAAGCAGTTAGTAGATCCCAGCAGTGTCAAAGGAAATGGACTCTTCCTCAAATCTGGCACTTAAAGAGCTAGTGAGTGGCGGAAGCTGGTGAGTCAATCATTAAGAGCAGAGTTCATTTCCATCTCTGACTGGCAGGTCCTGAACCACAGACCTGCACGGTGAAGCATTTAGATGCAATCCGTTTGTGCATTTGTGAATGTTAAGCAGTTCAATCCCGATAAGTGAGAAGTCCATAAATGAGCAGAATCAACGTACAGTTCCAGAATAAATAGGGGTTCTTTTGAACGGTTAAATCCATTGCTTTTTAAAACCTTTTACACAGAAGCTTTACAGAGAAAATTAAAGGGTTCACCCAAGCCAACAACCCTTGAAACGGGAGCTATTATGCAAATTTTTACCTGTAATCATTTTTAGACATTCAGATGCGGAATGTCCAGTGCCTGCACGAACAAAAAAAAAAAGATGACGAGAAAAAAAATATTTCCTGTTTATCGTTTTTCAGTTTTTTAAACAAGCCAATTAGATTTGTGACTTCAAAAGGTGATGCCCCTCCCCCAGGCTCAGAAGTTGCTCATTTGCATAGACGGTAAAATGGTGCATTTGGAAAAGGAGTGAAAATGAAGGAAGATTGGTAGTATATAAAAAAAAGCATTATCTGACGGGGATTTCAGCTAGAGCATGAACACACACACACACACACACACACACACACACACACACACACACACACACACACACACACACACACACACTTTTGAAGGAGGTCTGGGAACTGTGTTAATATAAAACGATGAGACCTTTAACACTTAAAATAAATAAATAAATAAATAAATAAATAAATAAATAAATTCCATGACTTCAAGTTTTAAGTGAAGCTAGTCGCGGTGCGCTAACTGAGTGTGTCGAGACGGCTGTATCTTAAAAGGTCATATGGATCGGCACTGATGACCAAAAATATGAAGTTACAGGAAATAGAAATGGAAAGATCTCCAACCACAGGATGACCACGTTTCATGTTTCTCAAGTTACATCAGTATTTGATTTTCATTAACCTTTTGTTTGTGGTGAACTAGCGCAGTGTTTCTGGATGTTTTTTACCCCAGTCTGGACAGTTGGGATCACTAAGTCGTCGTCACATCTATGACAAATTTTGGCGTCCCTGTACTGTACAGTATGTGTGTGACCAACGGCTAGTTTAATGGCTACTTTTGTTTTATAATTCCGAAGCATCCATGCTTGTATCATGTTTAATTTATGCAGAATTTTCTGTTTAATAGAAAGTCATTACAGAATTAAAACCTTAAATTATTGTAATTAGACAGAACGTGCATATACAGTAGGTCCCTGTGCTTTGTTTTGATCTCCAAAAATCCCGGTGGAGATCATCTTACAGTATGTTAAAGATGGCCCTAAAGGCCCCTAAAATGAAACTATAATACCTAAATTTGCTTGATTACCAAAATTTCATTATACTGAAGTATAATAAAAATAATAATTAACAATACAATAACCATGGATGCGTCAAAAAAATAAAAAGTGTGAGCTAACAATTTTTCAAACATCCGACAGGCCAAAAAAAAAAAGAAAAGAAAAGAAGCAAAACCACCTCCACTGGCTGTGTTCTGCCGTGCCGTTCTCTGGCTGTTCTGCTCGTGAGTGATGTTTGACATTTCGAGAACATTTTAGGGTTTTGCTAAATAAGATTCGAGACGGAGCAGCCACTGTGTTTAAGGCTTCTTTGGCTTCAGTATAGAAACGAAATCACAATGGAGCGTTTTTTTTTTTTTTTCCCCACTTATTTTCCTCAGCCTGCTACAGACAAAAAAAAAATATATATATATATTCTTGTTAAATCAAAAATGTCTCTATTAAGACGTACTGTTGAATTTTAAATAAGACTTTTGAATAATTTAAGGCTTTTCTCTTTCTTTTTTTTTTTTTGTGGACTTATGCACGTGTATGGTGAATGCAAATTCAAACAGAACATTAAAATGTTAAGAAGTCAAAGCTGGAATTGGTTGTTCAGCTGGCAGGAAATGAAGATTATTTTAATGCTCGATTAGCTCACACTTCACTCAGAGCGAGAATACGGAGTCATCTTAACTAGCCGTTGTTATGCAAATTTCTACAGCAATAAGTACTGCTTTCTCTTTAGCGAGAGAAATACAAGAGCGAGTCGTCTTCTTCCCCTCCAGTGGAGAGCCTCGGCGTATCGGTAGCACCACGATCAATATCCTTCTCTCTTGGATGGATGCAGCAGCTAAAAGGAAAATTGGCTCGTGTGCTGATGGAACAGTAACATCTCTGTGTCTCGTTCTTATCTTGGTGACAGCAGGGAGGGCTGAGGGACTTCAAAAAAGACACGTAGCGAGAGAGAGAGGAGAGAGGGAGAGAGATCTTTTATTTATGAAGACAAATGCCAACAGTCGGGCACAGCCAGTCCTGATGGCAGATGTCAACGAGACCGGTACCAAGGAGCAGCGTTTTCTCTGCTGGAGACTGGTTCTCATTGCCAGGCTACAACCCACGCATGCGAATTAAGCCACAGGCTAGTCATCAACACTCTGATCACCAGCACTTACAGGCTCTGACCTCCTACCCTGCGTTTATGCGTCCGGCTTTCACTCTCGCATTCTTGCTTCATTTTTACAGCTCTGGGCATCGAATGCTTGCTTCTTTACACAAGGGGCGTTCAAGTCAATCCAAGACTTTTTTTTGTTTGTTTGTTTGTTTGTTTTTTTGATTGTGCAGAATAACAGAACACAGTTATACAAGTTAAACTCACTTTATTTCTGTTTATACTCCCTAATGCACTAATGCACTTATCCCAGTGTTTCACTAGTGCTTGGATACCATCAAGGTAGAGTAGAAAGTTTTCCCAGTACGCCGATCGGACTGCCTGGTTCTGAAACACCGGCCTCCCAGGAACTCCTTCATTGACCCAAAGGTGCGGTATGGAAATGGCTTGGAACGAGGTCAGGACTGTACAGAGGATGTGGCTACAACTTGCAGCCGAGATCTTGTGATGTGCAAGTGGTATCGGTGTGTGTGTGTGTATACTGTACCGTTCCCACAGACAGATGTGTAGTTACAGAAGTTATTCTATCAGGCGTCCCACTCCCTGAATGCTCACGGGAACGACTGGAGTGGGCTTCAAGCAACCGCACCCCGGGATCGTCATTCACGGACATACAGCCTACTTTTACACCTTTGCGCCATTCACATTTTTCACTGAAAATAAGAGTCCCATCACCGTCCTGTGCTTGACCTCTTCTGTAAATGTCAATAGGTTTTTGCGCCTTCATTCACCAGAAATGTCATATCAAGTCCTGGTTTGCCTGGAATGCTCCTTATATACTCCAGCATGGTTGAATTCTTAATGCTGGATGGTCAGAAGGTGCTTTGTAACTGGATTTCTTCCAGCAGTGCAACATTTTTACAGTTAGGCATTTGACAGACGCTCTTATCCAGAACGGCTTACAAAAAGTGCTTTGAAGTTTCCATCACTGGATAGATACTTACACTGGGTTACTAACTAACTCCCATCAGTCAAACAGTTGGGAAGAGGTGTTTTTTTAAATTTCATTTATTTATTTATTTTTTTAGGGAAGGAGTCTCCGGTTTCACTGCTTTGTATAAGAGATAAAGCTGTAAGTTTGCCATAGGATAGAACGTTTTTTAGAACGGCGTTTCTAACCTCATTTCTTTGACAAGGAAGTCTGGGAGTGATGGTTTACAGCTGCTGTAAGACAAGAGGTATATTAGGGACTAACTTGTACTGTGAACGTACAGCATTCTTAAAAGCAACTATTATTAATGCATAATTATGTTCAATATATAATGCGCTCTAATACTGTAGGTTTCATATTTTCTCTAATATAAAAAGAAGAGTGTACGATTTTCCCCACCACTGAGCGCTGGACCACTTCTGCTGTTTTTCTTCAGTCCATTCCATCGTTTCTGTTTTTTTTTTTTTTTTTTTTTTTTTTCCCAAATAGACAACATGCCATGCTTGAAAGCCCTGCACAAATTTGGGACGCCTCGTACCCCGTGCACACAGGTGTGACTCAGAGGTCCTCTGGGAACTGAATTCACCTTATTTTTCCTTTTAAAGTTACAACTTTCTGAGTTCTCTGATAGCACTTTGTGTTTCACCTCAATTTGACCTGAAGAGAAAGTTAAGGTTAAGGGCGCGTGAGAGACCGAGACGGAGATCTACTTTGAGATGAAGCGGATGGGAAAGCGATGTGCCGGCTTCCACGGGTCACTGGGAGTCCTCTCACCCTCATTAGTGTGCCGAGACCCTTCATGAAGCCAGTTTCGTACACCCATTAACCTGTGCTGAGACAGAGGCATCCTGACTACCGAGTACCTGCCTCACTCTAAGCCTTTAACAAACTTCAGGAAATTCATCCGGGAGTAGTCGAGGAGGGTGATGTATGATCTGGAAAGTGTACTGCCAGTTACTGGTTCATTGCGACAGGAGGATATATATGTGTGTGTGTGTGTGTGTGTGTGTGTGTGTGTGTGTGTGTGTGTGTGTGTGCGTGTGCGTGTGCGCGTGTTCCAGAGCCTAAAAGTTAAATGAGGAAACGAAGTGCATCAGCAGTGAGTTAGGAATGATTTATATCTATAGTCAGTTGTAAAATGAGTAATGAAGCGTTAAGGGTTGCATGACCGCGCATTTAAACAGGTGTGTGTGTGTGTGTGTGTGTGTTTTGGTGTGTGTGTGTGTGTGGATGTGGGTGCAAAAACCCATTTTATCAAGGAATGCGCAGGTGTTCATGGATGTGAAACATGATACTTCGTAACCCTTAGCAACGTCTTACAAGAGAACTTCTCCAATCACACGCTCGTCCCTGATGATTATTTCTTTCTACGCTGTTAAATAATGCTGAAGACGCTTATCCAAAATAAACGATAATCTCCTTTGAACAGTCGATATTGAGATGTACATCTGCTACTTCTGCTCTGTAAATCCTTCATAACGGCTCTAATCTATTCATTTGCCTAATGCTGTGTGTTATTTCGTTGTGTAATAGCAGGGTGTGTAAATTTAGAATAATACTCGCGCAAAACATGAAGAAGTGTCTGCTTCCTAATTATGGAGTTGCATGAAGGACGGGGAGAACTAGAAACTAACAGCATAATATCATGATAAGGTATCACAGTCAGGTCAAGAGTCTATACAGTAAGTCCCCAACATACAAACGGGTTCCGCTCCCAGAGCTCGTTCCCAAGTCTGATGTGTTTGTAAGTCCAACAAGCACCGTCTACAGTAGGTCCTAGAACACTACCATTAATGGGCTACAAACTGACATGTTCCATGATTGTATTCTTTAGAATCGTGCAGACGGGTAAACAATCCATGTTCACAAGGACTGAGCAAAGTCTGCTGTCTTGCTCCAAGTTACAGTATTTTCGCTTTTTTCCCACATCGTTATTGCTTGGTGCTTCTAAGGGAGTATCAGCTGTGTACTGTACTGCATCACAAGCACTCGCAGGGGACGCAAGGACATTGTATGCAGCTTCTGCCATCATACGACGTTCATTTTTTTTTTTTCATATTTTGCATAATGGAGCACTTTTTCATGTTTTGCACGAGTATTAGTATCTTGTCGCACTAAAACTGCCTCTGTAACAACGGTGTAATTACTGCACCGGGCAAAAGTTTGGATCTATTTATTTTTTATTATTCTAGATCAATAATGGATTTTTCTTTTTCAAAGCAATGAAATAAGATATATAGCATTAGGTAATGAAATAATAACCATAAATCAAGGGAACGTAACTCGGATGTTTGTATGTAGAGGACTTTAATGTACAAAGTAAGGAAGACAAGGTACAGGTAAAGATGGTAGGATAACAAAACGAAACCTCGTGACGTGGGCTTGAGAAAAATAAATAAATAAATAAATAAATAAATAAAACGCATCTTGGCTGCCTGGCAATTTGTGAATGTACAGTAATCTCGGCATGAAAAATAGAGGCATCACCTCTGCAGTAAGCACTCATTCAGAGACACCAGAATTGAACAGCACTCTGATGTAACCTAGTGTAGAATTACAGTAGGTCACGAAGGTGAACAAGTTTAACGCAAACACTTAAATCGTGCCTAATGTCGGCAGGAGTGCGATTCTTATACTACATAAACCTCAAAGCTGTGGTGGAAATCACCCGGTGGTTCTGGTTCTGACTGTATTTTCGGTAGGAGGAGAATGTTTACTGTATTCGCCGCCTGAATTGGTAAAGCATCCTTGCATTTGAACGAATCATGACCTTTTATTTCTCTTGTTTTACACCATATTCAATGCCATGACCGAATACTGTATAGATGGCGCGACCCGATTAGGGCGGTTTACACCAATGATCTAAGCAACAGCAGTTATATTGCTGAATCATGCGATGCAGTCGTGCAATCGAGTGGTGTAAGAGTGACCAAGCTTTGGTATAGCTACAGTATAATCATGGGCACGGACAGTGACCGTTTGTCCTCAGTGAAGCGGAATTAACCTGTCTGGAGGACGATAATAGACAGAGAGAGAGAGAGAGAGAGAGATGAGCTCTCAGGGAGTGGGATACACCTCTTCCACCGTGACTGTGCAACTGAAACGGCTTTGCCTCTGCAGCAGACTGTGTGTGTGTGTGTGAGAGAGAGAGAGAGAGAGAGAGAGAGAGAGAGCGTGTGGGGTGCACAAGGGAAGGGCACACAATGATGGGTGGATGTAGAGGATGGCAAAACTCTACCTGTGGCCAGGCTTTGCTGATAATGGTTTGAAACACGATATCAAGCCTGCTGTAGGAAATGGAGGAATAAGCAGACCCGGGCCTTAATGCTGACAGAATCAAATGTGCTGCAAGCTTTGCTTGTGTGTGTGTGTGTGTGTGTGTGTGTGTGTGTGTGTGTGTGTGTGTGCGCATGGGTGTGGTTGTACTGTATAGCTGCTCCACTCCACACCCTCACAGCTGGCCACAGTGCTATGAGGCAGTACCGTTCACTCCCCTCGATTTGTTGGAAGTGCGTGTTGGTTCGAATGAGCGGTGACTCCACCTCCTGACCTTTTGCAATTAGATAAACGAGACGAGGGCTCATGAATATGCATGGGGTCCAAACGATGGCTCGGGTTCGCAATCACTAATCAGGTGTGACATTCAGTGTGTTGTGTAATCAACAGAGGGAACGACTGGCTCAGTGTAAGGGGATGCGAGTTATATAGTCATTCATTTATTTATTTATTTATTCATTCATTTTATTTTATTATTATTTTTTTTTACAGTTTCATCCCATGGAGATTGAAGCGCGATCAGAAAAGCAGATTGTGTGTTTATGGATGTCTGTGTGTACGGTATGTAGGAGGGGTTTGGGAGATGGTAAAAGCCAGCTGAATAGATACTAGTGGGATCATTAGGGTTCGTCTGTGATGAAACCAAACACTCATTCGGGATTAATGAATCCATTACGCTCTCTCTGCAAACATAATGACGAGGCGAAGCATGTTGTTGATTGCCTGCATGTTTGTGTGCCCTCCTGCTTGAATTTCTATGGGTTCCGCTCGTCTGAATGTCATGACTTAAAAGAAAAAAGAAAAAAAAAAAAGCTTCTTGATGTACAAAGCAATTGTCAAAGTTTTTATTATCATTTAAAAAAAAAAAATTTTTTATATGTAGCCGGATAAGCAAATGAGTTTCGACATGCACTATGGTATTGAATTAATGCTTCATACATACTGTACAATGGTACCATACTATAGAAATATTTCCATTACATGGTATATATGATTATAATGCATTTTTGACAGTCTCCGTTTACACTATGTATCATGGGTAGAACCATGTTGTATACTGTATGTACAAAACCCTTGTGTATCCACACCACAGTAAACATTTCTCATGGGTACAACAGAGCGATAAGTGAAGCACTTTGCATGGAATAATCCTTGTACTACCGCTGGAGTGTTATAGACCCAACATTCACATTTTAACATTTAGGCATTTGGCAGACGCCCTAATCCAGAGCAACTTGGACTTTTTTTTATTTTGTTGTTGTTGTTGTTGTTTGTCTACTGTATCTCATTATACATCAGAGCGGTTGAGGGTTAAGGGCCTTGCTCAAGGCATTTTGGCAATGGGAGAAACAAACTAGCACGATCATGTCTATACGGTTGACCGAATCGATATTCCATTGTTGGCGTCATGTTTTGCAAATGGATCGTGACCATTTAAAAGCAACCGATGACGTCACTACTTGCAGGCTATTAGGTGTGTCTACGGGGTCATGTTATGACTGGACTTGAGACTCGCATTTTCTCGCATCACATTTTGCCCGAGGCTCATACATCTGCTAATCATACCAGAAATGCAGTGATTAATTGGATAATTGATTCATTAATTGATTTCTAGCTAGCAAGCTGATAATGCAATATACAGTAATAACCAATCAGCAGGTACAACAAACCTGTCAAGTCAGGGGAGTTGATTTGAGGATCTGAGGATCCAGTCTTGAGTTAGAAAATAGGTGGGTTGTGTCAGAAAAGGCATCAAGCGTAAAACAAACCTGTGCCAAGTTGTATGTGGATCGGATGGTCCGCGGTGGTCACCCCTTGACGGGAACAGTTGAAAGAAAGTTTAATTTGCTGGCAAGACAACAAGGTTTGTTAAGTTTCACCCCACGGTGGCGTAGTAGTTAGCGTTTTCGCCATGCATCTCCAGTTAGCGTGTTCTCCCCGTGCTTGAGGGGTTTCCTCCAGGTTTCTTGGTTTCCTCCCACAGTCCAAAGACATTAAGATTAGGCTGATCGATTAGTGTTGGCAAATTGTCCGTAGTGCGTGTGTATGCAAACTCCATGCACGCAGACCACGAGATGGGAATTGAACCCACACGCCGGAGGAGCAAGGCGACAATGCTAACCACTCCTACAGCATTCTGCGGTCACCGTAATGGTTTGGCACGCTGTCTCCTGGCAGAGGCTCCAGGCTCTCTGCAACCCTGCACGCAAGATAAGCGGCATAGATGGGTAATACTGATGACTCTTGCTATTTACCAAAGTCAACTTATTTAAACAGGATTTGTGTTCTTCAGTGGATAATGTCCTTGCATGGCCCGACAAGCTGCTGTGGAGTGCCATAAATTTCGCTGTCAAAACGTGTACACAGCTTGCTTACATCATCACCATTTACCGACCATAAAAGGGTACACTGGGGCTTAATCTTTTGATTTTATGTTATTTGTATATTATTCGTATCTGTTGTCTTTGACATAATATCAAAAAATACCCACAATTTGACACTTGCTAATCTAGCCGTTAGCAGCATTAGCACGTATGTATGTCTAAATCATGAGGAGTTAAAAACAACAAACAATTTTTCACCCAACTATTCTGGCTAAGGTTAATTTTCATATCAGTTCCTATTAGTAGGACGACACATGACATCAGAACTACATTTCTGTTTTAAACTGCTTGATGTCTTTTTTTTTTTTTGTCTCTGTCCCTGCTAATAAATACGCTTAGTTTTCTTTGCTAGCTTTCCGGCTGCTTTATCTATCATTCTTAGCTGCAAGTATGTTTTATTCATGGTTGCTTTCAGACGAGACAAACCGGATGTCTCGCTAAATGAGATTTTCATTTAGTTCATGCTCATGGTCGCCGATCGTGGCACATGGTCGCTCATGCTAGTTATGATAGTGGCATGTCTTTGTTTCTTTTTGTTTTGGTTTGTTATTTTATGATGTTTTTTTTTTTTTGCTTAGCTTTCTTTGTTGAGTTTAATAATATTCTGTCATGCGCTGGAAAATATTATTTGGGTTACATGCTCAAATATTCATCCCATCGGGGTGTGTGTGTGTGTGTGTGTGTGTGTGTGTGTGTGTGTGTGTGTGTGTGTGTGTGTGTGTGTGTGTGTGTGTGTTCATGTTTAATGTCTTCATCCAGAAAGACAGAGCTGCATGTGGCTAGTGGGAACTGAGATACAGATGCTAGCCTGGTTTAAGGATCTCTCACCGGAGCTTGGTCTGACTCCAACCCTGAGAGACATCATTAAAGAAAGGGGAAAGGAAAGAGAGAAAGAAATAAGGGCCATCGTCTCATCCACTCCTCCACCTTGAGAATAACTGGACAAATATAACTTTTTTTTTTCTATTTTTTTTTTTTTCCTTCTGGACACCAGTGAATAGTTTCGTAATTTGTTTAAGTTTGTAAAGGGCCATATATTTGCAAATTTATATATAAAAAGACTAATTCATAAAAGCTTCAAATCTCAAAATTGACATGTCGGTGCCATTTTTATTATTATTTTTTTAATATATAAATTCAGATTCCGCTTTCAACTTTTCATCATTTCGAGTGCATTCGTCAAAACGTTTAGTGTCTTAAAGAAACCAATCCAATTTAACACATCAGAGTAGCCCCTCGGTCAGGTCAAAGCTGCGCTCTTGAGCCGCGTTACTGATTTTTAGCGCACGCCACATTTAGCAGGCGCCACATTTAGCAGGCGCCACATTTAGCAGGCGCTCTTTCGCCCGTTATCATTTATTATACCAGCTATGAAGATGTTTCCTCGCCAGCCGCGCTCTTTCTTGAAGTTAATAAGGCTTGTGATGTTACTGCAAAAACACCGAGCCCTCCGGCCATGTCGGAACAGCTCAAAAAGACGTCGCCATTTGGAAATTAATCATATATAATGAGAACACAAGTGCGAGCATGAATGCACGTGTTTCTGTAATTGGACTTTTTTTTTTTTCTTTTAATACAATCCTGCTCATCCAATAGACTGTTAGCCTTTGATTAAAACCGAAGCCCTTATCCTTAGAGTCATTGTTTTATTTCCAAACAAATACTGGAATACACTGTGAGGAATTTCCAATGATCAAGAGCTCTGGGTTACTTTCAACCATGATTTTGTTTGTTAAGCTTAAAACAAGAGCTTTTGTTGGATCCAAGGCTACCCTGAATGGGTGATTTCTATATCCGTGCATTTGTCTGCTTGAGCTTTGAATAATAAAAAAAATAAAAATCGTTCATAAGGGAAATGATTTTGTAATTGAGCAAGCTCGGTTCTAAATATACCATTTCCCTGTCTTCCGTTCAAACTAATAGAGTTTAGTCTCCAGTTTTTGGCAGGTTTTTACCCAGTGTTCTGTTTTAGCAGCATGGCTAAAAGCTGTGTGACAGGCTGGAGCGGCCCATCCCAATTCAAAGCCAAGCAATGTTTGCCCTCTTTATGCTTAATTTGAGGGAAAATTTGCGGCTGCGGGGGATGAAACTTGCACTCGCTTTCTCTTTTCCACTGCCACAGACTGGACAGTTCTCTCCGCTCAACCAGATACAACCTCCATTATTATGTCGCTAATGATGCCTTGGTCATTTTCTGCTTTTCCAAGTTTTCTACTTAGTGAGCGATAACCATCTAGATCTGAAATCTGGCTTTGTGGCTATTTTGGTGGTAAGATTTCTTTTTTAAATATATTTTTTTTTTTATAAAAATCTCTGTTTCTTACGCTTGCGTGAGCTCACAGATGCGCGTGATTGGCTGTAGAGCCGTGACTGATTTGAGAGCGCGAAGTTCCTACTATCCCTACTGGCCAATCAGCTCGCGCTATCTACAGCGAGAGGCTACAGCATCACCCAGGAACCAAACTTGCTGTCTCCGGATGATGGGTGGAATATTTCTAACTAAAAGACATATTTAGAGCAGTGGTAATAAAGGGCTTATACTACAGCACTGTTGAATCTGATGAGTAGGAAAGTGTTGATTTGCTTTTCCGTAACAGCATCCTGACAATTGTTCTAGTGTATTTTAATGCACCACTTTATTACTTTACATAGCAACCCGCTGCTGGGTAAGTGGAAAATAAGTACATTTGTTTTAGAATTTTGGGTTAAAAGGCTACTGTGGTATAAATGGGACAAACGCATGTTATTATAACCCATCTCCGTGGTAATAACGGGGTAACCAAATGACGACACTTTGTCCCTGAAGATTTCTCCAGAACAGTATTTTCTTTCTTATTTACAACAACACACATTGCTACTGTTGAGGACAAGCATAAGTACCCGTTTTTCATGGAAGCAATCTACATTGAAGCTGATCAGATTATTGTATAGTATTATCAGTGATAATATTATTTCAGGTTGAAGCCCACGTACCGTACGTGTCTGTCTGTCTTTCTGTACAGCAGAACTTTCTAACTTTTAATTAAAAGAAGAAAAAAAAAATCCGCCGAATACACTCCCTGTTTGGTAATCAGAGAGCGAACCACAGATGAGAAATCGGAAAAAAGTAGATCGGATAAAGATGAAGTTATGTCTTAAAAAGTCTCCAGCGCATAATAATTCATTTATACCACTTCTGCGCTGTTTAAAAAAAAAAAAAAAAACTAGGAACTAATCCCAGTAAAAAATATTCTGTTTAGCTTTTCTAATTAATATCTGTAATTGCAATGACAAAAAAATTGCAGGTGCACTTACATTATGGTGCAGGTTAAACTTGAGGTATATGTCTCAGTACTGCAAACGTTTCATTGAATTCCGTCCAGCCAGTTTTGCGTGATGCTGTGACAAAATCTGGCAGGACAGACATACAGACATACAGACAGGCAGTCCGAAAATCTTGAAATGAAATGCAATGATATCATTGAAAGAGCGAGTTCGGACCAATGTTCAGACATAACCTTTCTTTTATTCCTATAGATAATAGCAAAATCTTAATGTATACTGTGTGTGTGTGTATATACACTGTATATATAACCTTCAGTCTAATAATTAATAATGGCCGAGTTGATGTATTTAAATTAGCTTTGCTTCAGTACATATAAAAGAAGGTGAGTCAGCACCCTGAATCCTTATACTGTAGGTAGGAGTGATTATTATTATTTTTTTTTTTTGCAAGTAAGTGGTTACTTGAAAGCAGTAGTGCTTATTAATCCTTACAATACTCCATTGATGCCATGTGAGAGAGAGGAGCAGAGTAAAAGAAACAGGAGTTCTTCTTCACTGCCTTGTGCTTACCTATATCCTTGACATGGAAAATTCTCTCCGCTCGCAGACAGTGCGAATTAAATACCTTCGCCGGTTTTTTTTTTTTTTTTTTTTTTTTTCCTACCTAAAATAACCAAAATATGGGCATTTAATCCGGTAAACATCACTTAATCGTATTATTGTTCATTCCCAGGTTTTCTTGCTTACATCAACTGAGCGTTGGCAGACAGTCAGCTGCCTGCAGCATTAGTACACTGTGGAGCACAAAATGGCTGCCGTGATTTGAGCGTCTCGGTGTTTGTGTGTGTGTGTGTGTGTGTGTGTTTCCCTAGTCTAATCTGTACTCACCATCATGCTGACCCTGTCTCAGTCTACTTGTTACATCTTCATAACTCGGTGAATCTCATAGTCCTCAAGTAGAACCGAGCTGTATCAGACCTCTGGCTCGTCTTCACCTCCAGTAACCGTGTTATCATGCTGGTTTGTGCCAAAAATCCTGGCTTGTAAACATAAATTTCAGTAAGCCTCGAACAGCTCAGCTTTGTATGCAGCTAATTCACTCCTGCCTTTACTACTGACATCCGGTGACTGCTTAAGCTTTTCTGGCTCATTTAGCTTAAAGATATATCTATTAGCAATCATATCCCTTTCAAGTCCTGTGATAAATATTGCTGTGTAATGCCAGTCTGTGCTAGGAGGCTAAACTCCCAGGAACCATTAAGTCCTTACTAAATCTTATAATCTGGAAAAAAAAAAAAAAAAAAAGAGCAAAGATGTCAGCACTGCAACGGAGATCTAAATATTCAACAGTCGTTTTTTTTTTTCCGATCGCCACGTTCGCATGAGAAAGCTGGTCACTCGGACAGATAAAAGGAAAATCAACGCTTTCGAACTACAGTATGGTGTTGGAGGCAAGTGTTGCGCATAATGTGGCCACAAATAAGATGATCCTAGAGAAAGTCAAACATTAAAATATTGCTAGAGGGCAACATCACCATGTACAGTACAGTAGAACCCTCTCATGCTTTGGTCACGTCCTTTGAGCTACTTTCCTGGAAACATTAATGCTCAGCAAAGTCAGTGGGATGAGAACAAAAGGATGCCAAGAAGCATGTTGGATGGACATAATCCAGGTCGGTAAAAACGTACCTATGGAAAAATTGAAAATGGTCAAAGATGTTAAAGCAAAGAAAGCGATGAGCCATAAAATCTTACAACATCCTCTTCCTCACCTTGTCACTCTGTTTACTTAATAATGTGATTTGGGATTGAAAAATAGATGGGTAACTTGGTATATGTATTTTTTTTTTCAAACTTCTTAATATACAGTATAACCAAACTCCATATGTCTGGTTTTAAGGGGCATTCCTTTGTATCCCATTCCTTTTAGAAACATTGAAGGCCTACCGTAGGACTCTACAGCAGGGGCAGTTGGAGTTCTTTGACTAGAGACAGGTTCTTGTGATTTGAGGTGGCTGGCGTGCCACCAAACAGTTACAGTAAGAGAAGCAGAAGCAGACAGTATACGATGAATGGGTCTGATTGTTGAACCGATATATCCGAGGCATGTTTTGTTGCTGGATAGATAAAGTAAAAATCATGTTGGTTGTTGGGCAGGTATATAAAGCGAAGGTTTGGTGGTTTAGTGGCGGGCATAGGAATGGTTCCTTGTTGTACTGGTGCTGTACAGTAAGGCTAAGGTTTGTTGTTGGGTGGCTACAGGAGAAGTGGAGGTGGATATACTGTAATAGATGTGCAGATAAGGGTATGTTTGATTGTTGGGCAGATAAGATGGAGGCATGTTTGGTTGTTATAAATGAATTGATATTTGTTGGATTTAGTATGTGCAGATATGCAGTATGTACTGGGTTAAGTTTGGCTGTTGGGTAGATACACACTCTATCACCAAAGGTTTATAGACACCTGACCATCACACGCACATTTTCTTTTTGAGGAGCCCATTTTACAGTAGATCGTACTATCATTTCCTGTTTTAATAAACGTAATGCATTTGGGAAAGTCTCGAACAGATTTCGAGGATGAATATGAGGCATTCACTGTCCCTTTAGCCACCATTAGTGAGGTCAGTAAGTGATGTTCAGTGAGAGGCCTGGGGTCCAGTGGGGTTGATGTGTCAGGGCTTTATGATTGGAATATAGTAAGACAGGTGATTTAGGGGTAGATTTGGTAGTTGGGCAGATACAGTTAGAGGCAGGTTCTGTTTTGCGTTAAATGGCGGGGCAGGTATGATGCTGTTGGGCATACAGTATGCAGAAGGGGACAGGTTAGGACCAACTGATACCAGCAATGCATTTTAAGTAATTGCTAAGTCGTTTAAGGGTTGACCCTGTGGTCTTCCCACGGATTTCTGCTCAGCCGGACTTCCACTGCTTTTATGATAAGGTTAATGAAATGCTCTGACCTGAACAGTTTAGTGCTTCTTTTCTCAGTGAGTTTTCCATTTTGCTCACTTTTGTTACAATATCCTTTTTTTTTTTTTTTTTTTTGCACGTGTCCTGACTGTAAATGTCACTAATCATTTTTCTGCTCAGGAGTTGACCTGCTGTATCGTTCTGGCACTCAATTACAGCATGAGTCATTGGTGTATAATCTGTTACCTGCATGTGCTTGTTAGCCATCTTTGCAGGTGGATGATGCAGAAGTGCCACCAACCTGCTTATTGCACATAAAAACAATAATCTATATACCGGTATACAGTACATTTGTGCGCATGTGCTTTTATGCCTGCAGTTCCTTCTATTGTGCTGTGTAGGGAGATTCTACAGTGGTAATGCTCCAAATTTGATTCTCCGTGGCATTGTGATGTATTTTGAGGTTCTCTAGCATTTTGGTTCACATTCATCACTTCCTGTCCTGCTTTCCGCTGGGATGCAAAGCATACAAATCTTCCAGAAAACACCCTCCGAAAGCTAGGAGGTGCGGCGGCCCACATCCACAAGCAGGGATTTATGTTATGTTTTATCACTGTATATTATATTTCTATTTAATGAGGCATTTTATCAGTATATTTATGTTTTAATATCATGCTAGTATCAATCCCTTCATTTTAGGTCAGTAAGGTGGAAGAAGACATACAATATAATGTCACAAATCTATCAAAGGGAATAAATGATTGATTGGAGAGGAATTTAGCGTTCCAGAGATTATTATTTATTATTTATTTGCATCATCTCTTTGTGAAACTACAATTCATTGGGATGTCAATGAGAGTCTCTTGACACTAGTTGACCAAACCTAACCCTCAAACGCTTCTATAGATGACAGATTTCTGGAATTTCTGTGAACTTTTTGGAACAAAAATCATACCAAGGAGAAATAACTTACAGGAACATGAATATGACTATGATTGGTAGGGTTTTAAGTTGCAAGAGCCATATTGCATTATACATTTTTAATGATAGATCATTGCATATAAATACATAACTACAGTACATATCATACACCATTGCGTCCTCTTGCATCATCCCCTAATGCAGACGGTCTCATTTCTTCATACGGTGTGTGAAAGATGCTGCACGAAATGGCTGAGTCTCCACCGTCAGAACTAATAATTATAAAAAGCACAAATTGAATGTTTGACCGCATGCATGGGATGTTTTCCCAGGTGTCCTGTTCCGCTTGTTTTGAAAAGGATACGTTTCTTTGTTTCCACGGCGATCTGATGTGCATGCATGATAAATGGTGCAAGGTATAAAAGATGCATTTAAAGCGTCAATCGATTTCTACAATACAATTCGGAGCTGTGCACTCTGACGCTCTGGAGCATGACGGCTTTCAATATGGAATGGAGTGGAATGGATTGTGACACACGAAATGGTTTGAAGAACTTAAGATCATGCTTCGTGGTTCTCCTGCAAGGTTAAGAGAAGAATAAGTAATAACGCAAATTGAATTTGTTGAGTTCTGGCAATAGTGAAGCAAGTGCGTGTGTGGGATCTCGATTGAGTCATGATTACTCTGTCATGATTTGGCTGATCCATGTTATTTAGTTTGAGGTTGTGTGTAATCAGTATAACCCTCAGATCTGCATCAGAAACATTTACACATATATAAATATACAGGATATACGACATAAGTAATTGCAAAGTAATAATAATAATAATAATAATAATAAGGAATCTACCAATGCATTCTGGTAAGTCAGACCATTTAGTTACTGGGTGAATATTGGCCCAAAATAGGAAGCAATCAAATTAGCTATTTATTGATTTATTTATTTATTTATTTTTTTAGTTAAGAGTTATGAACCAGTTGACCAAGTGACATCTAATAAACAACCTATTGTATGCATTTGACATTCTATGAATTTATGTACCCATGACAATTATTTGCAAAATGGTGGTGTGCCAGAGTAGCACATGTGACACAACTGGCTAATGTAATAAACAAACAAACAAACAAACAAACAAACAGATAAATAAATAAATAAATAAATAAATAAATATTTATAATAATATAATATAATTATATATATATATATATAATTTGTTTGTTTGTTTTGTTTTATCCAATGTAACAATTCTAAGCATTAAATAACTCATCTCATGTTTAATGTTCAACCTGATCTGACAAATTAAATCTAAAGCAAATTAAGAAAACATTGTTGTGACGTTCTATATGTCACATAGGGCCTTTAACCCTACATTGGTCAGGAAAAATGCCATTCAAAATATGTTCCATGGAGTCTGTTTGGTTTGTGTTAATTCCTCCATAATTTCCCTTTAAATAGAACTTGGTCTGGGCTCATATGGATTAAAACTAGCTGATGATGATGATGATGATGATGATGATGATGACGGCTGAACAGACCAGTTTACTCTCTTTACCCATGTACCAAGTTTAAAACCCATGTTTCAGCATGTCCTGCATATCCCATCACTAAAGTACACGAATTCCCAGAGAATGTTATTGTTTAAAATATACAGTAGATTACAGTGAAAGGTTTCGAGCCTCCATTTCTTCATATTAAACGATGGAGATGTAGGTTTACGGTGACAGGCTTCAAAGTGCTTAAAGATTTAAAAAGTGGTTGTTGTAAAAACCTCAGCAGCGACCTCATTTCCCCTCTCGTCTGTTCCAACCACTCAGCCTTCAGCATCAGCAGTAAACTAATCACTGGCCACATCTGTGGTCTGACCTGCTTCTCACTGGACTTAATTTAAGTGTGTTTTTGTGCTAGAATGATTCATAGATCGCTGTGTGACTAAACAAAGGAAACGTTCGTCTGAAACTGCTCAGAGACTGGACTGGACTGAAAACGAGTCCCAAAAAGTACTTCAGGGAGCCTAGAGAACTCATCCTCAAGACTACATGAAAAATCCAAAAAAGACTGAATCTTTGGAAGCAAACAAAGGGGCTCAATACTTTTGCACAGTACTGTATATGATAACGTTAAAGTTGGACCATTTTCCAGAGATTCATACTGTACAAGTCCTTAATTTTCAATGAGACTTTTATCCTGACCCAAGTTCTGGTAGATCTGGAACCCACCCTCAGATAGACTCTAGGAGGTAAACAACATAGTGGAATTTTCCTTTCTTTCTTTTTCCTTTCTCCTCATGTCTAGATTTTGATCTTGTCCGTTGACACTTTCTCTTTGATTCTGAGATCCCTTTCAAAGTCAGTCATTAAACTAATGCAGTGCTACTGCTTGTATTCCCTTCATGTTGTAATTACAGACCATACTGACAGTAACTACCTTTTCAGGGGGATGAAAAATTATTGAAAATAATTACTTGGGAGCAGCAGGGTCCTTGGCACTTTTGGCTAAGACGCGCATGACATTAGTGTTATTTATTAATTTTTTTTATCTTAAAAAAAAATGCACTAAAACGTGACACAAATGGCAAATCTCCAGCAGTGTGTGTGTGTGTGTGTGTGTGTGTGTGTGTCACGCATGGCTGCATAGTAATTACCGCATACTCCATCACTTTCAAGGCTCTGCACGGAAAGGTGACTAATCCGGGTTGTGGTTATCTCATGAGCTTTCGCTGTGATTAATCATGCCATTTTAGAACATGCAAAAACAAAACCAAATTAATAAAGCATCGCGCACTGCCCTCATTCGGGTCCTCGTTCGGTTCCTCGTTCAGGTGCGTTACTGTATGTGGCATGAAGTAGGAGATCCCTTTTGCTATAGAACTACTTCTAAAAATAAATAAATAAATCACTTTGCAGGTCATTCTCGAGGCCCCGAGACAATGGAGAAGTTTAAAATTAAGCAGTCTCTGCAGGGGATGTCTGGGCGGTGTTTCCGAAAGAAAGTAGGACGCTGCAAATAAAACATTATTTTTCCCCTTCCAAGACAAGGGCTGCTACTGTCTTTTCTTTCTGTTCAAAAGAACGATCTTTTTGTCTTTTTTTTTTTCTCCACACTCAGATAGAATCTTTATTCTATGCATTTTATATGCGTGTGTATGTGATTTTGTGCATAATGTATAATCTGAGAAGCTTGAAAACTGCATTGTGCTGGGGAAAGGGTCATGGAAGTAAAATGGAAGATTGTACAGCTTGGAATTACAGCTTTTCCACATGCACGCCTCATAACTATACACACACTAGTACGGAGGTATATACAGATGATTCCTCGAGCTGTCAATCCTGGGTGGACTGTTGATCTGATTCACTATTTGTGCATTATGATTTTCAATTTGATTCTGTTCAAAGGCATGAATGGAGAGTATATACTGCCTGTTTTATTATTATTTTTCAGTAGCTCTATTTCTTTTTTTCCTCTGGATTTTCTCCCTAATTCAGTTGTATCCCAGGGGTCTCCCACATTAAGGGTACTACTCAATCAGCGAGTGCCGGAGGACTATCACGCGCTTCCTCGCAACCACGTGACGCCAGCCGGCCGCATCTTTTCGAAATGCTCGCTCATGCACTGTTGAAGGTGGACGTAACGCTATCGTGAGGGTGGACAGCGCTATCCGTACCTTCCGCATGCGTGAGCTCACAGATGGCTGTAGAGCCGTGATCGATGAGAGCTAAGTGCCTCCCATCCTACACCTCTGAGAAAGCTCACCCAATCAGCTCTCTATAGATCCCCGGCTGCAGGAGGCTACAGCATCACTCGGAACTCAGAATATTCAGATGATACGGGGGGCACTTTACCACTGCACTGCTTGGGGGCCAAATACCTCTTTTTGTTTCTTTAAGTATTAAAAATGCTTGGTAACTTGTGTTGTACATTATGTAAATGTCATATCTTGAACATAGTGAACCAAATTGAACCACTCATGAACCAAATTGAATTTTCCCATAAGAAATAATGAAAACTCAAATTATTCGTTCCACAGCCCATAAAAATAATTAATACCATATGTAAAGTAAAAATAAATCTGCACTTTAACTTTAAAAAAAGTAAAAATAAATCTCGACAGATAAGTGTTTCCATTTGTGTGCGCAGACGCCGTGTATTTGTGTGTGTGTCTGTCTGTCTGTGTGTGTGTGTGTGTGTGTGTGTGTGTGTGTAATTAGCCCCTTCCCTCACCTTGTCTTACACAGTAAAACTTCTCCTCACCTCACCCCCCCACCTCACTTTTTAAGTTTCACAACAAACACACACACAACGGAAACACTTTTTTACCGAGATAAAAAAGAAATCTCTCTAATGACACTCGCGTGTCTGCTGTAAAGTAAAAAAAAAAAGCAAGCAAACAAAAAAACCAAAAAACAAATGAACCAGCACTTTACTTTTGAAAAGAATCACGACAGAGCAGAGTTTTCTGTATAAAACCGGGGAGCTGGGTGTAAAGGTGAGTGTGTGTGCGCGTGCGTGTCGGTGTCAAATTACGTGCGCGCACACATATGAGACATGCTGAAACAGAGAGGGAGATGTTGATTATACCAGTAAGAGACGAGCACTAAGACCCAGCAGGGGAGACGTTTACCCACAATTCGTAAACCAAGACTTGCTTGTTTTTCAAGTAAAAAATTATTTAAAATCTTTGCTCATCTTGCGGAACACTCATAAACCGCGTTACTCGCAATCCGAGGTTCCACTGTGCATATACAAAAATTTAAATTTCAAAAAGAATTTTAGACCATTTAATATTTGTAAGTTTACCCAATTTTTTTTCTTTTTTTTTTTTGTAAGTTGTAAAACTGTGATTACATTGATTCAAAGAATTTAAATGATCAGCAAAACATCAATAAAATTTCATAATCAATTTCATCAATCACACAGCTGTATGTATTTGCAGTGACATAAAAAAATCAATGTGTGTATAAAAAAAATAAATAATAATAATCATCATCATCATCATCATCATCATCATCATCATCATCATCATAATAATAATAATAATAATAAATATCCTGTCATGGCAATAGTTTTTTTTTTCTAATCTTGATCAAAGATTAGTCATTAACCAGCAGGCTGCTGATGACTCTTACTGTTTAGTTGGACAATTTTAATATATATTTTTTAATCAGCTTTTTCTCTGCAGAGACATAGGACCAATTCCAAACCAACAGACTGAATACTGAAGGGGGTCATAAGGGACTTGAGGTAAAGGATGTATCGCTATGTGTGATGGTTTGTCATCACCTCTGACCTTGACTTGTCTAACCTTGCGGACGCACTGGATCAAAGCAACAAGAAAGTCACAGACTAGGAAAAAAAAAGTCAAACATGAGATAAAATGTAATTCTTTAAGAATTTCTTGAGCGGTATACATAAAGAATTCCAAAAAAATTATCCAGTCCATGATAACCGTTAATAATCATATACAGTACTTAGTAAATAAGTGCATCAACTAAGCAAATGAATGGAAACTAAATAATTATGGCAGATATTTAGTTAATCTGTGATTCACTCAGGTGGATCTTCTCTCCAGACATGTACTGTACAGTAGCACAAGCCAAACCAACAGTTAGCTCAGTGCAAATGATCTTGTGCTAAAGGACATACTCATCCGCGATGCTTCAGCGGGACCAGATGTTTCCAGCCAATTTCTCCTCTTGTAATTTGTTGCAGTGCCATTTGGCTAGTCGCATTTCATTTTGTTCAGACATTAGCTAACTGATAAACTGTGCTGCTTGTTGTTTGATGGATGTATAGAACTTTGAAAGGGATCCTTGATTATGTACGGGGCATCGGGCTGTGACTTTATTACTATTATTTTGTCAAATGGAACATGCTATAGGCTATTAAAAGTCCATATGTCAGGAGGCGTAAGGCTGGATCCTTAAAAAAAAAAAAACCCTAGAGGAATTTAATGTCCACATTAGCTGCTAATTAATTTTCTATATTTATGCTCAGATACAGTAGATCTGTGCATCAATGTACATGACCATGATTTTAGTAAAAGAGATTTATATTGTTCCTTGCAATGACAAGAAACAAGACGTGTTTCTTTCTTCCATGCAAATCTTACATTTTTATAGTTTAATCCACAGAAATGGAAGAATTGTGGTTTCATTCATTGGACCATTGGTGGTTTCTTTTGCTACTCAAGCTGAAAAGATACAATATGGACAATAGATCAAACCGAGATTTCCTACTGGATGAGTGTGCTACCATTTCTCATTGGAACTAAAAATAAAAAACACTCAACAAGCCCTAAAGAGACAAACTAGAAGCGGGAAAGAGCAATTTGATGTAAATGTATGTTCTGGATGTGCTTCCTCATCCCCTTTTTGACTGAGAGCTTGTAAGAAGTGG
Source organism: Clarias macrocephalus (assembly GCA_011419295.1). Classification (NCBI taxonomy): domain Eukaryota; kingdom Metazoa; phylum Chordata; class Actinopteri; order Siluriformes; family Clariidae; genus Clarias; species Clarias macrocephalus. Next base: position 152,204 of record JAAGKR010000387.1, read on the forward strand.
TTGGTTTGCTCTAGTTCCATTTCTGCTGAATATAGAACAAGTGGGATTAGTGGCGTGATCAGGGCACTGATACTTAAGGAATGAATCCTAATGAAGTAAACAGGAAGTGTCTAATGGGACCCGATCAGAATCCACCAACTGTATGGTCCGTTTGCAGTTCGCTGCATGAAGAAAAGAAGGAAAAGCGAGGGAAAGTGCAAAATGTTTTCCCAGGAGACGTTACATCAGTGTATCTGACACTACATCATCAGGAGGGCCTTGTCCTTCAATTTCCACCACGTGTATGATGTGTGAGAGAGAGTGAGAGAGAGAGTGAGATCTGTATTTTTGCTGCATTCCATACAGACCAAAGGTGATATTTTGAACCTGCTTGTTTGGTTGTTACCCGTCGTAATAACAGGGCGAACCGCTAATCTGCCTGGCGTTCATAGAGTGAACTGAGATAATCATAGTGTATGGTCTCTAATTATGGAAAATATAATACAACAAAGTGTTGTGAAGGCAGTTGAATCATAAATCTTCAGAAAGTGAGAATACAAAGTACGCCCTGGTTTTACTTCCTAAGTTTGACCTTTGAGAGTGTTGCACGGTTCCTGTCTTTATATCTTTATTTTTTAAATGCAGGAATTTTTTGTTTGTGCAGAAAAACGCAACACGGTTATGAGAGTAAAAAATTTTTGTTTATTTCTCTATATAATCCCCTGCCTCACTGATGCACTTATCCCAGCGTTTCACTACCATCAAGGTACAGTAGTCCATCTTTTCAGTATGCAGGAGCCATGATCGGACTGCCTGCTACATGTCTGAAACTCTGGCCTCCCAGGAACTCCTTGAATGGCTCAAACATGTGAAAATGGCTTGGAGCGAGGTGAGGACTGTATGGGGGATGTGGCAAGTAGGAGGTCCTGTAAAGTGCAAGTGGTGTTGGTTAATGATGGTGTGTTTAAACAGGCAGATGTGTGTGTTCCACAAGTTGGCGACATCAGTCCACTCGCTGAATGTCTGCAGTGAGCTACGAGTTCACACTTCTCGATATATGTATATAGTATGTATATTGTATATGGTATGGTGATGAGATATATACTGCATACACACACACACACACACACACACACACACATATATATATATATATATAATTATTTAATTGTGTGTGTGTATAATGTCTTATTACCATATCTTCTGTAAAAGTCACTTGGTTATGCGTCTTCATTCACATCACTCTCAGAAATAATCAAATGAATCAAAGTTTGATTAAAACAAACAAACAAACAAACAAACAAAAAAATAACTCACCTAACTGACATTATTAAAATATTTCCCTTCCAAACATGGACAGATGTATTAAATGTGTGAAGATTGAACAGTTTGGATTAATAAAAAGGTCTCAATAAATTGAAGCAACAACCATTAAATAAATGATTATTATTGAAAAAAGACAGATAAGTGCTGTTAAACTATTCTTAGGTGTTATTATTATTATTATTATTATTATTATTATTATTATTATTATTATTATTATTATTATTTATATATACTGTATAACAATCATACTAAAAATGGTCCATCTCTTCATCATGATAATTTGCAAATTAATGGTAGGGTTACTGCATATTATAATAAATTTGAAAACATATTGAAATTGTATTTATAATTATAGAGACTTTAATGATACAAACTAGAATGATATAAAATTGTTTCCTTATGAAATCATACGTTATTGTGTGAAGCACCTCTAATACCTTTAGTGGTAACTACTGTATGTTGTATAGTATGAAAAAGTAACAGATGATGAAATAATAATACTATTCTAGGTTAAATATTTACATAAATTATGTTTTGTGAGAGAGGCATAATGTGTGTCAATATCACTATGAAGTGCCTTTGAGACTTCGTCCCCTCCCAAAAAAACAACAACAAAAAAAGCAGAGATTTTTTTATTTGAACCTGTATTAAGTGGACTTTAGGCTATTAGTGATGGATGTTAGTCAAGCTCCAGCACTTTTCATAAATTAACTGCAATCCGACAATGTACAAATAGATTGCAAAATATGTGCACCCTGTCATGCATGAATTAAAAGTAGGGTAAGTACATTTTCATGGCATAGTGATTATAAAATGTACATTTTCAGAAAGATGGATTATTCCCTTCTCAACACTGTATTTAATTTAATGGAAAAGTCTGCAAATGAAAGGAAATAGCAACGTCTGTGCATAATAATAAAATTCATCCAAAATGTGCAGAAATAATGCACATCTCCATGCTGTCATGGAAAGATTGATAACATGCTGGATCATGATATCGTGTCATGACAATGGACAAAAAATAAATAAAAAAGTTAGCATTTACAGAGCACATGGTGGATTTTCAGTTAACATTGGTTCACTGTTGAAGGTGACAGTGTGCTGTTTATCTCACATATTTTTAATTTCTGAAAAGTATTTATATCCATTAATCTTTCAAAGTGAAGGAGTGAACATGTTATGATTAATTTCATCTTCAGTCATAATATGGTGAAAATGAACAAATATAAGTGTAAATCCTTAAGGGTAGTTGTTTCAATCTCCATAGAAGAAAGACACAGTGACAGTCATAATGTTAATGTCATTTCATCAGCCACCTGCTCACCTTCTTTATTATTCTTATTTAAAAAAAAAAAAATATATATATATATATATTTTTTTTTTTTTTTTTATTAAAGAATTTGTTGAGAACAGTAAGATTTTGATTTTGGTGACATTTAACGACATAGTTATTGGTATAAAATGAGAGAAACATAGTTCAAGTGACTGGTCATAAATGTTTGGTCATTTATAATGAAATTTCTGAATTTAATTTTATTTGTTTACGTTAACTGAGTGATTATAATAAAAACATCAAAGGCACTTTAAATAATGGTATTAACCCAACTGTTGGCTACGTCGGTCACAAAAGAAGACAAAATATAACCATCAGTCAACTAGCAAGTCTTTGGATACTAATGTTTGGTGGAATATTGGTCAAAGGCATCAAACTGTTTTCTGAATGTTGCGAGTAGCTGAAAATAAATACTATGAATGTAAGTATAAACCCACAGAAAAGAAAAAAAATCTCAACAGCTTGATTTGGAATGAATTCATTTAAGCTTCACCCTTTGCTCATCTTGTGTCAGCACAGGTACATTAACGGCGCTGCTCCCTTGATCCCTGCATATGGACGTCATTACTGCATTCGCCTAGTTATTTTTGTAGTTTTTTTTTTTTTTTTTGAAAATGGAAGACTGACCTTTTAAAGTAATGGAATTTGGATGGAAAATTCACAGAAACTAGATTATTTTCATTACACCAACCAATCTGTTCTTTCTTAACTACAATCCTTTAGACAGAGTTTTTTCTGATTCATTTCTTCAGAAAGAAAATCACATAAAAAAAAAAATGGTAGTTACTAAGAGATGCCAATATTTAAAGCTTTCGAATTAATTACTTCGACATGCTCAGATTTCAAAAGAGAGTTTTTGCATTTAATCATAAAATATCCTTTAGTAGTAATTGGCTGGAGGTAGAAGGTAGAAAAGCACATTTAAAAATTAATAAATAACGAAGCTCCTAAAAACAAGAAATAAAAGTGTGGTTTAATGAAGCAGCTTTCAAGTTATTCAAGTAATCAAGCAAATCATTATTCGAGTAACCAGTGTTGATTATAGTTAAATTTATTGTTGCAGAACATCCATGAAAGGTTGCAATTAGTTGTTAAGTAATCTACTGTAAGTAATCTAAATGTCTTACACACATGAAGGAAAAAAGGATCTAATTAAATATATATATAATTGTGGTAAATATGAAATGTTGGCTAAACAAAGTACATTTAATTAAATATTTGGTGCTTGTCTTTTTATGTAATTAAACTTATTGTGCAAAATAAATGAAGGAAAGGTGTAAGGTGGTGGTGTCGCATGTTTTCTATGTGTTGGTTATTCTTTAAGTTAATTAAAATCATGAAACCTCTATCTGGCAAAAGTTCTGGCAAGTATTTACTGTAGCTAAAATTTAATTTGTCTTGCTTTTCCTTTAACCAATGCTCTTTTCTGTTCATTTTTATCAGGCATTAGCAACGACCCTTTGCAGCAAAATATTTCCATTAATATTTCCAAAATCAAAAATACCCCCCCCCCCACCCCACCCAACACACCCCGAACCCACAAACACCCTTCATCCCCACCTCCTCCCCGAGTGCTCTGTATCAGAAGCGGGAGTACGCAGACTGATGAAATCAATTGCCGAGTGAGACGGCCTTGGGGCTGAACCACACGCGCTGTTTAATTTTCCACCCATTTTCTTCCTAATTATGCCACCTCGCTGTGTAATTCACCGTAAGTTTGCTCGAAGTGAAAGATCCTATCTGCTAGTTTTTGTCCGCACTTGGTATGCAGCTGGCATGACCACGTCAGGCTTTATTTTTCTCTCTCTTGTGCTAGCTGAATTTCAATCCATAAAATCCATTTTAGTTTTTTTTTTTTTTTTGAACATATATTTAGCAACACAAAGTTATCATTTAAAATCATACTTCCCCTTTAACTTGTACAAACACCAGTCTCAGGAGGATCGTCACATTTGCACATTCAGGCTCGCAGAGCTATTTTAGGAGCTCTGGGTGTCAGTGTGAGGACAGGAGGAGATGAATAACATCAACACTAACACAGCAGTGAAATGTCAAACGATGGGGGGAAAAAATGTGCAACTGCCAAACACCAGACTATGTCAAGAATTCACAATTTAGCCAATGGATTTGCTTTTCAGTCATCTTCAGTAAAAGCTTCATCTTATCAGTGGGATGGTAGATCAGGGAATAGGGGGGGGGGAACCCAGAGGGAGTTCAGGTCTGACTTGGGGATCTTGTGTAATTGATGCCCAATACAGCAATAGTTAAATTGTTGACACTTTACACTTCTTGGTAAATCAACTAGGGTAAAACTTTCTAGCAAGTCTGGTTTAGCGTATAACAAATCCTGACCATGTAAGATGACGGTGGCGGCGGTGATCTTGGACACTAGCTGATCTAACCTAAGAAAGTTTCCTAGCATGAGGAAACTGTAGGTAGTTTCCATAAGAATGAAATAAGACTTCAGAGATGCTTTACTGCACACCATGGTTAAGGGTGATGATTTGAGTTTCTTCCCCGTCTGCTCGAACCAGCCTGCGGATTGAATGCATTGGACTTTTTGGAGAGAAATCTTTATTTTATTTATTATTTATTTATTTATTTATTTTAAACTTTACATTCCAGCTTGAAGGCCATGTCCAGTAAGTAAGTGAAAATGCGTCGGTGCTACAGGAAACGGGTATTGTAGCGTATTACAGTTTCACGTCGCAAAAGCCTATTGATTGTTTGGCTGGAAACCCGAGATGAGTCGTGGCCGGAGTCGGTGGATGTGACAGTGAGCTGATTTATGAAATTCAGCAAGAGGTGTGAGATGCTTCCAGTGGTATTTGTGAGGCTTAGAGGATATGAGCGATGGCTGGGGGTGTGTATGGGGGGGGGGGGGGGGGTTGGATGTGAGGGTAATATTTCCATTCTTTTTCCATCTGCAATGGGATGTCAGAAGGGCTTACAGCTTCACCTCTTCTGTGGAAAATGATAAATAAAAAGCCGATGCTGTTTTTTGAAGTAATCAATAACTGGGGAGCTCAATGAAGCAGACGTACTTGGGATTGCCATAACAAAGTAGGTTGTTTTTGTAACACTTATTCAACTTTTATTTAACATATCGAAGCGATTTGTCAACAATTACATGCTTTTACTCATGATTTATATTTTTCCAGTTACAAAATGTATTAGTACGCACTTGTTGCAGGCATTCTGTCTAAAAGGTCTTTCCTTCCCAGTGCTGTTGCTTTAAATTAAAACCTAATTCTAATTTATCATCACATCACGGCACGTCTAAGCGATCGTAAGCCTGTGATTTTTTGATTGCTGCGCCATTTAGTGTCTTAAACTTTTAAACTTAAATATGTGTTCATCATTTTTTAACAGGGAACTTGTTAGGGGGGAAAATAAAAAAAACGAACATCCATTTTAGCACTGACAGAAATGTGTTGATCATTCTAACGCTTTTTCATAAATGTTTTTTTAAGCATGGGTTTCGCGACCACACATTTTATCAAAATGTGCTTAAATAGTGTCCAAGGAAATGACATGAGAATATTAAATTGACTGCAATGTAAAATATTTTTAGTTGATCGAAATAATTACTATCATTTCCTGCGGTATTAATCACAGTTATACTTTCAATGCCGCTTTGTCGGCTGATACTGAATTATCATTTAAATAAGGAAAACAAAAAGGACAACATTTCTAACTAATACAATTTCGTCTGGATTCAGTGCTGGACCAGTTAAATGCTCTCCATTATCTGCTTAATAATTAATATTACACTGCGAGGAAGAACAGTAAAAGGAGTCGTCACCTTGTAATTACCATGATTCCTACATGACATGATCACAATATGAAATTCAGTGTAATTGTGGTGTCAAAGTTTAGATCTAGTCAGATGCTATTTCTGATTGTTGTCATGGTTACAGACCAACAAAGCACAGGGAAAGATTTGAGTTTTGTGATATTTTTATATTTGTTACCAGAATGGATATTAATAAGAGTCAGAGTGTTTTAGTATACATTGCTAAAGGGGGGAACCATATAGAACCACAGAAAAAAATCTCAAGGTGTCAAGTCAGGTGAACGTGGTGGACGTTTCAAGAGCACGTTGTCAATTAAGGTCAGTTAATTGTAAATAAGGGTCTATCATTTTTTGCATATTTTAAAGGATTAAGACAGAATGTCAAACAAAAATCCAGAAATTAAATATAATAATAATAATAATAATAATAATAATAATAATAATAATAATAATAATGTTTTGAGATGCATGAATTTAGTTTTTAAATTTTTTGTTTTTTTGCATTGCAGTGAGTGAAATAAGTTTTTGATCACCAACCAGCCACCAATAATTTTGGTTCCCACTGACTGCTTATGTGCTCATTTGGTACACAGATTAGTTTAACAAGCTGCTCCTAACAACAACTCATTATGTGTATAAAAGCCACCAGTCCACAGAATCTCTATATCCCTCACCACCATGGGCAAGATCAAAGAGCTGTCAAGGGACCTCATGGACAAGATTGTAGACCTGCGCAAGGCTGAAATGGGCTACAAGACCATCAGCAAGAAGCTTGGTGAGAAGTAGACAGCTATTGGAGTGATTATTCACAAATGGAAGAAAGACAAAATAACCATCAAGCGCCCTCTGTCTTTGCAATATTTAACCTCGTGGAATAAGGGATGATTATGAGAAAAGTAAGTAATCAGCCCAAAACTACACAGGAGGAGCTTGTGAATAATGTCACGAGGCAGTTGGGACCGCAGTCACCAAACAAACCATGGTAACACGATACAAGGAGATACGATACGGTAGCACTGCAAGGTTCCCCATGTACCCATCTGAAGCTCGCCAATGAGGAGAGAAGGGTTGTGAGAATATGCTATGATCTGATGAGACCAAAATTGAGCTCTTACAGTACAGTATGTCTCTCGCTTTGTTTTGGAAGAAGAAAAATGCCGACTTTGACCCTAAGAACACCATCATGGAGGTGGAAACATCATGCTTTGGGGCTGGTTGACTGCTAAAGGTACAGGCAGACATTTCCGCATGGAGGGGCCAATGGACGGAGCCATGTATTGTACAATCTTGGATGAGAACCTCCTGAAGATGGGTAGTGGATGGACCTTCCAGCATGGCAATGACCCAAAACATACCACCAAGGCAACAACAGAGAGCTCAAGAAAGAGCACATAAAGGTCCTGAAGTGGTCGAGCCAGTCTCCAGACTTTTACCCTGTAGAAAATCTATGGAAGGAGATGAAACCTTGAGATGCCTGGTGACGGGCAAGAAATTTTAATGAAGAAATTCCTCCTGAGGAGTGTGCAGATCTCGTAAACATCTACAAACAACTACGAGAACGTCTTAACTCTGTGCTTGCTGTGTTGTTGTTGTTTTTTTTTTCCTGGATTTTTGGTGGTGTTATGATCATCACTGTGACCTCACAGCTCCACCATGTTCTCTCCATGCTTGGTGGCTTTCCTCCGGCTACTCTGGTCGTGTTTGTCCCTGTTATAGAGTCTCATGTCCCGAGTTTCCTGGGATAACCGCCAGGACTCCTGCCACCCTGTACAACATACAGTACGTGTTATAGAAAATGCGAGGAGTAACACTGAGCATTTCAGTGCATTCAAAACAGCGCAGCTTGTCATCTTACCGAGAAACTGTTTAAATGACATCTAGTGCTTGAATGAACTGTTACTATAGAAACAATGTGTCTGTAACGCAAGGTTTTACATATCAGACATTCTGTTGTTGGTCAAATAATCAGCATTTATTTTTTAACAAATCAGAATCCGGCATTAAATCTAATGCATTCTGACAAGCCGGGTGTCTCACAGTCCCGTCTGTGTTGAATCTGAAAACGCCAGGGACGATTCTGACAAATCACACGCCTTTTACCATGCGAGCTCGCGTGCAACGATCCGCACGCAGCCGGAATCCGCGGCTCTTCAGGCTGCCAGATCCTGCTTCACCCTACAGAGTCTGGAACATGTGTTTAAAGGCACGGCTCTGCACTCGGCCCCTGAATGTTTTAGCATGAAGTACGTGAGGCCAGTGCCAGTATGTGACGAGAGCTCCCTCCGCGTCTCCTGCTGTCCTCCCGCTGAGACACACAGAGGAACACGGAGAAGTGACTGTGAGAAGCGTCGATAGTGAAGTGGTAATGAGCGAGCGCGCCGTGGATCGAGAATGACAAGTACGACTGAGACTTATCGGCTGTTAGTGTTCGTTCTCAGGCGCGAGGACGTGGACTGATTGGCAGGTGACAGCAGGGTCTCGTGCACAATTTGCAGGAGTCCTCGTGTAAGAATGAACCCTGACTACCATGACAGATAGAAACTAATAAGAAGAGCAGAGAGAGCGAGCGAGAGGGAAAACGTACGAGTATTACAATCAGAAATGAGAGAGAGCCCTAAATAGATTAAACAGAACATTTGAGAGGCTCTTACTCTCCTCCGCCTGCTGGGATCCTCAAGGTCACAGCTCTGCCCTCCATCTTTCTCTCTCTCTCTCTCTCTCGCTTTCACTCTCGCTCCTTCTTTCCACTCCCAAACTGACACACAGATCACATTCCCCCTCTTCTTCATCTGAGGAATGATGCTGTTCGGCTTCAACAGGAAGAACAAATCAGCAGCCAGTGCAGCTTTGCATCTGTTTCTCTTCTCTTCTCGTCTCGTCTCTTCTCTTCTCTTCTCGTCTCATTACTTTGCTTTTTTTTTTTCTTCTTTTCTTCCATTTTGTTTTTGTCTCTTCTCCACAATTTTCTTTCTACTTCTCTTCTCTTTTTATCCATTCTCTTCTCCTTTCTCTTTTCTCCTTTTTCACTTCTGTTTTCTCTTTTCCTTCTGCTTGTCTTTTCTCCTCTGTTTCTCTTCTCTTCTTTGCTCTATTCTTTTCTTTTTCTGCTTTCTTGATTTGCTTTTCTCTTTTTCTCTTCTCTTCTCGTCTCGTCTCTTCTCGTTTCGTCTCGTTACTTTGCTTTTTTTTCTTCTTTTCTTCCAGTTTGTTTCTCTTCTCCACAATTTTCTTTCTACTTCTCTTCTCTTTTTATCAATTCTCTTCTCCTTTCTCTTTTCTCCTTTTTCACTTCTGTTTTCTCTTTTCCTTCTGCTTGTCTTTTCTCTTCTCTTCTTTTATCGTCTCCTCACTTTCCTTCTTCGTTTTGACTTTTTATATTGTTCGTCTATTCTGTACTGAGCTTTTTATGATCCACGATCTTTAGACTTTTTGTTTTCATTTCATTGATTTGACTTTAACGATTCTTTTTCAATTTTTGCAACTTTGTCTTTTTACAACTTTTTTTGTTATTGTTGTCTGCGCACAGTAAGTTCAAGACCCACACAATTTCTTCGCTTTCATCAAATCCATCACATATTATTTCCCCCTTTTTATTCTGAGTGAAATGAAACGATGAAACTCTTCTGATGGGTGAGTGATGGTGAACAGGTTTTCCGTCTCCGCGCTTTGTCCTTCACACATCAGAGAGATGGCGAGACTCGTCTCTATGAAGTACTCTGTTCTCTTTATACCGGAAGAGATGGATTCACCCAGCATCACTTCACACTTCCATTCAGTTTGTAATTATAATTCATACCTTCATGATTGTGTTCTGTTATTCTGCCCAGTCTTAAGTCCAGCTTTGATTTGAACGTCCCTTGTAGAACTGTTTTTGCTTGCACAGCTACTGTATGACTTCCGATCAGATGCGTCATGTCAAGGAAATTATTTGCATGGAATTCATTTGCGCTTTAATGCTTTGCGGACACATTTCGGAAATAAATCACGAGAACGTGTTGATCCCGACGGCCTTTTTACAGCATCGTACTTTAATTATGACGTGAAAGTTTTCCCTCCTATTGTGGACCATTTTCGTTGTTTGATTCCAGTGTTTCCTGAGAACAGTAAACGATATGTTTAACCTCATCCCCCCCCCCCTTATTATATATATACTTTATTTTTTCTCTCTAAAAGAAAAAGGACTCCCACCGATTCAGCCTGCAGTTCGTTACAACCTTGCTGTAAACAGGGCTCGCTCTTTGACAAGCCTGTAATGACTCATTAATTTTATGTATGAATCAATTAGGGCTCCTGGTAATTCAGCCGCATCGATTCCCTAATAGAAATGTCTCATTGAACTGCGCTTTTGCCTGGCGATAGTGTGAAACGGCGGGAATTGAATTTCTTTAATCACATTGCATCATAAAAATAGGCCGGTGCAATTTCTTGGAAGCGACTCCGGTGCCTTTTCGAGCAGACAGGACTACGTTAAAAAGCTTTCTTTGTTTTTT
>JAAGKR010000387.1:167570-213962 GCA_011419295.1 Clarias macrocephalus
TGTGTGTGTGTGTGTGTGTGTGTGTGTGTGTGTGTGTGTGTGTGTGTGTGTGTGTGTGTGTGTGTGTGTGTGTGTGTGTGTGTGTGTGTGTGTGTGTCTGTGTGTGTGTGTGTCTGTGTCTGAAGTGTGCTGAAAATACGGATTTGCTGCTAGCTCAACGGGCTGCGCAATGCTCTAAAAGCCAATTACTGTTTAATTTTCCCACCGTCGCAGGTAATTTTTCTCACTTGCGTAGCCGTGGCTGATTTGAAAGTGGCTGCAGGCGTATCGATCGGCCATCGGAATAAAAAATAAGGCTGAGGAAAAACAACAGTGAGGAGAAAAGGCCATCGTTATGGTGCTGGTGTTCATAGCTCATGGTGTGCGTGGTTGGGGGATAGATGGAGTGACGCTGGAGCGCCCTGAGCAAACATGGCTCCCGGCAAACGTCGCCGAGCCGTCGAGAGTGGAGCTTGGAGACCGGCGGAGCAGCAGCTCGGTGCCGAGGTGATGGCTTTATTAAAGATGGTGTAGAGGCACGCGCGGTCGTCGCTTTAGATAATTACTTTTACAGGAGTCTTCAGGGCACAGAGACTCTTACGAGACTTTATTATAATGTTTATTTCGTGTGTTAAGCAGTGTAAGTCATTGAAGTGTCGTCTCTTCAGTATGGATATGAATAGAGGGAGATGGAGGGCTGATTTGTTGACGCGACAGGACTGCTGTAAAGTCCAATGTGACACAACGATGACTACAGGTCACATCCAGGGACTTAAAAAAAGACCATTTTAAACGGGTGCAAGAATTGATTAATTAATTAATTAATTTATTTATTTGCATGTTTATTTGAGATTTTCTTGTATTTTTCTTATGAAAAACATATCAGTATTGCATAAAAAAATCTAATTTCCTGGGTAAAAATATACTATAAAAGTTTAGGTTAATATTTATTAGCATTAGCATAATATAAATTGGAAAAGTTATAACAATCAATAATACAATAAAATAATACAATAATTGACACAAAATAACAAATAACGTGCAATTATATTCAAATGACAAAGTCCCCGTTTGTTAATCTGCAAGTTATTTCACAAATGTAAGAAGTTATAAAAACCTTCACTGCGGACACACGTGCGCGAGTGAGACCCTGGTGTGAAATAAACTCTTTACGGTGCGGATGTTTCTCCAGACAGGCTAAAATGAACATGTAGGCGTTAATTCAGCACTGGAGATTTAGCCGAGCAGAAATCACTTGCCATGGATTAAATATTGATGAGCATGTGCTACACTAATGGCTGCAGCGCGCCGATTCTCAGAGACGTCATTATTTACTTTGTCCTTTCACCTTGCTGCGTTTTCCTGTGCAGCACCGTCATTTTATCCAGAGCAGCCTATTATTATTAGTAGTAGTAGTTGTGGTGGTGATATTATTATTATTATTATTATTATTATTATTATTATTAACAACAACAACAACTATTATTATTATTATTATTATTATTATTAACAACAACAACAACAACAACAACTATTATTATTATTATTATTATTATTATTATTATTATTATTATTTATAACATAAATAAATACATTTGCCACTAAATCCCCCCCCCCCCATTTAAAACTGATGACACTCCCCATTGCAGAACAACCTTCAATAAACAATAAACAAACTCCAAAACATGGTTAAGGCACACGGATAAACAAACACTAATTGTGTTTGTAGAAGAAAAGTCGATCTCAAAGTATATCATGAGGGAATTTATTGTTCGAGTCCAGCACAAACACACACACACACACACACACACACACACACACACACACACACACACACACACACACACACTATATATATATATATATATATATATATATATAAATATGGCATGGCCTGTTTGCTGGTTTTTTTCTTGGAATCAGTGTAAATCCTTGACATCAGCTTGGAACACTGTTAACCGTCTTTAATGCTTTTCATCCTGAATTTAGAAAACGTTGCTGCTCTGTATGACTAGAACGATCCTCCATAAACAGAAACTAAACTGGGTGACCCATGTGCATGACAAAACTGCGAATGAATGATTTAAACCATGACTACAATGAGCTGCTTTTGTTTTACGACAATTACAACGCTGCAGTTATGAGTCTAATCTCAAAATGTAGCCGTGTGCTAGAAGATTGAGCACCAGGGATGTTCAATGCTCTCTGCATTTATAAAAGCCACTATGAAGTCTGTTTTTTTTTTTTTTCCCCCTCGAACACCCCTGGTCAGTGACTCTTAATGGATTCTTTCTGCTGTCCAGAAGTGCTCACTGTTGGATTCCAGGCCACGCTGGACTCAGACTGCAGGACGCCTCCGAGACTTTATTTTTCCTGGTTGAAGACTTTATTTTGGAAGGTAGAGAGAGTCACCAAGCCTTAGAGGCGTCCGCAGGGGCCGAGGTAATGGGCCAACGGGCACCAAGCACGCCGGCTTCTTCTGTCCACAGAGACGAGAGCGCGCTGCCGAATGTCCTCTTACGCGGGCCATTAGTCCATGCTGGAGGGAAGGATGAAAAGAAAGAAGGGAGGAAAAAGAGGAGGTGTACAGAAGACACTTTCAGTTCCCAGTGGAGAGCGAATGCACAGTCTAAAAGTGAACAGCGGGCCAGCGAAAGTTCAGTTCACCTTTCCATCTAGTGGTTGCTTTAAACTTACACACACACACACACAAATTCCTGTGTAGGTGTAGTTATGGGGACTGAATATCTCCTGAATTATCAAGAATATCCATCAAGTGTTGTACCCCTCACTCTATCCAGCTACATTAACACTATTTGTCTCTCTCTGCCTATCGGTCTATACATGTGTCGGTCTCTTTGTCTATCCACGTCTCCCCCTTTCCCTATATATATTTGTTCTCTCCATCTATTCATCACTGTCTAGCTGTCAATCAAACCACCCTCCCACCCATCCACCCCCAAAAATAGTTCCTCATAGGCGAAACCAAATTGAGTGTGAGGCTCATAATTAAAGCCTTCATTACCCGTTTTAATGCATTTCCCTTTCGGGGAGCAGAGTTGTTCTCGCCATGACGCGCGTTGTCCCTTTAAGTCGGTTGGTGCGTCTCTACAGGAAGAGATTAACACAATCACCCACAAATAGACACACAGACACACACAGTTAGGATTTCTTCCCATTTGTTAGTCAGAAAGAAACAATCTGCTATTGACTCACACAGTAGATTTAATTAGCATCCCAATGAAACCAGAAACTTTCCCCAAATAAGAAACGTGTAACTGCTGAAAATAAAGTCCTCTAGAAATCAATTTCTGTTATGATTATACTTTTCCTTGCATCATGTTTCCATTTTCTCCAACCACACTGCGGTAACATTTTATTGACCCGATTGCTTAAAATATCGGGCCAATCCGGGCGCAAATCGATCCTCAACAGTAAGTCTGTTCATCTCTGCTCGGTCTACCTCGCCTCTCTCTGGGAGGAAACGCGCAGACCGTCATGTCGGGACTTTGGTTCGAGCTTCGCGCGCCAGTCTTCAGATGTAGGTCGGAGGCGCATTGTGTATGCACCCTGTCGTGCTGATCCGCTCTGTACGTCCCCGCCGGCGCTCTCTAAGATGCTAATGGGTGGTCATGAAACTTTAACTACCCCTGACTGATTCAATAATTTAATAATCAGCTTTTCCACAGACACTTTCCACTGGGTACCCGGTTGTTTCCCGGCCCGGTGAAGAGGAGGAGGAGTGACCGTCTGTTCGCTCATTAAGACGTTGAGGGGAAAAAGTGAAAATGTAAAACGTGGGAGCGAGAGTAAGACACAAGCTGCTCTGCCGGAGGGGTTGATTTCTTTCATTCGTTCTGATTCAGGTCTAATTTGATTTGACTAAATAAACAGAGAAATCGCAGTCCGTCAGGTCAGAATGAACACTCACGTTATACTTAATTAGGTAAATTCATTTCTACAAGAAGGAAAGAAGTAGGAATGAAAAAAAGGACAAGAATGAGGAAAAGGATGAAAGAGAAAGGAGGGAGGAGAAAAAGAATGGAAATAAAGGATGGAAGAAGGAAAAAGCAGATGTAAAGTGAACAAAATAAAGGAAGATAAATAAAGGAAGGTAAGAACAAAGAGTTTAAATAGAACACGGACGATATATCGGTGCAAGAAGAGAGGAGTGAAGCAAAAAGCAAAGAATGAAGAAAAAACGAAGAAACAAGGACATGAAAACTGAGGAAGAAGAGAAGGGAAAAATTGAGAGAGGGTAAGATAGAAGGAAAGAAGATAATATATGAAAGGATGCAAAGAAGGACAAATGAGAAAATTAAAGAAGTAAATTTAAGAAAAGAAGGATGGATAAGTAAATGATTGAGAAAGGAAAGAAGGAATAAAGGAAAGAAGGTTGTTCAGGAAAGAAAGTATGAAAGAAAAGAAGTTAAAGAAAAATAAATAATTGAAGAAAAACCATAGAGATTTAAGGAAAGGAGGAGGAATAACGTAATAGGAAGGCGGCATTTAAGAAAGGGAAGAGGGTAGATCAGAAAGCAGGAAGGTATGCAAGAATGAAAATGAATAAAGCAAAGGGAAGGACGAATGGGAGGAAATAAGTAATGAAAGAAAGAAAAGGAACCAAGTACTGTAGGTAAGGTATATTCCTAGGAAGGGATAGATGGAAGAAAAAGAGAGGAAGAAAAAAATAAGGAAGAAAAAAGAGGGAGGAAGGATAGTATGAAGGGAAGAAAATTTATGAAAGTGAATTATGGAAGAAATAAAAGATGGAAGGAAGGTATAAAGGAGGAAGAACAAAAAAAGAACAAGTACAGTAATAAGGACGTGGAAATGGAAGTAACGAAGAAGGAGGAATAGAATTAAGGAAGAAATGAAAGATGAAATAAGCAGGTACAGTAGGAAGGAAGGAATGGATAGATGAAAGGAAATGAAAGAATGATGTGTAGATGCAAGGTAAAGTATGGAGGAAACAAATCAGTGAATTAGGGAAGAAATGAGAATGAAGATGGAACAATAAAGGTAGGAAGGAAGGAAAGAAAACATGCAAGGAAAAGGGGGGGGATACAATGGGGGGGGGGGGGGGACAAAGGAATCTGCATTGCATTATATACATCAGCTCCTGCTAGTTCACTTATGAATTCTTCTCCCAAGTGGCCTGATGTTCTCTCGACACGTTTCCCTTCATTTTGTTTGCTGTCTGTGAGCATGTGTGAGCAAACTGACTGCTGATAATGAAGCATTAACCCACATACATAAACAGGATTATACCAATTATAGTGCTGTGAGAAAGCGTTCTGTGATGAAGAGCGTGAATCATATCCCAATAACACGAGCGCATTTGTTGTGGAGACACGATTTCTATCCTATAGTAGAGTTCAAGAGCGACGTTCATCTTATCTCGCGGTGGAAGTTCAAATTCAGGCCGCGCTCCTGCTGCATTGTCGGTTATGGCAGATACGGCAGTTATGGAATTGTGGGTTATGATGGCAGAAACGGCGACCTGCACACATACACATGAAAACACACACAAGACACAAACTGAACAAAAGATGTGAACACCTTACCACCACAACAGACATTAAAAGGTTAACTTTAGATGACACAATGCGTTAATTATTGATGAATTTGGCGCATTGATGATTGTCTGACAAGGAAGGAATGACAAAAGTGTGTGCGTGCATCTATGTTGTGTGTACATTCCCACATGAAGTCCGTCCTGTCTTGTTGGTGACCCTGGTCTTGTGGCTCTAGCGGGACTGGAAGCCTGCAGCTACAGTGTGTTTTTTTTTTTGTTTTGTTTTTTTTTATTAATGTGGCGTGAGCCTCAGTTTCAGTCTCCACAACAAGCACAGTTTGTGTGTTCGTTGTCTACATCAAGAGTACAAAAATAGAAGATTACACAACACTTGAGAGGCTTTTTTTTTTTTTTTTTTACCTTTTAGGTTCCTTCATGTTTCCTATACAGTATAATCATCTTTTTTTTCTCTTTACATCTGTCTAATTTGAGCACATGTACATTTTCTGGTCTTTTTTTTTTTTTTTTTTTGTAGTTTGGTCAAATGGAACAAATTCACGGTTGTAAACATTATAATGAATTCCACTGAGATTTTAACTCATGTTATCCACCCACACACTGCGAGATGAGTGTAAAACCTAAAGCCTGGAGGGTTTTAGCGTATGCCAGAAACATATTGCACTAAAACGGTCATCATGGCTGTTTAAATCCTGGTGTCGAAATATCTTTAAATGCTGACGTTTCTTCCTTTTTTTGTTTTGAACCAACTAATGTGTATTGAGATGATACGGTGATGTAGTTGTTCGCACTGTGGCTTTGCAGCTCCAGGGTCGAGGGTTTGATTCCTACCTCGGTCTGTGTATGTGGAGTTTGCATGTTCTCCCTGAGCGTAGTGGGTTTCCTTCCACATTTGTCCATAAAGTATCCTGACCAAGGTTACAGCAGCTCCAGCAAAGTGGAAGAATTCACCACAGATGGGCCACCAGGCGATCACAGGAGACCCATGACCCATTCAACCACAGCTTGGGCCAGTTTAGCATCTGCTACTTTTTTGGGCACTGCAAGGAAACTCGAGAACCCAAAAGAAACCCATGTAAACACAGGATGAACATCATAATCACACCCGGGATCCTGGTGCTGAGAGGTTCCAGAAGACAGTGCTCTGCCTGAGGATATGAAGTTTGCTTTTTCTGTGGATGTACGGTTTCATTAAGTGTTCAGGAAAGTGGGTGGTTTTGTTCCTACGTCATGGAAAAGTGCAATCAACCACATGAATGAGCCAGAAATGAGACCCTGATTGTGGGTCAAATTGAACATGGTGCAATTCAGGATGGGCTCTTTTCCTCCATGTATACTGTGTCCTCTTTTTTGCCTTCATGAGCAGGGATCAGGGCTGGCATTGATCCAGTGGAAGGAAAACCCTACCGTTTGCTGATTATTAAACTGTTTATTATTAAAACCATAAAAAAAGAAAATAAAATGATCTATAGCACCTGACTGGCTGTGCTGGCAAGAGATGCCAGGCACCTCCTGATGTTGCAAGGGGGAACCTGCAGGACGTTTATATAAGTTAGCAAAGTGATTATACTGTAGAACTACCCAATGGTTGCAGGTTTCCTCAGTAGATGTCTTTGGAGACATCACAAAATCTAGATGTGTTGCTGTATCTTGGGTAAATACAAGTTCAATTTAGACACCGTTCATGAACTAGGCTAGCTTTTGGCAAGCAAACTGATATTTAAGCTAAAACATGAGCGTCTGAGCGAGGGAAGAAGATGGTCAGTTGAGTATCATCAGCATATCGGAAGGAAAGAATAAAACCTAAGGATATTACTTCATTAGTTGAAATACCTTGTGTTCCATTTGAATCCCAGTGAAGAGGTAGGTGCTTAAATTACAGCACCAGCAAGCTTTATGATTTCGAATCTAGGTATACGGTCTGTGTAGAGTTTTGCAAGTCTTTTAGGGCCTCCAGTTTCTGCCCCTAGGTTAGAATGGGTGTGTGGATGGTTGCTGAGATCACCCCTGAGATACCCGGCATCCCATCCAATGTTGCCTGCTCATTCCTAGTCTGTTCCTGAGATAAATCTGGTAATGAAAATGACTGAATGAATAACAAGCTAAAGTTTTTTTAAATTTTTTTATTTCTTTAATCACTTCAACAAAATATATGCAACTGACATTCAGGCAGATGTTATTAGAAATACTGATGCATCATAGTAAGCAAATTGCTTCCCTTTCTCGTCTCTTTCTTTACGTATTCTTCAAACCATATTGACTGTCATTTTTAAAGATGTATAAGTTCTTAATATGTACTCAATATAATTAGGGAGATAGGATGTGTTTAGTTTAGTGATGCACAGATGCACATCTTTTCTGTGCAGCAGCATTTGGTTTAAAGGTCTCATGTTTTAATATTTATTGAACCCAGGTCTCAGAACTCTCACAAATTGTTTGCTAATACAGCAGCTTTAACTCCTGAATGCTGAATTTAACTCCTGAACGCTGACTTGAACTCCTGAATGCTGTCATTAATCTCTGAATGCTGAATTTAACTCCTGAATGCTGAATTTAACTCCTGAATGCTGAATTTAACTCCTAAATGCTAACATTAATCTCTGAATGCTGAATTTAACTCCTGAATGCTGACTTTAACTCCTGAATGCTGACTTTAACTCCTGAATGCTGAATTTAACACCTGAATGCTAACATTAATCTCTGAATGCTGACTTTAACTCCTGCACGCTGACTTTAACTCCTGCACGCTGAATTTAACTCCTGAACGCTGACTTTAACTCCTGAACGCTGACTTTAACTCCTGAACGCTGACTTTAACTCCTGAACGCTGACTTTAACTCCTGAACGCTGACTTTAACTCCTGAACGCTGACTTTAGCTCCTGCACGCTGACTTTAGCTCCTGCACGCTGACTTTAGCTCCTGCACGCTGACTTTAGCTCCTGAATGCTGACTTTAACTCCTGAATGCTGAATTTAACTCCTGAACGCTAACATTAGTCTCTGAATGCTCACTTTAACTCCTGCACGCTGACTATAACTCCGGAATGCTGACTTTAGCTCCTGCACGCTGACTTTAACTCCTGCACGCTGACTTTAACTCCTGAATGCTGAATTTAACTCCTGCACGCTGAATTTAACTCCTGAATGCTGAATTTAACTCCTGAATGCTGAATTTAACTCCTGAATGCTGACTTTAACTCCTGAATGCTGACTTTAACTCCTGAACGCTGACTTTAACTCCTGAACGCTGACTTTAACTCCTGAACGCTGACTTTAACTCCTGAACGCTAACATTAATCTCTGAATGCTCACTTTAACTCCTGAATGCTGACTTTAACTCCTGAACGTTGACTTTAACTCCTGAACGTTGACTTTAACTCCTGAATGTTGACTTTAACTCCTGAACGTTGACTTTAACTCCTGAATGCTGACTTTAACTCCTGAACGCTGAATTTAACTCCTGAACGCTGACATTAATCTCTGAATGCTGACTTTAACTCCTGCACGCTGACTTTAACTCCTGAATGCTGAATTTAACTCCTGAATGCTGAATTTAACTCCTGAACGCTGACTTTAACTCCTGAATGCTAACATTAATCTCTGAATGCTCACTTTAACTCCTGAATGCTGAATTTAACTCCTGAACGCTGACTTTAACTCCTGAATGCTAACATTAATCTCTGAATGCTCACTTTAACTCCTGAATGCTGAATTTAACTCCTGAACGCTGACTTTAACTCCTGAACGTTGACTTTAACTCCTGAACGTTGACTTTAACTCCTGAATGCTGAATTTAACTCCTGAATGCTGACTTTAACTCCTGAACGTTGACTTTAACTCCTGAACGTTGACTTTAACTCCTGAACGTTGACTTTAACTCCTGAATGCTGACTTTAACTCCTGAACGCTGAATTTAACTCCTGAACGCTGACATTAATCTCTGAATGCTGACTTTAATAACTGAACGCTGACTTTAATAACTGAACGCTGACTTTATAATGCTTTCATACAAAGCTGAGATCTGAATTTACAGTAGAATTGATGCCATTGCCATCACTGTTCTAGAAATCAGTACTGTCCAACTGATCAGAATTGAGAATTATCAGGAACGATTCTCTGGTTAGTCAAACATTTTTTAGATACGTAGAGGTGTCTGTCAAATGCCTGCTCTCTCTCTCTCTCTCTCTCTCTCTCTCTCTCTCTCTCTCTGTCTCTCCTCAAATAACTCAATGTTTTGATTTAATTACCCTAGATAATGCCTGTATTATAGTCCAACAGCAGCGTATGAAAAAAAAATGGTGTCCTACAAATAGTCTGCAGCAACACCAAAATGATATGCACTTTCAGTGCACTCTCAGACACGCGCGCACACAGAAGTTGAAGGCATTTGCCACTGGTGTCCCATTTCCTTTCAGTAATCTAGCCTCATCGTTGGCTTAGTTACCAAGCTCTACATGTTTACGAGCACACAAGGGCTTTTTAAGCGTTTTCACCGCCGCGCAACTCGCAAAATGGAACTGTTTACTCGTTGATGTATTCCGAAAGTAGATGTTAAGCGCTATTGGAAAGACCTCAAGTACTCGACAAACAGCCAGAGTGCGAGAGTTCATTTTTATCTCTAAATGCTACACCAGAGGCGGGCGGCTCAGTGGCACGGCTGTTGCAGCTGCGTGATCTTCATGCTAATCCTTCACTGTTTTGGCTCATAACCAGGGTTTTGTTCAAATATTCGAATGTGTATTAAAATTTCTGAAAAGTGGATTTCTTACAATTTAAGTTAGCTTTAATCTCTAACCCTGTCCTATTTTTATATTCTTTTCATATTTCACACCACTTTCCTTTGTGTATATAGGTTAATTCTTCATTGTCATCAGTCTATCAGTCAATTCAGTCAATAAAAAAATAAAAAAAAGACGACACCCCTTTGCTCAAACCAAAATCAAACGTGTATCAACTGGCGCGAATCCTCAAACTATCCAATTATTCTTGTACACTAGAGGGAGTAATCTTCGCATGTGCAGCGTGTTTACAAATGTGCTTTGAGTGTGTCGAGTGCTGTGAGTGTTACGCATAAAGCTGTGTTTGTCTTGCCACCGCTCGCTTGGCTCTCATCTGCACCCGACTGCACGAGCGAGTGAGAGAGAGAGAGAGAGAGAGAGAGAGAGAGAGATAAATGCACTCTGCATCTGGTCCTCCGAGGCCATTACTCACACGGGGAGCACTGTCAGCCCACCAGGGAGGCTTGATGTTCAGGCTGGAGGGTGTGTGCGTGGATGCGTGCATATATGTGCGCACACGCATGTGTGTGTGGATGTGTCTGTACGATGTTGAGTGACTAAAACACTCCTGGCACAGCCTCAGGCAGATGAAGCCCAGCATAGTAATGTCAGGTCTTCTAATAAAACTCTGGTTAACCCTTTTGTATAATGATCCTCTTCCAAATATTGGTGTGTAAGGAATGATCAAGGAGTGTTCAGAGTGTCATAAGGCAGATTTTTTAGAACAGCCCTAACAGACAGAAGAAATAGTAAGGATTATGAAATGATGTCTACAATGTAGGCTTTAATATAACTGGCTGACTATGTTCAGTTAAACCATTAATTTTGTCATTTTTCAGTTTTCTGCTATAGTTTCTTTCGCTGCTTAGTCTCTTGTATTTTTTTTTTTTTTTTGGTATTTTATTTTACTTATTTATATTTTTTTGCACAGTCAGGTCCTTAAATTTTGGAACAAAGATATGTTTTTTTGGCATTTGGCCCCTGTACACCACCACATTCGATTTGAAGTGAAACACTCAAGGTGTGAGCGACGGTTCAGGAATTACAGCCATTTTTTTATATAGACACATGAAATATGTACGGTCATAAATAATGAAACAAGTGGATGACCAACAGTTGCATGGCCAGGTGTGGTCTGTTCCTTCGTTACTCCATGATTATAATCAAACATAGATATATATTTTTAAAGGCTGCCAATCCTTACGCTTGTAATTGTTAGTTTGTTCCAATATTTATGATCCCCATGAAAATATGAGTGTGTTCAAATATGGATGCAATTTCTAAATACATAATTCCACATGTTGCTTCTTTTTGTGTGTTTCATTCCATCTGTGTACAGAAGCCAAAGGCCAAGAGAATTTTTTTTTCCTCTAAAATCTAAAACCCCTAAAATAGCTGAATTCTAAATTCTGCTATGACCGTAAGTGCTGATTTATTTATGTTTTTTTTTTTTTTTGTAACAACTTTAAATAGCAGGTCAATATTAATTCCTTTGTTCTAATTATTTATCATTTCCATAGCAAAATCTAACACAAGCTCATAAATGGCTTAAAAGAGTGTGGCTAATTAAAAAGGCATCTATTATGCAATTGTTTTGTTTATTTATTTGTCATGTTTGGACATTTTGATTGGATGTTTACAAACAAAATATATGATGTCTTTGTGGCCACATACTTGCATATAAGAGGTTCCCTCCCCCTTTCAAATGGAAAAAAAAATAAATTAATTAAATAAATAAATAAATAAAAAGTATGATCTCTCGGGAATTTCAGCAGGAGCATCAACACACACACTTTAGTTAAGGAAAGACAGATGTACAAGCATTTGAGGATTTGAGTATGATGAGGATTAAAATCCCCCCCCCCCCCTGTGAGCAGGTGTTGATGCCTCCAGTGTCAGCTCCTAATATTTTTATTATTTATTTTAATTATTTATTTTTGTTTGTTTATTTATGCATTCAGTTCATATGGGACATGAAGCATGCACGTGAGAGAAGTGCTTTTAGAAAGATGACAAGTGGATTGGAAGCTCTGACTTTGGGCTTCTTAGACGTGATATTGGCTTCAGCTGATTTTAATTACCTCCTTCAAAAACAAAATGCTGCTGACTGTGCGGCCTGATGAATATCGCGTGTGCGTGCAGCAGACATGTGGATGCGTATATGTATCTCTTTAGGCTTGAAGAAATGGGAATATGTGAGGCATATCACAAGATTGCACACAGCAATACCCTCCCTACCTCACCCGCTACAATACACCCCCACCCCCCATAACCATACCCCCCCCTTAACCCCCCCCTCACCCCAGCCTGTTTGCCAGTTAGCACACACTACACTGATCTTCAGCTGCAGGCACTTTGCATTCTCTCGGCACGGTGGTAAAAAGCAAAGCGAATCGTATTTCATCTCCACATACTCGGCCGTGTCTGACAACCAGACTGTCACATCTTTCTGTTCCCATGCATCATCTTAAGTTTGGACTCTTTCGTAAGCAACAAGTACAGACTAGAATCTCACATCATGAATCATCTCAGGAATGTCTGATTGTTTGTGTGCGTGTGTGGTGGTGGTGGTCATGGTGCTGGGGGTGGGAGGGTCTTTTTGGTATTTTTGTTGCCCCACCTACAGGAGCAGTAATAATAATAATAATAATAATAATAATAATAATAATAATAATAATAATAATAATTTTAAAAGTTGAAAATCATTCTAAATAAAACCACCCCTACATAGTGTAAAACATTTCATATACCATGAAGACATAATTACTTTTATTTATAATTCTGTTTAGATTTTTCTTAATTAAATAATTTAATGAAGAAATTATTTTTAGTATTTTTTTTGTGAATTACATTACCAATTATTCCCCTTTAATATCATTACCCATCCTGTTATTCGTTTATTTATGCATGTTTAAGGAGTTGTTGTTGTTATTATTATTATTATTATTATTATTATTATTATTATTATTATTATTATTATTATTATTATTATTATTATTATGCTATATTTCACAGATTCATTCATTTATTCTCTATGGGACTCATAGGATTATTTGGAATGAATTATTATTAGAGTTGCAAGAACAATGCCGCAATCTATAATCTGAACCGAACCCATTTCAGCAGCGCGGTTCTGATATTTACGACCAGGTTTTTATGAGCTGCCCAAGACGGGAGCTCGGCTGATGCTCTCGCCCTTTACCTAACCCCACCTTTGTGTTTGGAGACAGCCGGATCTCGATTGCTTGAGTCTTGGTGGCTGTCGTTCATGTAAACACCATCCCTGCCCTAATCTACTCTCCAACAAACAGGTGTTAGCACAAAGTCTAAGCCAATCTTGCTCGCCTGAAGTCGGCACAGTGTTGTCTTGTTTGAACAGTCCAAGCAGACGATTTTTCACACCGGTAAAGATACCTTCCCTTCTTCTGCACACATCATCTCTTTCTCAGTCTATAGAGGCAGCGAGTGGGAGAAATGAAGTCCTAGAAGATAAGGAGGGAGTATTATTGAATGTCCAGGGATTCAAACTTTGCAAACATAGTGAAGTACAGGAAATGGAGTGATTATAGAAAACAACTAGGTTGTCTTGGTGACCAGCATTTCACATGAGGTACCGTATGATTGTTCCATTTACATTCAGCAGACGCCCTTATCCAGAAAGACTTGAATTGATTTATTTATTTATTATTATTTTTTATTATCAATTTCATTATACATCTGAGCAGTTGAGGGTTAACAGCCTTGCTCAATGGTCCAACAGTCGTAACTTGGTGGTCATGGGGTTTTGAACCTGGGACCTTCTGAACCGTAGTCCAATGTCTTAACCATTGAGCTACACCACTCATAAGCAATCTGCTCGTGCCGTTTTCGGCCATGAAGTTCAGACAATCAGATCGGTTTGTCACATCAAAGGGTGATGTTATTGACTTCACATTCTAAATATCATTTCACTCCCTTGTTCTTGTCCTGATCTGCAACATGCCTGAGTACACGGCACCGTGCCCGAGAGTCCTGTCTACTCAAGCATACCAGACTTTGGTGTCACGTGTTATGAGAACTGTAACTGTAGTTCGAGTTCCTAGTGTCTCCAGGTGTCTATTTATTTATTTATTTATTCATTTATTTATTTTAGCTCTACGACAAAATTAATAGTTTTAGCTACTGTCGGTATGGGATGTTATACTAGAAAGCAGCTAAGCTACTAACTGGCTAGCTAAATTTTAGCAAAGAAGTTAACAAAAGCTAGCTGGCTAGACCTATAAAAATAAAATCATTTGACGGCTTAACAAGAACAACAGTTCTCACTCCAGTAAACATCAAGAATTTTTATTAGTGTGTGTGTGTGTGTGTGTGTGAGAGAGACGGAGACTCGTGTGTCCAGATGGGGCCCAAAATGACGATTAAAAGCCTGTTGTTCAATAAACATTAATTTTTCCTCTTGTTAGAAAATTTCAATCTGCTATAGGATCCCAGATGTTCATCTATTTCGTTATGAAATATGTCCTGATATGCACATCATAATGATTTAATGAAAAAAACAAAACAAAGGCTGTTGTGTTGCTTGTGATGTCTAGTCAATTGTGTGCGTTTGTTAAATATAACGAGCAAGTCATAAAACAAAAAGGTTTTTTTTTTTTCTTTTCTTTGACCTCCAGCTGACCTCGATCTATATTGATTAAACTGCCATGACCCCTGGCGTACAGCCTCCAGCTCCCATGCTACACCTGTTAATCCCAAACTAAATAAGACCTGACAGAAAGATAATTCATAGCAGTGGGATTTGAGGAGACCAATTTCCCCGACACGTTGACATGACTCATGTGCTTGAATCAGATGACCAGACATGATGAAGGAGGCTCTTCACTCAGCGCTGCGGACGTAGGAGGTAACGAGCCGGTCCGGCGCTAACCGTTTAATCGCCTTCGCCGCTGAACACAGAGACGAGGACGCCTCTGTCCTCCAAGACGGTATCTATGGAAACTGGCAAGTTGTGGGAGTGCGAGTATTTCCAGGATTGCTTCATGAGAGAGCCAGTATGTTGATTCTGTTGATGCTCCGAGGAACGCTTCATGTCCAAAACGTCTCGCTCGAGGTTTAGAAGATACTATGATCGTGTTTAAGGCGTTAGCGACGCGGAAAAGTGGGTGAATGGATTAAAATCATTGACTGCAGTAGAATATTCGCCAGTTTGGAATTCACTCCTTAAATCACTTTGATTTTGAACTCGTCCTTGCCGTTTGAGCACGAGTAAACCCACGCGCATTCGCGGCACCCTTGTGGAATATCAATCCGAGCATGTTTTCAATCAACACTTTGACCTTTTTGTCCTATTTGAACTGAGAAGCACAAGGGTCCATTGACGCTGGCAGCTGCAGCCCGGATTACATTAGCAAGTGAAAAGCGCTGATTTCCGCAACCCTCTTAAAAAGAGCCTCTTCTTGGAAATTGGAAGTCAGAGCTCGTCATTTCCACCTGGCAAATACTCGAACACAGCGTGACACCTTGTACTGGTGGGTTCGACTGGAAATCTCTCTCACCTCGTGGAACGGCTAAAGAGCTTCGGGATCAAACGACGCCCGATTGTCTTCTGTCTTTCTCCGGCTGGATACGGTATTCCGTTCACGCGCAAGCTGGTTGGAAAAGCGAATAATTGCGCGGGAAGTGGCGCCAGGCTCCGAAGACTGATTCAGATCGATTTGCCTTCATTTGAACGGCAACGCCAGATCGCGCCAAGGAAAGCAAACTTCTCCCGAGAGAGGAAATGAGAACGGTACGGGAGATGATCAGCGGCTCGGATTGGCGCGGTTAGGAGAAATTAAACCTCGGGGATAACATCGGGAGGAAATATCCCGAAAGGAAATGCTTTAGTGGCACATGCTATCGTGGTATTGAATACTGCTTCATTGGCTCGGCCTCAAAGTGACTGCCACGCTGCTTTTGGGCTCACTGAGGCCCACATCCACACACAAAAAAAATCAACAACAGTTTAGATCAGAAAGCTTCAAGGGGAAAAGGAATGTACGTTTTGGAAAACGCTGTCACGGCACCAATGCTCATTGTGAGTTTTGTGTGTGGCTTTCGCATTAATTCATGTTGCTCATGAAGTCAGACCAGGCTTGCTAATTTGTTTACTCGTTTTTGCTGGAGAGCCAAAATATGATGCACGTTCCTCTGAGAGCAGGAATCTGGAGATGCGGACTCGAGCATCACCTCCACTACATGATGACCGGAGCATGATAAAGCTGTTACTGACGATAGATCAATGAAAGGTTTAACCATGTTGATGTTCTTCCATATCTCACTATTTTTTTTAACTGTTCAATACCTGATTCCTACAAACTAAGAGTTTTTTTTTTTCTACTTTGTTGAGGTTATTAAAAAAAAAAAAAAAAAAAAAAAAAAGTTTCCATGTATGTCTAAACAGAGCCTATGTTAGACTGTCGATTGCTCACAGCTCCATGTCATAAATAATGACCTCCTTGGATGGAGCATTACGTGTTTGACATAAGGTCATGACCTTTAGTAGAACCGCTGGAGATGAAACTGGCTTCAACTCCGAGCTCCACTACTATTCCAGATTCTTACATTACGGAAATCCTAAACTAGAACTCCAAGCGTGTCGGATCCTCCTGAGTCTTTGTGAGCTGATGCTTTTGTAATAAAACTTGGACTTGCCCTTGCACTCTGGCTCCCCATTGTGTTCCACAGTCGTTATAACTGCATGTGATATTTGCCTGCTTTATTATTGAATTTGGCGAGTTTCTGGAGCAGCTCATCTTTCTAACGTGGAGATTCCAGCCCTAACAGAAATATTTAGGACGCTTCCCATCGCTACGCTCCAGCAGCACACTTGTTAGCCAGTGCTCGTTTATTAGGAGCAGAGCATCTTCACGGTTTGGTAATTTTAGCTGGTGATCATTCAGGACTGCTGTCTGTGCAGTGCATCCACATGCTTATCTTCTCCCACATTCCTTGCAGCGCTGAGAAATAGATTTGCAAACAACTTCGAATGCAAGCTCTCTCATATTGCTTGCGTGCCCTCGTCAACCTTGGCGGCTATTATGCAGCTCCTTAATGCTGATAAATAAACTGTCCTGGGCTTGAAAATCTGGCATTTAATCATATTGGTTTTTCAATTAAAATAGATTTCCATCTTTTCACAATAAACCTTTTATTGTATTTTATAAGAGCAGAACTGGACAATCCAACGCCATTTTGAAATGATGTATAGTTTTGTTGATTTATAGATTTATAGATTTCTAGTGTAAAGTACGTACGCATCGTTGACAGCAAACGAGTTTATAGAAATAGCTAAAAAGCTACAACTAAAAGTAAACTGATGAGCTTTAATGTAATTTATATCTATAATTTATTATTATTATTATTATTTCAGGTTGAAGCCCACGTACTGTACATGTCTGTCTTTTTGTACTGCAGAACTAATACAAATAAACACAATTTTCATAAGTGTAGCAACAGTCAAATAACTTACTCACCGTGAGCTCTAATCCATGACATCGCTTTTATTCAACATTTTGATTTCACTTATGGTGCAATAAATAAACTTTAGGCAGATATCTAAAAGTTATGACGTTAAAATGACTTCCGCCCAGTGGTCAGGTTAAGACGCGCCCACAGTTCGGCGCTGGCACAGCACCCTGTCAAAACCTCCAGTTAATAATCTGCCATAGAACTGCTCATAACATCCCTATTACCAAAACACTGCCACGGATTCATTCAATTCTGTTCAATTCTGGCTTTTTTCATTTTCTGAGACTCCAATGTATGAAAAGTAAGAAAAAAAAATAAGAGAGAGCCTTGACCAGTGTACACAGAAAAAACAACTCCCAACTTCCAAATAACATTTATTGATGTAGATAGATTGTGATTTCTTTGTTTATTTACACATGTGTTATAGTCATTAAAGAAGGGAAGGTCTCCTAAAATCTAGTTTTGGTGAAGGAAGCATACTGTACAGCTACATGTGAATCGAACCCAGACCCTGGTGGTACAAAGCAACGGTGCTAACCACTACACTACTGTGTTTGCTGTGCAATTGTTGTCGTTGTTGGACTTCCTCGGTTTCCCCGCGTCCCCCGCACGACTTGCACTCCAACAACGACAACATTTGTGTAGCGAGCACAGTAGTGTAGTGGTTAGCACTGTTGCCTTGCACCGCCAGGGTCTGGGTTCGATTCCCGGCCAGGCTTGGGAAAAAAACCAAAAAAAAAACAATTGAAATCCGTAAAATTAGTGCAATTCAGTAGAACCTAAAAACATTGCTACCATATTCTTCATGGTAAACTTCTGCCAACTACAGCTGCCGAATTTTTACCGTAAAATCTACGCTTTATTTTTTTACAGTGCAATAACGTATTTTTTACGGTAAAATTCTGGCAACCACAACTGCCAGTTTTTTACCGTAAAATTTACGTTTATTTTTTACAGTGTGGAACGAGAATTTGTTTACGTAGACGTGTTGGTGGTCTTTTTACTATCTGATCAAAAGAACAAAATGAACTAAAAAAAAATTCAAAGAATCGAGTCACTAAAATGATCCAAACTTCCCATCACTAATTTGTGTGTGTATATATATATATATATATATATATATATACTTGGTCATGTAAATTAGTATATACAGGTGTTGGACATGCTCACAATCCAAGGCTCCACTGTGTGTGTGTGTGTGTGTGTGTGTGTGTATAACACATATTTACAATTCTACAATACAGTGTGTAATAATTCTAAATCCTAAGTAAAATGTTGTAAATTATATTGTAGGGAGTAAAATGAATTAAATATTAGCTATTTTGATTAGAATAAGAGAGGCGGGAGGAGGGAGAAGGAGTCGCACAAACATCAAATATTAAATATTTGATTTACTTCATATTTACATTTGAAGTAATGTGATTTGTCAACGTATTTATATTGACTTTAATTCATTTTGCATTCATTTATTTTTCTTTTCTTTTTTTCTCACATACAGTATATTAGCATTATGAATTCCCCCTTCAGCACTATAATTACAGTCCTATTCCATATCGAAATATCATGATGACCTCCTTATCAGCGTGGACGGCGTGAGACCGATATATATATATATTTTTATTTTATTAGAAAGCCATGAGCTTTGGGCTTCACTGTTGCCAACATGTAATACCATCTGGCGTTATTGTGGCCTCTTATCGGCTGTGGATCCTGTTCCGGCCTCTTCTGGGATTCAGACGGATTGAATAAGTGTCCTCCGACTAAACCGAGATGAGGTTTTATGGCCTATTGTGCACGTTTTCTTTTTCTTTGGATCCTTCTTCCTTCCCCTGAGCCTGTAAGCGGTGATGATATTCTGACTGACCGAGCCTTGACTCGTCTTGGATAATACTTTAGATTCACCTTGACAGCAACCACTGACATTCAGATTGTGTATAAGAAATTCAATATTCAGGTGAGTTTCAGGAAACAGCTTTCTGTCTTCTCGCAAGTTTGCAGTTTTCCCATGGCGGCCTTGTCGAAGCAGCGTAATCTGCAGCTCAGCACCGATTCCGTGGCTGTTCTGACGCTTTTTTTGATTGTCTCCTTGCTTCTCGTTGTCCTTCCTGAGCTGCGTGCCATATGCTGTAATAAATCTGAGATGCAAATCATGATAGGTTTCGAAGTCTGTCTTATGTTGTCTCGGGGTTTAATGTGCACGTGGGTGTCGTTGAAGAGTGACAGCACCGGTGGCTCCAAGTGCAGTGACTCATCCGATCACACCATAATTTCTTCTTTAACAAGAAAACACACACACACACACACACACACACACACACACAGAAAACAATTCAGCATATGTGAATGAATGTATGTGCCTGTAAAACCCAAATGACAACAAATCATTGAGCTATAAAAGTAATCCTGGCACACCCGAGCTTCATTTCTGAACCTGTCCTGCAAGTGAAGATGAAATTATTGCACCGCTTTAATTAGAGCGTACCACCCGCCTGAGCCACTATCCGAACTGTCATAGAGCCCGAAAAACGATGACGGTAAAAGAATAGGTTGTGCCTGTTCGCCATCCTTCGCAAATTATAGGCTAAGGCTCGTCTCCTTCCATTACTTGCATTCTTAATTGTCTTGATCAGTCTTAGGCTAGATTTCCATTCTTCTATTTTTACTTTTCTACTATTCTCCTCACGAAAAGAAAAAAAAAAAAAAAAAAGGCAAACCTGCTTCATTATCTTATTGGACGTAACCTTCGGGTCTTTTCTTTTTCACAGCCTGACCGAAGTTCAGTTCAGAAATACAGAGTTTGACTTTGAACGAACCTGCCTCACCTTTTTGTCTTCCTCTACCAATTTTTCCCACCCAAATTGGATTCGAGAGCCCAACCACGTGAGCCAGCGTTGCTACAGTAGTGTTACAATGATGGACAGCAAGCATGCCCCTCCCACCCCATCAGGATTCGAATGCACGATTTCTGGAGAAAAGCATGGACGCTAATCTCTCTCTTCCCTTAAGAGCTAAATGATGTTTGCTTAATGCATGTATTTATTCGATTATTACACCATATCTTGCTTTTTCAACTGTATAGCTCAAGTATCCCAAGTCCTCACATTATGCTTTTTGTGCAACTGCGCATCAGTTCCCAGCTCCCATTGGGTGTGGGATTTTTAAATGTGGCGCCGCACCATGCATGCGAGGACTTGAAATCGAATTAGACGCCGCTGTGAGAGTTTATAACGACGGCCAAGTGGTAAATTTTTTTTCCGTAATTGCGAGTCGAAAGGAGTCGAGAAGTCTCGAAAAAGAGAAAGAAAGAAGTCTGCAGCAGCTTTACAGAACAGAAATAAAAGTTTCCCACATTCATTAAACGTAATCCTGACAGTAACTGTAAAAGTGTATTTGTTTCCAGATTTTCATCTGAGTTATACTGTAACGAAGGAAGATCTGCTCTGATATCAGCTTAACCATCTGTAGCCGTTCGTATGACTAAGTACTATGATGCACCTTGTCGAGATGGCTGGTGTCTATTCTTTCTGCACTTCCTTTGTAGCCTCACCCTTTGTTTATTTATTTATTTATTTATTTATTTATTTTTTTTTTTGGGGGGGGGGGGGTCCATGTGTTCCAAACGGTCAGTTATGGGCGCCCACACAGCAGGTCTGATTCTCCAGCTGTCTATATGTATGCAAGAGCGTAAACATGGTGCAAAGTGGGGGGGGGGGGGGAAACTTCATTTTTAAAAGGAAGGAAAACCAGCACCAGCTGGTATTTGGTCCAGCAGTAGAGCTTTAGCAGACATCCTTTGCACCAGTCATGTACTGTACTTAAAAAAAATAAAAAATAAGAAATCTCTATTGAGACGTGTCCGTTACCAACGGAGTGTGTTAACTGGCGAGTAAAGTCTTCTAACTGATTAGCTGTAATTTTACAGTCAGTTCTCTGAAAGGTTCCCATTACCTTCAGACAGCTCTAGGAGATGGATCGAGTGGCTGAAAAGCAGTCACTTACACCAGGCTAAATTAAAACTTCTGGCCTGTTCACTGAGAGACGAAGGTTTCACACCATCTCGTAGTAATAAATTTAATAGTTGGAACCGTTCAACTTGAGACGAACGCGTGAAGGAGGTGTGGCCTGTGTGTCTCACTTTCGAGCGCTATGATTCGTCAGTTGTGCTGAAGGGGGTGTGGCCTGTGAACTTGGAGAAGACGTGTCCTCTGTCTGTGTCCGGGCTAATGAGGAAGGTGTCGTCTCTGAAGGTGTCATGCTGTTGGTGGTATTGATAACAGTTGACCAACAGTTCCACAAACGTCGTGTATTATATCAATGGATTGTTGTTCTTTTGCTCTGACAACACACATCCCTGACAGTTTAACAGGGGTTAAAGTAGCTTTCTATACAGTATTCTTACATGCACAGTACTATGTTCCCACAAGGTGAGGAGAATAAACCATGCAGGTGGTGGACAGTCCTGAGAAATGTCCCAGATTTACTTTCTATTTCTCCTGCTTTTAGAACACCAGCTAACTTCTAGGGTTCCTGGGTTGAATCCCAAATGTCATTAAATGGTAAGCTAGTGCGATATGTACTGTAGTGTGTAGAATCCCTTGTTCCACACACTAAGTAGTGCCCTTGACCAGGGGTTGGAGAGGGTTTCGGGATGCAGCCTTGTGTTAGAAGCTAGTTAGTGTTGTTTGAGATGACGAGGTTTTTTTTAGGTTAGTTTTCTTGCTGAAAGTGCTGGGTTTTGTCAGGCGGCTGCTCTCTCCTCAATCGTACTGCGGTCCGTACAGATATACACTTACCCATGCTGTGACCGGCAGTTAGTGCAATTAACCATTGTTGGAACACCTGTGATGCGGAGTGATGCACGAAGTTAAACGTCCCTGCGATATTTTGCTCCATATTATATCACCACCCAGGGAATGTCTCTCGTCCAATCAAGATACTTGATCAGAACCAAGTGTTGTATAAAAATAAGCAAAAATTTATAGGGAGTCTATTCTTTTTTTTTTTTTTTTTTTTTTTCCGTCGAGTCCTGAGGCTTTTGTCCCGGATTAGGATGTGTCAGTGTTTCTGCTGTGCTGATTGCTTCTATAGGGAGGCTTGTTGCTGTCACTCAGACCAATGGGTAATTCCCTCCAGATGGGGCTGATGGGTAATAGAGGCCATCAGTGTTTCCAGGTAATGCCCTCCATCCTGCCACCAGCCATAATATGGAAAAGATATAGATATACAATACCGTGTGTGTGTGTGTGTGAACGAGTTTTTTTTTTCTTTCTTCTGCATGATGACTTATAACATTTTCTATTGGTTTATTTTTATTAAAACAATTTTAAAATATGTTATTGCTGACCATCAGAATAAAACTGCTACCCTTTTATCTCGTACCTCGTACAGTCCTGCTGGTAATCCGTAAACCGTAAGCGCAGTGATGCGTAGTAAGTGCTATAATGCATCATACTGTAAGTATGAATAGACCAGGGAACTATTGGAGTACGTCAAACTTTTGAGATGTGTCTGGGGTCAGTGGTCCAATCTTACCTCTCCTTCCTCGCGCAATAGTACCCACTCGTATATCTGTCACGTAATCGCCCTCACGGTGACCTCCATCCCGCAGATCTATCAGAGTTTAATTCGCTTTCTGTCTAATCTGATTAACTACCGCATTCACGAGAAGGGAACGCGGTAAAGAAATTAGCTGCATAATTTACAACGTCTCAAAGTGCCGATTCAGATGGGGGGAGGGTGGAGCGTCGAGTCCGTACGGACGTCTCGGGGTCTCGCGTATCCGCTACGGCACGGGCGGCGGAGCAAGCGGTGGAACTCCCTCGTATCGCTCTTCTAGCTAAAGCGCCTCCAGCGGCATACTCCCGACACCCTTAATGTTTCATGAGCAGTCACGAAACCCGAAGCTGCACAGAATATATATCCATAGGGGGCAGCTGGAATGATTGTGACTTGTTTTATGTAAATGCGTACATGGAATTGTGACATGTGTATGAGAACAACACACTATAGTGATGCGGAAGGAGCGTGCTAATGAAATGGAACGGCCGGAAAGTGCCAAAGCGGCTGAAAGCACAGCGAGGCGTGAGCCGGGTGAGTAGCCAGGTTATATCTGTGATGTGGTTTCGCCAATATTCCACGCCG
The DNA here is from genome assembly GCA_011419295.1 of Clarias macrocephalus. Classification (NCBI taxonomy): domain Eukaryota; kingdom Metazoa; phylum Chordata; class Actinopteri; order Siluriformes; family Clariidae; genus Clarias; species Clarias macrocephalus. The sequence goes on from JAAGKR010000387.1 coordinate 191,496, forward strand.
TCGTGCATTTTGTAGCCACACAGCACGCATGGGCATTTCATACTGAAGATTATCAAAGACACTCTTCACTCTAAACTCAAGACTTCATTGCCCTTTTGGTGTCACTTCCCGGTTCTCTGTCCTCCCCTGTTTAATCAGTGCATTTGATTAGTTGGTCAGATTAAAGCCTGCCGCATTTGAATTTGTTGATTTTGTATATGCTTGCGTTATAAGCCTCACTCAAGTGTTTTTTTTTTTTTTTCTTCCTCTGCTCATTTCCCTAATTTGCTCCAGCATTTCATTCCTGGTTATAGCTTTCCACCTTTTTTTTACATGGTGCCTCCCCATGTTGCGACCTCTGCCTGGAATCATCGGTTCGGCCCATAATAAACGCCACTCACTTCACACACGTTACAGCGTCCCGCGGGCCTGAGTCGAACACGCCTTGTTAAACGCCTGTTAAAAATGGAATGAATCGAGGTCATGACGCAGAGCGATCTGGTTTAAACCGCTCGATCGCTTGCTTTACGCCGTATTGATGTATCCGCTAATATGCTGGCATGCATGATTGTGTATAGACTGTAGAGCAGGTCTAGCACACGCAGCAAATTTGTCATCTCTGTCCTCTCTCTCTCTCTCGCGCGCGCGCAATAGTGACAGCTTTTCCAGTTCCTCCCTGTGTATCTGTTTGACCTTTGAAGAGGACGTGCTAAAATGTCAAGTGTGTGTCAGCTTTTAGATATCTCTATTGGTGATAGTCTTATCAGACTACAGGGCTCTCTCTCTCTCTCTCTCACACAAACACACACAGACACACACTTCTGTGGACTGCTGGTGAGGAGGGGCCTAACCTTTACAGTGAATGCTCCATAACCATTTGTCACACAGTTAAACATGCGTGATCCACTAACCTTTGGTGTTTGTTCTGCAAAATGGAGCAAAACACTTTATCAAGCTATTTAAACTCCATATCGGATGGGGGAAATAAATAAATAAATAAATAAATAAATAAATACATAAATAAATCAGACAGATGCCTCCATGTAGTGTAGAAATGCCATTTCGCCGGAACAAGATGTTTGCTTTGAGCTTCAGTAATGGGACGTTCTTCTCGAAACCTGTTGTGAAGACCTTAAACAATCAAACCTGCAGAATAGAAAGGTGTTGATTTTAGCAAAGCAAAGAGTAACAACAGGACATTAAGATCATACTGTCTAACGTCCCTGTCCATCCACTACACGAGATCGTACGGACCCCAGTCGTGGTGGTGGATCCTTCTGGTCCGACCTTTCAGCCTCCAGGTATGAACGAAGAGCATAATTCGATTACTCAGTGGCCCAGATTAAGTTAGCGTGCAAGTTTAATACGTTACATTAATTATACCGTGGGATCGGGGCCGCCTCGGAAATGCGATTAGGCCCATTACACGTTCAAAGCTATTTCTCACCTTTAAGACGTTGATGCAATATCATAATCAGCTTTAATGGACACAAATCCCTTTTTCATCAGAGGCACCTCGACAGAGCACCTGTCAGGAATTTACAGTAGGAACGAAAGCCGCTTAAAGTTTCACAAACAAGTAACAAAATAAAATAAACTGATGATGATGATGATGATGAAGGTTATAATAAAATCATTCATACAGTACCAGAGTGTTATGATATTCTGATATTCTGATATGTCTGATAGATGTTTCATTTTTGACAGCAGTTGCTCTGACAGTCATTTTAACTGCAAGGTATGTGTTGATGCATTACTGTTTCTGTAGCAAGATCTTCTATACGGAGTTGTACAGTATAGTGGACATGCCATAGAAATAGCTTTTTTTCAAACTGTAGTGAAACAAATTGTGTAGTCATTCCCATTATTGTGTTATTATGGTATAATGTGTTATAATGTGTTATTATTGTATAATTATTGTTGTATTATATAATATTATTACTGTACAGTAGTTGTTGCCATTGTCATTATTATTATAACTGACATTGCTGTAATTATTATTTTAGTCATTATTACCATTGTGTCATTATCATAGCCAATAATATTGTAGTCGTTGCCATTGTTGTCATTAATACTGTTGCCGTGTCATCATTATTACTGTAGTCATCGCAAACTACAGTCATTATCATTGTAGTTGTTGCCATTTTTGTCTATTATTATTATTATTATTATTATTATTATTATTATTATTATTATTATTATTATAATCATCACCACCATTGTCATTATTACTGTAGTCATTGCCATTACTGCCATTATTATTATTATTATTATTATTATTATTATTATTATTATTATAGTCATAGCAATTGATGTCACTATAATGGTCGTCATTGCCATTGCGGTCATTATTATTGTAGTTGTTGCCACTGTTGTCATTATCATCATCGCCAATGTCACTATTACTGTAGTCATCACCATCGCAGTCGTTATCATTGTAGCGTTTGCCATTACAGTCATTATTATTATCAGCATCACCATTGTCATTATTACTGCAGTCATTGTCATTGCTGTCATTATTATTATAGTCAATGTCATTGCTGTCATTATTATGGTCGTCATTGCCATCGTTGTCATTATTATTGTAGCTGTTGCCATTGTTGTTGTTATTATAGACATCAGTGCCATTGTGTTATTTATGGTCGTCATTGCCATTGCTGTCATTATTATCGTTCTTATCAACATTGTCATTATTACTGTATGTCATTGACATTACAGTCATTATTACTACAGTTGTTGCAATTGTTGTCATTATTGCTGTGTTTGTTGATATTGTAGTTATGGACGAATCACTGGACAAGTAGATACTGACTCAAATTCCAGGTGCCATTCTAGTCATTTACTACCAGTGTAGTTGTCGTCACCACGCTATGCATTACGATCGCCATCATAGTCACTGACATTGGAGTCATGACTATTATCACAGCTACTGTAGTCAGTGCCATTGGGGTAATTACTATGATCATCGCCATTGTTGCCACTGACATTGGAGCCATTCCTCTTGTAATCATTACCACTGGAGTCATTACTATTGTGATCCCTGCCATTGTCATCACTACCGTTGTAACTGCTGTTATAGACACTTTAAAAAGAAGGAAAAAAAGAAAACAATTTCAGAATTTTCATGGTGGTTGCTGGAAAAAAAAAAACATATTTTCCTACTAATTGTTTAACATCTATTTAAAGGTATGATTGGCCTACTTCATTCTAAACTAAAGACATCAAGCACACTTTAAAACCATGATTGGGCTCGTTAAAGTTAATCCATCCTGGCAACCCTTAGCTCGAGTCACTTCCCCATGTATCAACATGATCTCATGCAGCATTTACATCTAACAAGCAAACGCAATTTTGTGGGCGCTCACGCAAACACAGCAGACTCAACTTAAGCTCAACCATTTATATCTTATGTAAATGTATTATGTAGCAAGGTACAAACTACAGTAGCTTGTATGAGATTTTATTTCATTTTGATTGTAACAATCGTGCATCAATGCTAAAGTGACTCACCGGCTATGAATTAGATTTCCAGCTGCAGTGTGTGTTTGGTTAGGCTGTTAATGACAAAAGTAAACAAATTGTGATTAAATGTGTGAAATTATGAACAAATGTGATATTACACTATTTAAGGCAGCTCGGCTGACAATCTGAAACTGAGAGCAGGCACTCATGGAAGCTCATCAGCAGATCGCTGCGTTCGGAAATTAGTCAGAATCAGGCTTTTCAAGACTCGACTCTGAACTCGCTGCATTGGCGTGAACAGTGATGCGCAACCCGCGGCTCTGGAAGCCTTCCGGCCAGCGGGATGTGTGACGTCCTCTAGATAGTATTACGATTTTATTAAGCTGTAAATGATGACAACAATAACTGCGGTAGGAATTCTTCTGGAAGTGGGGGTGACTCTGATTTTAAAATAAAGAAAAAAAGAAATACATATACATATCCTTGCTTCTTGTAATATTAAAGTGATAAACGATAGTGATAAGTGTCCATTAAAGTGCGAAAAGAATAGTCCCAATGGGACAGTTTTGTCATGAGAGGGCGTCCGGTATAAAACCTGTGCCAGGCTGAGAGTGTCGGTTGGCACTCTGTGGCGCCCCCCGATGGGAGCAGCTGAAAGACTAACAACAAGCAGTCGTCATCTAGTCTAAAACAAACCTAATTCCTCCTGGATGTCAATGCACGCTTATCTTTTTCTTTTCCTTCCCCTGTTAACTGTACCACACCTCTAACCGTTCCGCTACTCTTCAGGTTCCTCTCACAGCTCCCGACCGAATGCCACTTCCGTGATTTTGAACGGAAAAGCAGCCAGACATTTCAGCGCCACCTGACACGTTCCTCTAACCCTCGTCGCCTCGGAAAGGATGAGACGGTGAAGAAAAAAGGTGCGACCTGCTGCAGTCGAGTTTAGCTCTGAGGAATATGCACAGAGCGTATACTGTAGGAATGCTAAAATGTTTTATGTAGATTGTAGAAGACAGAACGTTCCTTAAAGCTAAACTAAGAAAGGATTCAATTTTCCTTCCTGCAGAAGATTTGTGAAGCTTCCTTGGCGCAGAGACTAAGAATATGACATGCAGGATTTTTAGCACATCCCCATGTGACATCTGAACATTTATTTAGGGTTTGTGGCTGTCAGAGATTTAAAAAAAAAGAAAGAAAAAAAAAAGATGCACGGACGTGTCGGGTGACGAACACGTCCCGGGAACCGTGAGAAAACTGGCGAGAAATCCTGGCAGGAATGCGAATACTGTGAGCTGTCAATAGCGCGGGCAGAAGTGCGTAAAATCAGAAGCAAACCTCTCTTCCTTCGAAATAATTTTTATTCATGATGATTAACATAACCACTAACTGAACTATTCAAGTGTCACACATATATTTAATCCTGATTAAACTCCTGAGCTTTGATTATATGTTGACTGAGCCTCAAATTTATTAATTAGTAAATAATTAATTGATTAAAAAATATATATATTTTTATAAGAAAATACGCCATGTTGTTCAGCCATAATAGCGAGTAAATAAAGGCCAGTGTGGTTTTTGATGTCTTCTGTGTGTCACATTATGATGGTACATACATGAATATAGAGGATAAATAATAATTTAATTACAAAGGCATTGCAATTAGCATTGAGGATAAGCCTACTGCATGTCGTTCTGTTGATTCAACATGATGCTAACTGAATATTTATCTTAATTACGCAGCCTGCTATGTTTGTTTGCATGAAGCGACACGATGCGGCGACGCCCCGTGCAATTAAACAATTGAACGCCAGTTGGTGCGTTCACACAGATCATGTTGAATAAATAGCACAGCTTAACATCTAGGAAAAGAATATTTATTCATTTGATGATAATTACATAATCTGAGCATTTTATATATATATATATATATATATATATATATATATATATATATATATATATATATATCAGCATGAACTCTTAACATAGTTTTATATACTGTACATATAAAGTGCCAAGTCCCCCAGACCATCAGAAGAAAATTCCAGAACATTCCGGCAGTGGCATGTGCCATCACTGGATACACACCGATGTGGTGTGTAGTGGAAACAAGCACAGCAGGGGCACTCGGGCCCATCTGACACCTCGCTGCATGTTCCTGCCACCCAGAGGCAATTAGTTCTTTCCCCGTGCCCCTGCCACGGGCGCAGTTAGCAAAAGCCAAAAGGGAGCAACACCCAAAGAGAACACCTTCTTCTTATCGACTCGAGACATGCGGGAGGTGTGAGTGGGCATATGTTTCATTTCCCAGTCATTTAATAGTTCCATGATACAAGCATGTGATCTGACACAGGTTTAAACCTGTTGCATGGAGAGTCGAGTGCAAATGTTTCAGTACAATTCAAAATACATTTCTTGCAACAAGCCAACAATCTGAAAGATAACATCAAATGATTACATAACATTGTTAAAAATAACTTAGATAGATAGATGGATGGATGGATGGATGGATGAAAGGATTATTGGATGACTAGACAAATACGTGGCTGGATGAATGGATGGAGAGAGAGAGACTGATGGATTAACATATTGCTTGATGGAAGGATGGAGAGATAAATGGATAGATTGGTCAACAGATAGATGGATAGATAGCTCGATCACTACATGGAGGGATAGATAGTTATAGATAGATGGAAGCATGGCTAGATACATGGATGGATGAATGGATGGATCAATATTTATGCATTCAGGGTCGACCAGTGAATGTCATGTTGATTCACTTGTCAACTTGAACAAAAGAACGAAAGGTTTCTGTGGGCTTATAGGGGCTGAATACTGCATTTGGCCTTATGTAGGCGTCTTGCACCTTTATGAACACTTAAGTAAAATGTTCCTAAGGCCATATTTCTATTATTACAGATTTTACAGCCTGTAGATAACTATGCTGTTATAATATTTAATGAGTTGTTGCGTAATATTGATTGCAGTTGACGTAACACCAGTCAAAAGACTAATATTACGCTATTGCTCAGCATCTGTGTCAATCTGTGTCAGGTAGAGAAAACTACAAATAACTTACAGCGCTCTAATAAACCTGGTCTGCATGAAGACTCTTCACTTGTTATGAAAGGCTCATGTAGGTGTCATGTAGCTCTATGAACACTGCTGTTAAGTTATACAAGGTTATATTCCTAGGAGAGTAAATTGGTGAAATAGCTGTAAATCAGCGATGGTGTACAAGTAATGACCTCTTATTTCAGTGGTATAACACAACCGTTTTTATACAGTTAAATGGTTTTATGACTACTTCATGAGCTGCATTGTCTCCTGGTTTTTTGTGCAATGTTTATACATTCTCACAAGCAATTTCTGGACAACGTCCATCAGGAATGATTCCCCTGTGCCCACGTTCCTTTTTCTTTCTTTCTCTTTTGTTTTATCTTTCAATAGTATGATGTGTATATATAGTGCCCTTGTTGTTGCAGTCTTCAGGCCCTCAGCAATACACCCAGTTTTCCTGGTCCTATAGTAAAATTCCAGAACATTCTGAGCAGTGGCACATGCTGCCACTGGATACACACTGATGTGGTGTGTAGCAGAAACAAGCACGGCAGGGGCACTCGGGCCCATCTGACACCTTGCTGCATGTTTCTGCCACCCAGAGGCAATTAATTCTTTCCCCGTGCCCCTGCCACTGGCGCAGGTAGCAGAAGCACGACTCAGAGATAACACCTTATCGACTCGAGACATGCGGGCAGTGTGAGTGGGCATGTGTTTTATTTTGCAGTTATTTAATAGTACGATTATACAAGCGTGTGATCCGACACGGGTTGGAGAGTCAAGTGCAAATGTTGGCTAAAAAAAGAAAAGTCTTCAAAAAATACATTTCTTGCAACAGGCCAACAATCTGAAACATAACATCAAATGAGAGCATAACATACAAATGTTGGTTTTCCTCAACATGAATGGAAGGATGGGTTGATAGAGGGAGGAATGAAGGGACGGAAGCATAGATGGAAGGATAGATAGATGGATGGATGGATCAGTGAAGGAATGGTGAGATAGATGGAGGTATGGCTGGATTGATAATGGAGGGAGACAAGGATGGATAGATGGATTAAGGGATGGAGGTATGGCTGGATTGATATTAAATGGATACATGGATGGATAGATGGATTAAGGGATGGAGATTTAAATGGATACATGGATGGATAGATGGATTAAGGGATGGAGATTTAAATGGATACATGGATGGATAGATGGCTAGATCGATTGATCGACAGATAGGAGGATAGAGGGATAAAAGCCTAGATGGATCAATAGATAGATGGTGGGATCGATTGATGGAGGAATAGACAGTGATAGATGGAAGGATGGCAGCTTAGATGGATTGATCGATAGGTAGGTAGGTAGGTGAATGGATGTACAGATTTTGACTGTGAGATTATTGACTACTAATTGAAGGTGACATAACACCTGACATAAGATTATTATAATACTTTGTTTCAATCTATGTCAAGGTACAAATGGGCTATGTAGGTGTGAAGTAGCTCAAGTAGTTTTAATGAAGTTTTAATGAAGTAGTAGTATATATTTCTCTAGACATATGTTACTTATCATTATAAGCTTATGTAGGTGTTATGAAGCCCTATGAATGCTGCTCTTAACTTGTACAGAGTCATATTCTTAGAACAATCCACCGGCTAAATAGCATATAAATGTTATAAACTCTAAATCCAGGCTTATAACAGCGTCAAAGTGACTCGGTTGTGATATGACACAGGTGTTTTCATGATATTGAGGTTTTATGTCTCCTTCATGAGCTGTTTTGTGCAATGCTTACACATTCCCAGACATGTATCTTCTGGACGGTGTCCGTAAGATATTTTCCGTCAGAAGAGATCCCCCTGTGCCGATTTTTCTTCTTCTTTCTTTTTTATCTGTTTATATTGCTGTCTGTCTGCACCTTGAGCGAGTGCTTCAGGGGACACGCCGTATTTTAACATTTTCCCCATCAACTCTTCCATCTCTCCGCCTCTGTCCCGCATGCTAAATAGCGTGTCAGGGGCTTAAACATAAATCCGCCATGGTACGCCATGATGGATAATATTTCAACAAATATGCCTTGTTGTGTGCGTTAGGAAAAGTAAAGAGGCATGTTTGTCTGATTTGGTAATTAGTATGGCAGAGGAAAAGACACGGCATTTACAGAATGCAAAATCAGGACCAAGGTCAATTGGGACACGGCATGTTAGGAAAAAGAAACGCTACAGAATATAAAATAATCGCAGGGAGCAGGTCTAGAAAGCGCAGGTTTGAGGACAAACCTCTCAGTCTATCACGTCCCAGCTGCTGGAAATCTCACACTCGGGTGCAAAAGCTGTCGAAGTTGTTCCTGCTGCTGTTGCTTTCCATCAAATGGACAAATAACACAGTTAACACAGCACAAGTCAACTCAAGAAGAAAAAAGTCAGCTAAGCTACACTTATTACTTTTTCCTTAATATGTCAGACTTTCATTTCATAACAAGCTGCCTGTCTGTCTTTTAATCCCCTCCTTTTTTTAACTTTAAGTGAAACAGTCAGGTTTATATACGTTAATATACAACGTTATATAATAACAAGTTTATAAAGTGTACAAAAATAAAAAACTTTTTTCGCCATATCTTTTTCTAAGCACCCTAAGTCACATAGGAGGAAAAAATAAAAGCAAAACATGAGAAAAACTAAAATTATACCTTAGAAATGCTACTATAGTTGAACCTTGGAGTGTGAGCATAATACATTCCGGGAAGTGTGCTTGTATATCAAAGCACTTGTATATTAAAGTGAATTTCCCCCATAACAAACCATGGAAACGCCGATGATTCGTTCCACAACCCAAAATTATTCATATAAAAGTCAAATGAAGACATTACATAGTCGTTAAACAGACTCCTCCCCCGCACTACTACAGCGCAGGCGTACTACTCATATTTTAAGACCCCACTCGTTTTTCAAGTGGAAATTTATTACAAATGTTTGCTCATTTTGCAAAACACTTGCAGGCTAAGTTAATCTCAATCCAAGGTTCTACTGCACTACTACTACTAATACTACTACTAATAATAATAGTAATAATAATAGTAATAGTCAAATCTTTTTTCACCGAGTGAGAGTATAATCTTCCCAATGTCACTGATGGACAAATACTGTTAGATTATGTGTATTTGTGTAGAGAGAAAGAGAGAGTGAGAAATGTGGTTTAAAAGTATTTTATTTTTCAGTTTTATCTTTTTGTTTTTTTCTATTCTGTAATATTTAATGCCTCATGCCTATTTCTTTCTTTTTTTCCTTTCTTCCTTTCTCATTGTCATTCTGCATCATTCTCTTTTTTCTTTCTTCTTTTAATTGTATCTCGCTTTGTATGTCCTGTAATTTACTGGTTTTGTTTTGTGTTTATCTTTTCTTTCTGCTTGCTTGCTTGTGTGCTTTCCTTCTGCTTCATATTTTTTCTCCTTTTTTCTTAATTTCTTCATCATTTCTCTTCTCTTTTTTCAGTTTGCTTCTTCATTCTTGCCTCCTTTCCATCTCTTTCATTATTATTTTTGCTTTTTTTATTTAATCTACTTTGTTTCCTTCTGTTCACACATTTTGGCATCAAATCAACAAAATACAGTACGCTATTTTCTTCTCTTCAGTCTGTATTTATTTTTTTTTAACTTTATTTGATTTCCTGGTGCTGCAAAAGGTGTAGATCTAGACGCCATTCACTGAACTCGGACTCTAATGTTTACTTTTAAATAAATTTGTTCCTCTTTGACATGTAAACTACATGCGGCTGATTTTAATAATCTGTGGATATGGATGTGTAGTGTGTGAAGCAAGAATATGCAGAGCTCCTCGTATAAAAAAATGGTACATTGACTTTTTTTGTTGTTGTTTTTGTTGTTACAATCATTGCTATGGTATATATCGTTCGATTGAGTTCCAACATCTGTAATTTTTTATTTTTTAATAATTGTCCAGGCTTCACAGACAGTCATCCGGGCCCCACATATAGTCTTCTGGATTCCACAGATAGTCATGGAGGTCATCCCATATATGGTCATCCGGCCCCCATCAGATTGTTGTCTGTCCCCCCGGGTTAGTCACCAGGCCCCCAGAAAGTAATCTGCCCTGCAGATAGTCACCTGGCCTCCCCAAATAGTCACCTGGCCTCCCCAGATAGTCGTTAGGGTTCCACATGTAGTCGTTTGGGCTCCTCACAGACACACAACTATCCAAGTTGTGATTCTTGACCGAAGAAAGGTGAGGCCATAAATCTACCTTTACCCAGTCACTTCACCTGCCCTCAGAGTTCACTGCACACCCAGACCTGTCTCCGGTCTACCTCCACGGCTCTCCCAAAACAAAAGCGACTTCCTGCGGTGGACCATTTGTCACAAAAATGAGATTAGAGCGGCTCTCAGCTTATCATACATTCTCCCGCACTTCTCCTGGCTCTAATCTAACCCAGGAGAGCGCATCTCACTGTGCATTAGCATTCAGCTGACAGGACACTATTCTGAGCGAGGACACTGTGTGAGGAGCTGATGGAGGAAAAGTAACACACACGCACACACACGCACACACACACACGCACACACACACACACACACACACACACACACACACACACACACACTTATCACTTTACAGAGTTTAGATTCAACCACTTACCCCCCTTACACATATGCCCCCCCCCCCCTCTCTCTCTCTCGTGATAGTGAATTAGTTCTAGGTATACATTTGTAATATTTGAAATGGATATGTGGATTATGAGTTTAGTTTTTCTCCTGTGTGTGGGTGTGTGGGTTAGAAAGAAAGAGAGGGAGTGATGCTTTTGTGGGGAAAAGGGTATTGATTAAAAAAAAAAACTCTGTCTCTTTCTTTCTGTCTTTCTTTCTTGCTTTTCCTTCTTTGCTTTCCTTCTTTTTCCATCTTCTGAATTTCAATAGCACAGAGATGGTCTAGACGGTGATACCAGCAAAACCAGTAAGACCCTCCGTGCCCATCGTGTCACTCTCAGTAATGATATTTAAGACTGATGATTATTACTCAGATATCATCTCGTCTTGTAGGATTTGACATTTGCTTCCTGTTTTTTTTTTTTTTTTTTTAAAGAGGGATGTCGTTTGTGGGCGGTTCTTGAGCTCTGTGCCCCTGTTCCCCATCGCCTTTCAGCTAATTACAGAGCACAGAACAGGAGCTGAATTGTAATGCCCAGGCTTGAGGTTTTCAGTTCTCCATTGTAATAGACCTGTAGCGTTAATCATAGACAGAGGTCCGATAAGAAGTGTCTGGAGGTCTTCACCTTTAGTTTCAGTGTTTACCCGCTAGATCGGGCTGTTATTTGTTAGACTTGGATTGGATTCAGGTCGAAATGCACCAAACTGTGGAGAGGGGAGGTGTGAGATTTGGGCTTTTCGTTTTTGATGCCGTCTCAGAGCCGGCGCTCTTTTCTGCACGGCTGACCTTTAATCAGAGAATCAGGCGTAATTCGTTAGGCTTTCTGCGCAGGGACGCCAATTGATTAAAGCATTTGAGGAGAATCATTAAACACTAATAAGCTGTTTGCAGTCCTAAGATTTAAATATGCTTTTGCCCAGAGAGAAAACAATGAGTGCTCTTGATTAATTTAGTATAGTATTAATAAAGCAAGAATAAATTCAAGTTTCACCTTTAGGCTATTATTGAAACTTATAGATTGAGGACTAATGAAGTGTGTGTGTGGTGTGTGGGTTTGTGAGTGTGTGTGTAAAAATATATTATTATTATTATTATTATTATTATTATTATTATTATGACGACTACTACTACTACTAATTATTATACATATATATTATATAATATATTATTAGTATATAATTATTATATTAATTATACTAAAAACAAAAACAAAGGACTTTTTTTTTTTTTTATCAACGTGTGTTGTAAATCTGAGAGAATTAAGGACTGGGATTGTTTTACCCTAACAATTTGATGATGAGAATGTTGATGATGATACTACTACTATTATTATTACTACTACTAATACTACTACTACTACTACTACTACTAATAATAATAATAATAATAATAATAATAATAATAATAATAATAAAAGTACAGTGGAACCTCAGTTTGCGAGTAACGTGGTTTGCGAGTGTTCTGCAAGATGAGCAAATATTTTTAATAAAGTCTGACTTGAAAAACGAACAAGTTTTGGTTTACGAGTACGGAATGTCATGTATCACACATGCGCTTCTTGTTTTGGCACAAGTGTCACATAGTCACAACTGAGCCAACTGGTTTTCTCTCTCTTGCGCTGTGGAATTGTGGGTAATCATCTCCCCTGCTCAGTCTCAGTGTGCGTCTCTCACTGGTATAATCAACATCCGATCCGAACATCAATCAAAATACACACGTGACATATTTTATTTTGTGTGTGTGTGTGTGTGTGTGTGTGTGTGTGTACAGAGCATGTGTACTGTTTATTATAATGGTATGAGTGTAAAGCAAAAGCAAGTCTAGAGAGGTTAAAGATCCATTTTCTCTCTCTGTATCAGCCTGCACTTTGTGTCTGTGTGCACGTACGTCATTGGACACCGTGCCCCTTCACACACACACACCACACACACACACACACACACACACACACACACACACACACACACACACACACACACACACACACACACACACACAGCGCCTGCGGAAAAACTTTTTTTTAAAGGTGAAGTGCAGTGTTTTATTTTTACTTATCTTCATGTATTTATTTTTGGGGGGTTGTGGAATGAATAATTAGACTTTCCATTATTTTCTATGGGAAAATATGATTTGGTTAAGGAGCGTTTTGAAATATGAGCCCGCTTCCGGAACAAGTTATGTACGCAATCCAAGGTTCCAGTGTATTAGTGTTTGTGTTGTCATTAAATGATTAGATTAGTGACATGTTTTGTTCATCTCAAAAGTTGGGGGAAAATAATAAATAAATTATATTAAATATAGGTTCTATATATGATATGATTATATACTTTTGATTTTACTTTTGGTTCATTTTGATACATAATCATTTCGCTTTCAGGAACCCTACCCGAGCCCACTGGAAAAGGTAGAAAAAAACAATCTCGGGTAAAATTTGAATCAAATGTATAATGAATAATGTGAACGCTGGAGAGTGGGGGAGGAGTAATCATTCCTAGGCATGGCACAAATCAATCATGCTTAATGTGAAAACTCCCAGAGTTAACAACCAGAATCATCTTACTGAATTTCTGTCTCAGACCATGTTCAGGTTTGCATTGATGAGATAGATGTGCTGTGATAGTGATTTAGGACACGAATCCTACCAATTACACGATAACCAGGAATCTAACCACGTATGTAAATACTTGAACATGATTTAAAGGTCTAAAGGTGATGGGTAGTTAATTTATCAGTATCAGTGTGAAAATGAAAAAAAAAATGTTTTGGGTGTTTAGAAAGAAATGCCCTAAATTGCATATTCATTAATGTGAAGGTGCAAAATTCAGGATGGTGTCTATGGACATTGATTCATTTTGCAACCTAAAGGTAATTCACCAAATCTGAAAGCCACTTCAGGAAGACTGATTACATGTGCAAATGAAGAGGTCTGAAAGGCAGGTATAAAATTTGCACAAACATATTTTCACCATCTGAAGACAAAATGTGACCATTTACTTAATGCTCTTAAAGTTTAAATAGGAAGATCTAAATGGTGCTTTTATAAAAATAAAAATCTAAACAATAATACAAAAAAAAAAAAACTACTTTGTTCTTAAAGATATTCTTTAATCCACCCTAAATGGTTTTTAGTAGGTTTATGGTTTTATCCCTTAATTTACATCTTATTTTAGGTTTAAAATGTTTATTGCCTTTATATTTTATTATTTAAGCTTCAGGTTCACTTACTGTTACAGTAGTTCTCTGGTAGCATTTAGTGTGTGTACACACATTTAAATATGAATATTTATATAAAATATAATAACACTTAAATTAAATATACTTTCCTCCTGCAACTATCCTCATAATATATAGTTCACACAATCATTTCTAAAGCACCAACAGCAAACCTCCTATTAGATTGCAGAATACTGTATGTGCCCCAGTGGATCTTACAAGGTATTTAATTTCTTTAAGTACACTTGCGTACAAATCTGGGAAAATAGCCATTAATCTCAAAATCCATTCATTACACACTTATACTAGTCTCTAAACTACTAAATAATAAATAAATAAATAAATAAATAAAATGTTATATTAAATCATGATAGAATCGTAATACTTACAAAATCACAATATGAATTGAATCGGCACCTGGGTATTGTGAAAATATCATTTGGTTGCACACTGAAGATTCCAGTTCCTAGTAAACATGTTTATTTCTGTTGTAAAGTTGGACAATTTAACATGGGGCTGTATGTAGATCGACTGGCTTTTGGAGTCAGCCCCCAGTGGACATTCAAGGAAGTGCACATTTTGGCAGTTCACATGTTGGCTTCATTTTTCAGAAACAGAATTCTGTTTGGTTTCAAAGTAGTGCGTGTGTTTGTTATAACAAACCAGTATAGTTAACTGATTTTTAGATACAGCATTGCCAAACTGTGATAAACCAAACTGCATATAATTCAGTATGATGTGTGTAAATCCTTTACCAGCTTCGTGTCTCACTCTCGTTTTCTTAATTTCGAATGGCAGCTTTTCATGTTACCGCGAAACTGTACTGACTTTATCCTGTGGAATATATAATTATAATATAATAATGATAAATTATCGTTTCAGATATTGTTACTTGGTAGCGTTTATGCATTAGCGGTATAGCGTTAGTGAAAGAGTAAAGGCATTAAACATGTCCTGGGTAATCAAGTGCATTTGCTGTAAGAGCTAGAATGTACAAATTTGATTTTAAACTACTATGCCGCGGGCCAAATGACAAGCTCATCATATGATATGAGGACGCACATATCGGCATGCGCACACGCGCACAAGAGTAGATTTACGCTGTTATCGCCAAATCCAATCAAATGTTAATCAAAGTAATGTCCGATGGCTCCTCGGAAGTCGAAATCTATAGAGTCACTTTTTCTTGTAGCAGTAATCTGTTATTTCTGATATGGAGTCTGTCTCCGCTCTAATCACAAACCTGAGCCCAAACAAAACCCTGAATCATCTGATTCCATCCTATTTCCTCTCATTTCTGTCTCTGCCTCGTACTAGACGGGAAATATATAGGACATGAAGGCGGCTAGGAGACGGCTGGGAAGGGTGTGTTATGGCTAGCCAGGGTATAGTGAGATCACGGCTGCTTCTCCATCAATGTGATCTGTGGGCTTGCTCTACCACCATACACACCCACACACACACACACACACACACACACACACACACACACACACACACACACACACACACACACACACACACACAGCATTATTCACATTCCAGGCCTGCAGGATGTGATAAGCAACATTTTCAGCACCAACAGAAGAAGCCCTGTACTGTACATGGCATTAGTGGGGTATAAATAACAAGTCTTCCTAAACGTTTCTTTTCTTTTCTGTTTGTTTTTTTTTTTTTTTTACATACTCACAAACACACCTACAGTACACGACACACACCTACAGCATAGTACACATTGCCATTGAAAAAACAAAAAGCTCTAATAATCTCACCACTGTCCAATTCCTACCGGCTTCCCATCAGGCTTTGCAGGAGGTCAGAAAGCCGAGCCACAAGAGTGAGCGTGAGTGTTTGAACATAAATGATAAAACATTTCTCGACCTCTATCTCACAATAAAACACACTGATTCACAAGCCTACAACGGAGCAAAAAGCAGTTGTACAGTAGGTGGGTATTAATACTGTGTATGTGTGTGTGTGTGTGTGTGAGAGAGAGAGAGAGAGAAAAGGTGATATAAAGATAATTGTTCTACAATGTACAATTAATCAGTTGCTTTCAGAGTACTGGTGTGTAAACATTTTGCTATCCTGGTGTGTATAATAAACCTACTTTTTCTTAATGTTAGGGGTCATTGTAATTAAATAACAGAATAAAGTAAAAATACATTTAAATAAATCTTAAGACTTATATATATATTTTTTATTTTAGTGTTTTATTAATGATCATTTAGAAGTGTCAATAATTGTGGTTAATTATTAGAAGAACGTTAAAATGATAGTTATTTGCTTTTAGTATTTTTTTAATAATCATACATGATTTGTTTATTTAATTATTTCTTTATTTATTATGAAAGGGTTTCAGGAATTCTGAAGTTACTCTGCTGTTCGGTTGTACCGTGTATATGCATGTATGTATTTATGTACAGTATATACTGTATACCATCATTTTTGGTACAATCAAACACCAAATTGCACATACAAATACAACTCCTCAAACTCTCTATCACAAGCCATGGATTTGCCCCAACATTGAACCCAACTCTCAAATCCTCTTTGAAAATCCCCTTTGTCACAGTTGAAGGCCTCCCTCTGCATGACTTGTTTTCACTGCTGTTTTACCCTTCTTCATCCGTCTGTGCACATGGCTCTCGTCTACGGCGCCATGTCCATAAACACATTCTGTAGCACAGTGAGAGTTGGGTCCAACCATGGTGCAACTGCACGGCTTGTGATGGAGACTATGTTGAGCCGTACTGTACCTTTTTTTTTTTTTTTTTTTTTATAAACAAAGAGTTACTCTACCTTTATGTGCAATTGTACGTAATTACCAGTGTCAGTTAAGAACAATGCCAGTTATACCTACATTTGCATTGCTTTCAATACAGACATGGTAATTTGGTAAATTGACCTTTATTATAAGCAAATTTTTCAAATGTGCTGTGGTTCTGTAGTTCAATTAGCTCAAGAATCGTAAGGAAAGTTGAAGAAGGAACCTCTGGTCAAATAATTCTACAATATTTGTATAATAATGTGAAGCATGGTGGTGGTAGCATGGCTGAGGTTTGGTTCCCTTAGTTATAAGTGAAAGTTAGTTTCAATTTTATAGAATAAAATTTGCCATATACAATAAAACAAAAATAAAAATAAATAAATAAAGCCTGAGGACTTTCCCATAGTGAAAAACTTCTCACAGAAACATCAAATCAACAATGATACCAATTCAAATTTGTTTGTTTTTTTAAATTCATTTAAATACAGTGGTATATGAATTAATCCTTTTTGAGGTATTTTCCTCATAGGAAATAATGAAAATGCAGAAAGTCCGTTCCAGCCACGCCACCATATTACCAATATTTCCAATTTCCAACAATATAATTATATTTAGCATATCAAAACATTTAGAAAAGGCATGTAAATGAATTAAAATATGAAATAAATAGATTTAAACCTCACCTGACCGTAATGTACGATTCCTCTCGGCACGGGCTGCTTTAAAAACCAACCTGAAAGTGGCTTAATTTTCTTCTTGCTAGCATCTTTGCTAACATTTTTGGGACCCATGGTGCTATGTCTTCACTACATTTTGCACGGAATGAATAAATAAATGTATGTACAGTATGTATACAGTATGTATGTATGTATGTATGTATATGTACTGTATATAGTATATGTATATGTAAACCCTCTTCACTTGGCTTTCCACTGACACACGTTTTAAACGGATCTTGGGCATACGCGCAACTTAGCTGGCGTTCGGCTCAGTTCGTTTGCTCGTATGCTGAAAAACGCTTCGTATGCTGAGAGAATTTTTTAGCAAATTTTCAGTTCTTGAGGTGAAAATTTGTAAGCTATGCCGCGGTACCGCTGTAGTAGGTTCTCGTAGCTCATTAAAAGCGCTACTGTACGTATCCCACGATGTTGCACCAGACCGCGCACACTGATGTAAACCTGAGATGTGAATTACAGCCTCAGAAAAGTCCACACTACTGTAACAGACCATAAATCCACACTTTCTGACTGGTTCTGTGCTGGAATAGCGTATAATTACCACTTCGGAAACTCCAACTGTATGTTGTACACTATAAATCTATATATATATGTCATACAATAACCAATAACCGACAATGTAGAATAAGATGTTGCATCCTTTTCCTTCTCGCGTCCATGCTGTTATTTACAGCTCTCAGGAGGGTAGAACCATCAGCGTTTCTGAGAAAGCTGTTTAGCTGTTTGCTATTATGAACATCACTGCCTATTTTTCCCTCCTTTTCTCCATTGTGCAGATTTAATTTAACATCCAGGCCCACTTCACATTAGTCGCGTGATGAGAGGCTATCATCCACTCAGTCGATCGAGCAGAAATCAGGCCAAGCCGGCACAGACCACAGGCGAAACTGGAAGTGCTTTCTCTTTGTTTGCTTTCGAAGCAAAATAGTCCATTACAGCAATCCAATTTCGTATTTCTCTACTCGTACTTCCACTGCTGCCTTTTGTTTTAATCGCGGCTATGAGCACAAAATGTGTGTCGGTTTTAAAACTCTGACTATAAGCTGTCCCCAGTTCTTTGGTTGTCGTTTTTTTTATTTTATTTTTTTTTCTGCTTGAAATCTGAAAAATTTCAGGAAGTCCTATCCGTTCTATCCGTACAGATTCTATCACGCGTCTGTAAGCTCGGAGTAACGAGTGCAGAGGTAATCAATCGAACCTGATGTGAGCATGGACAAATTAGCTGTCTTGTTCATCATTACTGCATTTTTTTTTCCAGTTGAGTTTGAAATCTTGTTGTGCTAATTAGAAGAAAGTTTGCTTGATTTAATTACACCATGCAATGCCATCAAAAATCTTGAGACTTTTTTTTTTTTAAATGTAGGATAACATTCATTACAGAGAAATGTCAGCGATCAGAACGTACGGAATTTTAATTCTGTATCTCGCATATGATAAATCCTAAAATAAGCTGATTCCTAATTATTTAGTTGTAAATTGTATTAATAAATGACAGGAGACAGTTATGAGAGTAAAACTCCCTTTATTCCTCTATATACAGTAACCCCCCGCTACTGTACACTAATGCACTTATCCCAGTGTTTCACTAGTGCTTGGATACCATCGAGGTAGAACGTTTCCTCAGTATGCCAGAGCTATGACTTCACGTCTAAAACACTGACCTCCCAGGAACTCCTTTAATGCCCCAAACATGTGAAAATGGATTGGCGCGAGCTCGGGACTGTATGGAGGTTCGAGGATCAGGCGTTCACGGGAACGACTGGAGTGGGTTCAGAGTCACCTCGACCAGGATCGTCATTCATGCACTCACATTACTTTACAGCTTACAAAAGTTTTACTGCGGCTAAAAGTCTCATCGGTGTACTTTGCTCAAAGTCGCTTGTTTTTGTGCCTTCATTGACCAAATAACTAGTTCATAACTAATACTGGTTAAACAGTCATGAAGTGATGAACGCTACCTTTGTTGTTGAGACGCAAGTGCAAAGGCGAACGCTTTACAAAAGATGATTATTTTCCGAAACATAACATCGTGTTCTCATGAATTCCATTCCATCTATTCATACAGTAGTTACCTGTATTGCCCTGAAACACGAATATAACAGTGTCAGCTGTATAATAATCAGCAATATAACAATTATACACTTTTTTTTTTTTCTGTTAGAGAAGATGTGACAAGGTTCGACACCTTCGGACCATTAATGATTTTAATTCATGTAATACAATATAAAATAATAATATTATTAAAATATTAGGTGACTTCTACTGATTCTGGTTGATATTCTCATCTTATACGAATAAAAATGGACATTCTGGAGTAGTTTGAGAGGGAAGCTTGCGTGAACAGCTACACTGATGTTCCTGGTGTATTCTGGGTAACACCACGAGACTCTATAGCATAAGGGTTAATTGCTCTGGCATCAGCCCCCCCTTATGTTTCCGGATAACGCATGCCTTCGGTGCCATGCGCCTTAAAGAGAACTAAACTTATAGGCAAGACTCCTTTGATTTAAAATTCATAGCTTTGGGATCTTTCGGATCTCGCACGGAGCAACAGAAATGCTACTGTTCGCTGGTACAGTAACACCGTCCTGAAAGGAGGACTGGGCCTAAAGTAGATGTCGTCTCTGATTTATTTTAAATGCACCGGTTCGATGCATTGCGGGAGTGTGGATATACAGTAGAGCTATGAAAATAGTAATAAGTAGTAGTTTAATAGTAAATAATGCATCGTTGTTGACTTTACTGTGGAGTTCTTGTCTGGACTACACCTCCCATCAGCCCCTGCACGTCCACAGTCTGTCCAGCCAGTGTCTTAAGTCCGCTTATTTAAGTTCCATTCGTGCGGCATGTCTCCGTCCTACATCTGTTGTGTTTTCGAGTGTCAGACTGATCTACCTAAAACCACAGGGTGTCGGTGACCTTACGGCTCCGCTGTCAATCTTCCACATCTCATCTCTGCGCTCTCGTTCTCTCCATATAACCAAACACTCATTCTTACCGCCCTCTCTCTCTCTCTCTCGTTCGCTCACTCTGTCTCACCTCGGTATACGCGAGTGCCGCAAGTGAACAGATGCGCTCTTGGTTGGAGACATGGCCGCGATGGGCATGAGCTCAGCCTTCTGTAAGGCATGACATCACTGCGTCCAAATTTAGACTTCACCTTGATCAACTGCTCGCGCCGTTGCACACACGCTCGCTCCAGATTGGTCGCTAAACATCCAAGCCGCCACAGGAACACCCCTGATTTGGCACAAATGACCGCAAAATGGCGGAAACAAAAACCGTCGCAGTGAGTCAGGAGAATCTGATTTTATTTAATTATTAAAATAAATAAATAAATAAATAAGTAAGTAAGAACTACAGTATGACCTGGGCTGCGGATCATACAGTGCTTTAATGTATAATCCAGTCGAGCAGATCAAAGTACCTTCTGTGATCACGTCTACCCACATCCCCTATCTTTCTTGCTTCCAATTCCTTCATACCCAGAGACAGACTGTAGACATGTATAGATATAGATATACAGTATGAATATAGATTTCACTATGCTGTATATGAAAATGGAATTTATTTGACTGAAGAAGTGTTTTTTTTTCCCCCAACTATCGATATTTTCTTCCCTAGCACTTTTACTTCTGTCATTCTAAACCAGTCATTCAACAATATTTAAAGTCCCACATTAGTTGCAGACGTAAAGCTGTAAAGTACCGACTATAGCGCCGAAGAAAATACTAAAACGTATATTTGGATCTTGGAGCGCCACTCCAGGGACAAGTACTTGTGCTTGTTGGTTAAAGAAACATGAGTAAAGTATGTCCTTATGTGCCTTACATGCTCTACTTAAATGTCTTTAAGATTTTCGTTTTTTTGAAGTGAGCGATCGAGAGACTGACTCATATAGAAGTGGGTGGCTGTGATATTTTTCATCCTGGATACCGGACACGTGTGATTGCTAATCAAAGCAATACTGTTTTTATTCTACAGCATATTATTAATGCCATGCTGTCCGGAGGTTTCTGTGTGGGCGGAATGTACTTTCATTATGACTCGACTATAAAGTCGGAATTTCATTCAGCCGCATGCACATGATGCTTTGCATTTATGCACGGCAGCGTTGCGACGTGTTTATCATGTGCGCCTAGCAGTGAACGGCATGAGAACAAAAATTCCACGCGAGACTACGTAATTGGTCAGAAGTTAGCGGTGTGTGGCAAGCACCTCAGGGTTGAGTGCTTGATTGCTGCCTCAGGTCTGGATCTGAGATGTTTGGATGTTCTCCTTGTGCTTGGTGGGTTTCCTCTGGCTCCCACAGACCAGATGATAAAAAAAAATTGAGTTTCAAAGTAGTGATTGTGCACATGCTTGTGTTCTGCAATGGACTGGTATCCAGTGCAGGGTGCTCCCATCCTAGTGCAATGGACTGGTATCCAGTGCAGGGTGCTCCCATCCTAGTGCAATGGACTGGTATCCAGTGCAGGGTGCTCCCATCCTAGTGCAATGGACTGGTATCCAGTGCAGGGTGCTCCCATCCTAGTGCAATGGACTGGTATCCAATGCAGGGTGCTCCCATCCTAGTGCAATGGACTGGTATCCA
>JAAGKR010000388.1:0-100000 GCA_011419295.1 Clarias macrocephalus
TGCCAAACATCAGTTTCAATGGTGCCAGCAGTGAAAGTCTTGGGCTGTGGACAATGTGAAACATGTATTGTTCTCTGATGAGTCCAGCTTCACTTTCTTTCTCACATCCTGGAGAGTTACGGTGTGGAGGAGCCCCAAAGAAGCGTACCACTCAGCGACTGTTGCATGCCCAGAGTGAAGCATGGGGGTGGATCAGTGATGGTTTGGGCTGCAGTATCATGGCATTCCCTAGGCCCAATACTTGTGCTAGATGGGCGCGTTACTGCCAACGACTACTGAACCATTCTGGAGGACCATGTGCACTCAATGGTTCAAACATTGTATCCTGAAGGCGGTGCCGTGTATCAGGATGATAATTCACCAATACACACAGCAAGACTGGTGACAGAGTGGTTTGATGAATATGAAAGTGAAGTTGAACATCTCCCATGGCCTGCACAGTCACCAGATCTAAATATTATTGAGCAACTTTGGGGTGTTTTGGAGGAGCGAGTCAGGAAATGTTTTCCTCCACCAGCATCACGTAGTGACCTGGCCACTATTCTGCAAGAAGAATGGCTCAACATCCCTCTGGCCTCAGTGCAGGACTTGTATATGTCATTCCCAAGACGAATTGATGCTGTATTGGCTGCAGAAGGAGGCTCTACACCATACTAATGTATTATTGTAGTCTGAAACCAGGTGTTTCAGTTCACTGTCCAACCCCTGTATATACAGTTTACACTCACCTAAAGGATAATTATTAACACCTGTTCAATTTCTCATTAATGCAATTATATAATCAACCAATCACATGACAGTTGCTTCAATGCGATTCAATGCTTCAATAGTGGTGTGGTCCTGATCTCCTGAACGCCAAACTGAATGTCAGAAAGGGAAAGAAAGGTGTTTTAAGCAATTTTGAGCGTGGCATGGTTGTTGGTGCCAGATGGGCCGGTCTGAGTATTTCACAATCTGCTCTGTTACTGGGATTTTCACACACAACCATTTCTAGGGTTTACAAAGAATGGTGTGAAAAAGGGGAAAAACATCCAGTATGCGGCAGTCCTGTGGGCGATAATGCATTGTTGATGCTACAGGTCAGAGGAAAATGGGCCGACTGATTCAAGCTGATAGAAGAGCAACTTTGACTGAAATGACCACTCGGTACAACCGAGGTATGCAGCAAAGCATTTGTGAAGCCACAACACGCACAACCTTGAGGCAGATGGGCTACAACAGCAGAAGACCCCACCGGGTACCACTCATCCCCACTAATAGGAAAAAGAGGCTACAATTTGCACAAGCTCACCAAAATTGGACAGTTGAAGTCTGGAAAAATGTTGCCTGGTCTGATGAATCTCGATTTCTGTTGAAACATTCAAATGGTAGAGTCAGAATTTGGTGTAAACAGAATGAGAACATGGATCCATCATGCCTTGTTACCACTGTGCAGGCTGGTGGTCGTGGTGTAATGGTGTGGGGGATCTTTTCTTGGCACACTTTAGGCCCCTTAGTGCCAATTGGGCATTGTTTAAATGCCACGTCCTACCTGAGCATTGTTTCTGACCATGTCCATCCCTTTATGACCACCATGTACCCATCCTCTGAGGGCTACTTCCAGCAGGATAATGCACCATGTCACAAAGCACAAATAATTTCAAATTGGTTTCTTGAACATGACAATGAGTTCACTGTACTAAAATGGCCTCCACAGTCACCAGATCTCAACCCAATAGAGCATCTTTGGGATGTGGTGGAACGGGAGCTTCGTGCCCTGGATGTGCATCCCGCAAATCTCTATCAACTGCAAGATGCTATCCTGTCAATATGGGCCAAAATTTCTAAAGAATGCTTTCAGCACCTTGTTGAATCAATGCCATGTAGAATTAAGGCAATTCTGAAGGCGAAAGGGGGTCAAACACCGTATTAGTATGGTGTTCCTAATAATCTTTTAGGTGAGTATATATATATATATTTATTTTTATTTTTTTTTTACTGTATAAGTAAACAAAAAAATACAATTTCAATAAAATAAATAAAAATACAAATTCATTTAATTTACAAAAATATGCTACAAAGAAAATGACAAAATAAAATAGAATTTAAAAAGAAGGGTATACTGTAAATTATGTAGGATTTATAGACTGTATGTAGCAAATTGTAAACTGTGAGGTATAAAAGTGTAAGAGTATAGAAGTGTAAATATATGTTGTGTGGGTATCACAGCAGAGGTATGATTGAAGTCTTTTCCTCTTGGCACTTTGTTAACACACCCACACCTCAATTAGTGCTCAATTAAAACTACCTAGGAGTGGTGGCCGTGGTGTCTCGCATGAGGACCTTGGTTTAGATTTTTTGTGCGCTGTGGGTTGTCGGGTTGAGCCTCTATGGATCAGAATTGTTTTTCTGGCACATTCCATGGGTGCCCGAGTGCATGATGGGATGCAATGTGCTGGGTGTTCTGGTGCCTTTCTATCGTCGTCAGCATTGTCTTTTTTCAGTGATATTTTTTGTTGCATTGCATCAGACCTACAGAACCCACAGCCTGACCTTTGATCCCTGCGGGCATGTGTGAGCCTTGGGTGCCCATGAACCTGTCACCAGGGTGCTGGTTTATAGTTAGTGAGTATTGTTATTCAAGTCACCTGGTGGTGGTGTTAATTGTTTTGGAGCATAAAAAAATTGACATGTATATGTCGTCTGCTACCTCTTTTGCAATAAATATCAAAGAAATCTTTTAAAATGAAAGATTTTCTAAATTTTTTTATTCACCATGCCATTGTCTGATGATGCTTTCAAGTTAACCAGTTTGTTATGACAGCAACACAAAATCAGAAATCTTTTTTTGTGTGTGTGTGTGTGTGTGTGGACGTTACTTTTCTAGATTAAAAGCAAAATGACTGCAGTGTGGATCCACAACATACAGTAGCCACAAAGTATAACTGTACAGATCTGCTTTGATAAGTAATGCAATACTCTAACCCTGATAAATAAGAGAAACCTTCGGTGTAATTATAGGTAGCGTGTGAAAGACAAACATACCTCATGATATATACCATTCTTTTAAGTTCTTCTTCAGCATGAGTTCATGATTGAAAAAGGATTTTCCCCTCGTTCTCTTGATTATGTGTTATAGTACAGGAAATAGAACGGGTTTTCCACCCTAACAGAGATGGAACTATTTTCCACTGCAGCACTCGTAAATTTAAAGAGTTATATCCGTTTGCTGTAGATTTTCCGCTCTAAGACAAAAAGCTAATCAAAGCTGCCGGGCCGCAGGCAGGTAACCTCCATCTGAACTAAAGAGAGGCAATATCATTTAATCACACCGGTTGGCACTTCTTCTACTAGCTGGGGAAAAACATTATTTCTGACTACATCAAAAGAGAGGCAGAATTTGATTTTAATGGGATATTAATATGCAATTTCCCCCCAGTGGCTGTGCTTAGTTTTCACAGTATAATGTTCATTCTTTTCTCAGAGCTGTTTAAAATCTAGCCACCATTAGAGATGATTTTGTTTACTTATGATAAGCATAAATACATGTAATGATATTATTATCCTGTTTACTGATTGGGGTTTCACTGCTCCATTCAGGAAGCATTACATTTCCTAATGAGTTTGAATGGAACCCTCAGAAGCCTCTGAACCTCACCTCAACAAGGCTGCCGGTTAGAATGTACAGTAGCGTACTGCGTGCGTTATCGCTATTTTTTGTTTTCTTTCTTTTAAACCATTCAGTGTTACCATGTGGGTTTTCCTTCTGTAGTTCCTGGCCCACACATACAGTATGGAATAAGCATAGTTATTAAAATATCAGGTTAAAGGGGCATGTAAAACACCTCAGCTTCTGTGACAGATTAAGATCTCCTAGGTGTGAGGAGTCTTTGTCATTGCTCTTACTCAGGTTTGACTCAGCATCCATTGGGATCTCATATTTTCCCACCCTTCAATACCATCTCCTTGGATTCACAAATTAAAAGTGGCGCAGGCTCCCACAACTATTTTCAGCCCACCAAACCGGACCTAGTGGCACGCCGCTTCCATCATCCCTCCTACGAGACTTGCTGGCTACTGGCTCTTAACAAGAGCGCCCACCTGCTGTGACCCTGCATGGCAAAATTAAAATTTCAGGTGCAAAGCCACTATCCCTTTACTACCCATCTCTGTTCAAACCTCAGCCATTCCTGTCTTTCTGCCTGAGGGTGCTAAAGACCCTCTTTCTGCTCTCTCTCTCTCTCACTGACTCTTTACTCTCCTTGTTCCCTCGATCCGCTCACCCCCCGTTGTGCTGAAATGAATCCCACGCTGGGCTCCACCTGCCCTGCGGTGACAGCACGGGGGAGAGAGAAAATAAATAAAGAATTCTCCGCGGAGATGCCGTGCCCCTCCTTTAATTTCATACTAGACCTCCCCTCCTCCATGCAGCCATTCCTCCTGAACAGTGCTGCCGGAGTGAGTATGCAATTCACTCGGCTGTTATTGCTGCTCACTAGTCGATTTTCTTTGCTGAATGCTCTTGAGTGGGACTGTAAGCTCTCCGTGTCTGATCATGTGCCCACGAGGCACTTTGGCTCTTGACCATGTTCCTGATTTTGAGTTTCCCCTGCTGCAGGTCTGCATCGCTCCCAGGCCATTAGTGGCAAGTTATGCTGAATTTTCCGCAGTCACGCTGCCAAAAAAGTCTGCCATGCACATACACACAGGTGTTGGGGCTGTCCAGCCATGCATGTAACGGACTGCATGGAGGACAGGGACACGGTTCCTGGCCTATAGACTCATACTCTCACCCCCATCTGGCCTGTAATAAGCTGTCACAGGCAGGCCTCAGAGGGAGCACATGCCCACTGTGAGAGCACAGTTCTTACAAGCAGCATCTGTTTGGTGGCTGGTGCCTGGCTGCAGGCCACAACCCCTTCTCTCTTGCTGGAACAGGCCTAATGCAATTTCCCCATGACCCCTCTGGGAGGAAGGCCAGCTTTGCTTTCGGTGCGGCTGTGTTCGTGTTGTCCTTCTTAAAGACTAACACCATTCTGCTCATAAAAAGCCATGCCCTCAGGATGCTGGACGCAGAGTGCAATAGCACATTTGCCACAAAACTTGCCGTAGTGCTACAGTTGTTGTTGATGTTCATACACCACAGTGTGTGGATATGGATATGTCGAGTCCAGGGGTGTCTAGGCCATGAACCAGAACAAGAACCAGATGAATTTAGAATTTTTGGTTTAGATCGTTCTAGGTTACAACACTACAGAATGTTCAAAAATGGCAAATGTTCAAAAAGCATTTAAAGGTAAATTTAGTATTCATGTAGAAGACTATTGTATAGATATGTACTGTATATATTTCTATATAGTAGTATGTATGCAAAGTAATTTGGTTAAATTTAATAACTCATTGCAAAAATACATTGCATTAATCTTTGTATGGTAGGTGATGCCCAGTATGTTCAATTAGTTTGTGCACTTGGAATGTACCTTTCAGATGAATGCTACTAAATGAACACATTTAAGGATAATCAATAACAGTTTTTGGTCCATCCTATTTGACATTAAAGTAACTGTAATTCGGTCTGTTGTCTAAAATGGAGTCAATTGCTATCAGTATTTTCATGTAGTCTGCTAGTCTTTTAAGTTTTAACACTGATATGAGGTTTGTTTTTTAGAGGTCTATGTATAAATACTAACATTACTACAGGTTTGTCAAGGAACAGAAGGCACACTTTCCTACAACACTGTAGTGACATCTGGTTTTGTTGCCTGGAGTTCAAGATCTGCTACATCAACCAATGAATCTCCCTAAGACGCCAGCAGTGCGATTAACCATCTCTCAGGAGCTCAGATATTACAGCTCCTTCACTGGCAGATGGCTCGGAGCTGACTAGTTGAATCCAGCTCTCCAACCTTGTTTATTCCCTGTTTAAGCCTTGAATAAATCAAGACAAATTGCTATGGATGACACTTGCTGGAGACACAAGTGCATAAATTCAATATCTCTTGGAAAAAAAAATGTATGATAAAAAATGTATGTATGAATTTTATCTACAACACAGTAACCTTTCCTGTCTTCCATCTAGAGCCTTTAGAATGTGTACGGCATATCTTTAGGTGCAAATACCGTCCCTCTGTCCATTTCTCTAAAGCCGAACGCACATCCGCAAACACAAGTCTCGCAGGAGGCAATGGCACAGAATTACCTAACATGTCATGGAAATAGAAGTGAAATATTCCCAGGGACATGTTTCTTTTGGGTACCCCATTCTGACAAATCAATCCTGGCTAATGGTTTTAAAAATCAAACACTAACCTTTTCCTCTCTGCCGGAAACTGACCTCAATGTTCCATTTTGCACATAGACCTGGTAAATCACACTTCTTTATACAAGGAACCAAAACCCATTGCTCAAGGACATATGTGTTAATAGCTGCCGGATTTGTCAAAAAGAAGGCTCTTTTTTTTAAACGTACAAACGATAGAGCTTGCTGAAGGACAACAGAAAGATAGAGAGAGAGAGAGAGAGAGAGAGAGAGAGAGAGAGAGAGAGAGAAAGTCTGCATTGTGAATGAGAGTCCAAGTTTGTTGGTCCAATGGTGAGAAATAAAGATAAAATAAAAAAAGGTGTAAAGACTGCATCATGTAATGAGTATAAGATGACAAAAGGAAAAGGTCATCCACAAACCCCATAAAATAAAATGACATTTGGATTAAAAGTTGTGCTAACAATCATCAGGATGATCAAAACCTCTATAAGCTTTTAGTCCAGGTTTGAACGAGACTTGGCGTACATAAATTTCATCTAAATGGTTCTACCGCTTGTAGAAGAATGGCAAGAAGATTTGTGTTCTAGCGCTTACATATTGACTAATGAAGCTTATTATACATCTACTTATGCCACTGCACCTCACTCATTATACATTTGGCAGCACATTAAAGACAATCAACTGAAAAAAAAAATAGTCATCCGCTAGTTTTTATATAACATATGTGCTGTAGTTACAAGAACAAAATACTACAGTTCACACTGATCATGCAAGTCAAAAGAAGTGTTCGTTAATGGAGGATGTATTGGATTTCTGTGAAAAGTGTTTTTCCTTAAATGCGGAGGTGTGGGACCAGTACATCTGGTGTCAATGCTGTAACCAGTCAATATGGAAGTCAGTTTTACTCAGAGTCAAACAGTGAAAATACTGTTTTTAATATTTTTCTTTCAGCCTGAGAAACTATTTTGTCAGGTTTAAGCCTAAGCCTTAGTGCAAGATTAGTATCCAGTAAACCCTGTACAATTGTATAATGCATGATTGTGTAAATTTGCACCGATCAGCTGTAACATGTAATCAGCTGTAACCAGTCACAGGTGAAGTGAATAACAATAATTACCTTGTTACAGTGGCACCTGTCAAAGTGTCAATGGTGGGATATACAGTAGTAGGCTGCAAGTGAACACTCGGTCCTCGAAGTTGATGTGATGGCAACTTGGCAAGTGTAAGAATCTGAGTGACTCTGACAAGGGCCGAATCGTGATGACTAGATGACTGGGTCAGAACATCTCCAGCACCACGTCCTGTGGGTGGTTCCTGGTACGGATTAATTATTGTTTACCAGAAGTAGTCCAAGGAAGGACAATCAGTAAACCAGTGACAGGGTCATGTGTGCTAAAGTAACTCTAATGTGGAATCGGATCGCATGCGCATCATTCGGTACAGTCGAGCGATGGTTAAATCTTCTCGATGACATTTAATTGCACTATTGCTCTTGTCCCATTATGCACACACAGCAGGGGAATCAATTATTGACCAAAGTATGTTCAACTCTGCTACGAGGTGGCAACATGTCTCCTTTCAGCGTTATTAGTAATGGACCTTTCCTGGGTGACCTATTACATCACACACCAAACACTTTTACAATTGTAAACACACAGAAGACAATTTAGCTAGCGGCGAGTAGCATGTTGCGCAGTAAAAACAGGGACAGCTTTATAGCTCTGTACACTTTGTACGTGCTGTATGTTTTACCTTTTGTACAAACGAGATTAATGCTTTCCCTCGTGGTTATGGTGTTATCTGAAGGCAGATGACACCGCTGTATTGTTAGCAGGGTTTCCCGCTGTTACACATTTTGTTTGACTTCCAGGTCAACAAGAGCCCAGAGTTTGTTTTTTTTTTCTTTAGTTTTAGTCAGACTTTAAGTTGTAGTCAGAATATAATAAACTAACTAAAACTTTGTAAACATGTTAGAAGGATAGCCAGTCAGGTCCGATTCCACAGGATGATTACTTTAGAACAAACTGCTGAAAAGATAAATGCTGGCTGTAAGAGAAATGTATCATTGTTATGTATGGTCCAGTGTCTAGTCCTGTGTAACCACAGACCAGTCAGACAGCCCAGGACACATGATCGTCAGAAATGGACCATAGGGAAGTGAAAGAAGGTGTCCTGATCTGATGAATTAATGTTTTCTTTTACATAATGTGGACAGCTGCGGACACCCGTGTTCCTTTTCTGAGGAATAGATGCCACCAGCATGCACTACAGGAAGAAGGCAAGAAAACAGAGACAGTTTAATGCTCTGGACGATGTCCTGCTGGGAAACCTTGGGTCTTTGCATTCATGTGAATGTCACTTTGACAGCTACCACATACCTAAATTGTAATTAAACAGGTCATAGCTGTTTTGGCAGCGAAGAGGACCTCCACAGTGTAAAAAAAAGGTGATTTTAATGTTTAGTGTTAATGTAGCTCATCTGCCTCAACATGCTATCCGTGCTCAGATACTTTTCCGGTTCCCACAGTTGTAAACTTATTATTTGAGCTACCTTAGCTTCTGGTCAATTCAAACCATTCTGGCCATTTTTTATTAATAATCCAATTCCACCCACAGACGTCTTGCTCGTTGGATGTTTTTGTCCTATTTTAATATTTGATGTGAGCGTTAACTGAAGCTCTTGACCTGAATCTGCATGCTTTTATGCACTATGCTGCTGCTTCACGATTGACTGATTGGATAATTGTATGAGTGAGTATTTGCACAGGTGTTCCTATTAAAGTGTGTTGTTTATTGGTTCTACTGTAATATAAATGTTAAAATTTCAATTCTTCTGTACAGCTACATAGTTGTACACTAGTGTGTACTGTATATACTGATACGTGAAACTAAGTGTTATGTCTGGTATAACATCAAATTAAACATCAGACATCAGGTACTTCCCGATGTAGTTGTATAATTAGAGTGTAACTCATTAGTTGCTATGCAGGAGTGTCATCTCACTTCTATGCTGTTCATCGATGGCAAGGGACCGCCACAGAGCTGGTACTGACAGAGATATTATTAGGGTGGTAGACTATTCTCTGCACAACAGAGAACGTGGTTTTGTGTGTGTGTGTGTGTGTGTGTGTGTGTGTGTGTGTGTGTGTGTGTGTGTGTGTGTGTGTGTGTGTGTGTGTGTGTGTGTGTGTGTGTGTGTGTGTGTGTGTGTGTGTGTGTGTGTGTGTGTGTGTAAAGCAGACATACTAACAACATGTACTGTACACTGAGCTGTCAGATGTTAGAGATTATCGTTCATTTTGTCCTGCGCCCTATGTGTATTAACAATTTAACAATCATCTACACGATCATCATCGTCATTGCTTTTAACAATGTTTTTAGATCCACAGAAACTTTTAGAATCACATCACTGATGTGCCTCATACAGTAAACCCATTACCATCCACACTAACATGTTACTGCTGTATAGACAACGGCCCACCGTCATCCTTTTGAAAGTCTAACAGTCAATAAGTCAAATATTCAAAACCCTAGTTTAAAAAACATTTTTCATTGCTGTATATAATATTTCATTTAAGACGAATAAATAAATAAAAACAGTCTGTATGGGTTTTGATAAAGATTTATAAGTGAAATTTAACCCATGTGTAATTTTTTTCTCTGTATTTTAATAAGTATTTCTTATAACAAAATGTTTCTGTTGTTACTGTTTTTAAAATTAAGTTGTTTGGAACACGCCATATAAGGCATTCCTTCCTCAATGTGCATTTCTTTCTCTCACACTGCGTATTCATTATATCTCTAAAGACATTCTAAAATAAGGCTTATTAAATCTTTGCCTGCATTACGCACACTAAATACAGTATCGCTGTACTGTGCTGTGGTGTGAGAGAAGCACGAATATGTCTGAGGGTGTGAGTGTTCGCCAGCCATCCCTGTGCTGCTGTTGGTATGGATGTCGTAGATTTAGACATGGTTGTATGCTTGAGCAGGCTGCAGAACTGCGCCGAGTGTGAGCGCGTCAGACGCTGAGCATCCTCTCCTTTCTCTAAACAGCCAGACTGACAGGCCAGGAGATGTCTAATAAAGCATGAATCCTCCTGGAGCAGCAGTTCACACTTATATAATCCCTCAATCGCTGTACTGAGGATTTCTCTCTCCCTGTCTCTCATTCTGTCTCGCATACACACCCCCATAACAGACTGCCAACATTAAGTTGCCCTGTTTTGTGTTTTGCACGTTTAGTTCAGCCGCGTGAATCTCTTTTTGTTGTTGTCTGTTTGTTTGTTTCCCCAACCAAAATTGAAAAGGATCCAGAGCTGGTGCGGAACATCTGCCGCTGGGTACGACAAGCTGTCACCATCCCTTTCTTTGCCAAGCTGACCCCTAATGTCACCAACATTGTGGATATTGCCAAGGCTGCACATGAAGGTAGCTGGTTTTTTTTTTCCATACCCATTTTGTCACTTTTAACCAGATCACTGATCAATGAATTTAACGTTTTACATTAGCAGAGTTCACAACTTTAAACGGTCAAGTGTTATTCCAGCCATGCACGCGAGGGAGATTCGCAGCATGTTGATGGTACAGTAGGCTTAAGCACAATGAACAGTAAGAATCAGATGTGAGTTGAGTAATGCTATGATCTGGCAGTGTAGGGGTTAGTATAAGCTCAGTGTTATGCAGTTTTGTTTATTTATTTTTTGGGGCGGCTAGACTTCACTTCTTTCTACTGCTCCTTCTACATCACTAATTTCTTAACCTCGTGGGTGTAGGTGGTGCAGATGGCGTCACTGCTACCAACACGGTCTCAGGCCTGATGGGACTGAAGGCAGACGGCTGTCCCTGGCCTGGCATCGGCCGAGACAAGCGCACCACATATGGCGGCGTGTCTGGTAAGTGTCACCCAGCTCACTGGATCCATTCCTATTTCCTTAGGGACAGCACCGCCAGATCGCGGGTGTGTGCAACGGTGTATTGATCTATTATTTGCCTCTTTGTGCATGCACGAGTGTTATGGGTTGTTCTGTGGAAACATTTGTTTGTTCTCTTCCAAATTGCAATTGTCACTTCTTTGTTAGAAGGGGGCTTGCTTTGGGATGAATTCAAAATGTAAGTGTGAGAGTGTGTGTGTGTTGCTTTGCAGGACTGCTGGTCAGTCAGTGCCTCTAATACAAATGAGAGGTGGAGTCAAGGGAGGATGAAAGTTTGGCTAATGTTGCCTCTCTGTTTTATTCCCCTATCAATTAAAGAACTATTAAAAAAAAGGTTTATGTCTTGCCAGTATGATTTGACATGTAATTTTAATGCATCTTTATAGCGAGCATGTTCTGCAATACAGCAACACATCTGGTAAAGCAACTGTTACTGCATTTTAAGTTACAGTTTTGCTTAGAAACTACCTCTAACATGGCACTCTCAAAACACATCTGATTTTAGGAGCGTTTTGTTTTAAGGGAAGCATTTTACTATGTACCCCAGTAATTAGGAAGCAGACATCACTTTTGGGAGAGATTGACTTTTCTCCCAAATTTGGCTGTAATTGCTTAAGCTACAGTATTCATCCAGCAGTGTCTGCTCGACAATTTCTATATACATTCAGGACGAGACAATACTGCAAGTGTTTCTAATTTCCCATGGATTGTAGTTCTTGAAAATATTCCCTGATACTATCATCTTCTCAAGTGTTGTCATTTGAATATTGTCTCATGTAAGTGTTCAGCAAGAGCTTTTGAAGGGGGGGAAGAGGTACAGTACATTTCCAACCAGAGCGCTGTGCTTCAATGGCATGCTGTAAAACAAAGGTGCTGTAGTTGCTATGGGGTGTTAACATTGTGTCTGCAGCGTCATCACAGCTCATGAAGACGTTAGATTGATGTATTTTCAAAGAGTGCGGTTTCCCCGCCCTCCTGCACTGCAGGGAGTGCAGCTTATGTGTTTCATGTGTAGTCCATGTGCTGCTTCTATAGCTTCCTTTTTTGATATCTGTTAGATTGCATTAAAGACGCTATTGCAGAAGAGGCTCTGTGATTTGTTAGATCACCTGTTCGCTATGAGTTGTTTTTTTTTCCTCCCTTCTGTTCAAATCATGCTTGCTGTAGTGTTAGGAGTCTGATTGTCTCCTCTCACCTCCTCTGTGCTGGAGCCATTGCGCTTTATCAGAGGGCAGCGTCCGCTCCCGTCCAGTCGGTGGTGTGCTCCAGCCATGTGCTCAATAATTCATGGACGCGCTGCTGCTCCCCCTCCTTCTGCTCGAGACTGTGGCTGGACGGCTGCTCTGCTGCATAGTTAATGCTATTTATGAATCAGAACTTCTTTTTATATTGTGTGTTTTAGTGTGTGTGTCTGCGTGTGTATTTGTGGACAGAGACAACTGTTGGCATGGTGGATGAATAACATACATTTGCAGGCCTGTGCCCGTGCCTGCCGGTCCAGACCGGCTGGAAGTGGAGAAAGACAGATATGGCCCAGCACTTGGCCCAGCAAAAATAGGAAGCTTTAAAATTAATGGCAAGACTATTGTGGCAGTATTTTATGTAAGCAAAACTACTTTGTGTCATCTTTTCCCTATTTAAAATTTGCCTGCTGTGCTCTGATATCCCAAAGGATTTGAGCCTAGCAGGACTTCTGCTCCACCCCGTCTTGCATCCGTCCTCCTACAGCCTGCA
Organism: Clarias macrocephalus; assembly: GCA_011419295.1. Classification (NCBI taxonomy): domain Eukaryota; kingdom Metazoa; phylum Chordata; class Actinopteri; order Siluriformes; family Clariidae; genus Clarias; species Clarias macrocephalus. The sequence goes on from JAAGKR010000388.1 coordinate 12,910, forward strand.
AACCTGCGCCACTTTTTCAGGAGACATCATTCACTGTAGCCATTATGTACACGGGTTGATTTAATGACAAAAGTATCATTTTGAATTTATCGCTTGATTTTTAATAACATTCCGCAACCCTGTGCATGTTTGATGCTTAAGTTTAGTTTGTTTTCAATCTTTTTTGTTTTTTGTCCACAAATAAGTGACCTAGCTTAGTTTTATCATATTCATAGCAATGATGCAGAAAATAGAATGAACAGGGTAATAGGGCAGAAAGAGTTTTTTTTTTTTTTTCCTAACCCTGGTTGTTGAGTAAAGTGCTAGTACTTGCACATCATTTCAGAAATGATGAAGGATTTCTTATCTTCACCAAAGTTCACTGCACTGTAGTTATTTAATTCCTATGTGTAACAGGTCAGTGGAAAACACATACAGCCTCCTGTTAGAGAAAATATTCTCCTCCTGTCTGTTGGCTACTAAAAGACAGCCTCAAGCCCCATCCACCTCAGTGTGCGCGCGTGTGTATTTTTTCGTAGCTGATACATTTTGTATGTGTCTAAGATCAAAGCTGGGCAAGGTCTCTTCTGCCAGGCTTCTTCAGCATGCTCTAGCTCATACACTCAAATCTTAAGTTTGCTGCAGCTCCACGCTACAATGTCAGGAACTGTGGTGTCAGGCCTCTTATTTGAAACAGAATCCAGGAATATACATAAAGTTGTTGTCTCTGGAAATATTTGGTGCAGACTATAAAGCAAGATGCAATCTAGCTTTGATTCACACAAAACTGTGGAAAGGGGCTCTGGCTTTTTGATATAAAATAGTTCAATGTACTATATAAAACCACATTGTAACTTCCCCAGTTTATGCGCTTTATATATGGAAACAATGCTTCAAAGACCACGATCCACAAGGACTTTTGAGAAGAAATGACTTCTATATTTTAAGCACATTTCTAAATAAAAAGAATAATGCCTGAGTTTGTTCTCTGTATTTTACTAATATTGTTATTCCCGAGTCAAGTTCTGTGTAAACTAGATAGTAAATATTGCATCTGATATATACAGTACACTCACCTACTGGTTAGGACTAAGTTAGGACTAGACATGCCACAGAATGCTCCATGTGTTCCATAAATATGTTAAGGCATGAACAAGGGGCAACCTCTGTCCAACAAGGATGTGCCAAAACTTTCAGTTCCCCCCAACCCCCCCCATAGACCTCACTGTTAAAATGTTCAAATTTAACAAAAATAAGCTCGTTTACAGTCTGGTACCCAAAAAAAGCTAGATTTCCAATTCATAACAATTGTACAGGGGTGAATTTTTATATACTCATCAATACAAATTGTATTAAGCCATATATTTATGCATAATTAGGGGTGTGGCCAATTTGAGTCATAGGTGCATTGCAAATGTCAAAATAAAACTGCTAGCTGTCTGCTATGCATCACTTTAGCTAACAAGCTAACTGGAATCGTTGTAGTTTAGCTTAGCCATGAGAAATATATGAGTTGTATGGAGTTCCATCAAATGCAATAACGAAGCTCGCTAGCTTATGGGTGGTAACTGTAGGTAAGAGATTTCCAAATAACCACCAGGCTTCATTTGTTCTGCCCATTTGCTCGTTCATTGATTATTCATGGTTTAAGCCCTCAACCCTATCTGCTCCGGGGGTGCTGTTTCCTGTCTGACTCTGCACCCTGACCCCAGCTTCCTGACTAAATTCTTACCTTAATAACCTAAGTGGTTATATGTATATTTTTGACTCTATATGTTTAATTTTGACCCTGTTCAAAAAAAATTATCCAGTACTTTCAGAATAACATTTACCAATGTTAGTGCACATTATCATAGAAAACATATCAAATCTAAATCCGATCCCTCAGACATATTGTCTTATAAACCGTCATGCTTCGGTAGTGATTAACATGATATCGGCACGGGAACACCTTGGTAAACCTGCAGTATGTCCATTATCACCATTTGTCGCTCCATTGACACATGCAACTTAAGGCTTAAGGAAGCCATACATAAAGATTTCTCTGGGCTCTGTCTCATCTGAGATGGACAGTGGCTTTCTAGAAACAGTTTTGTGATCTGACGACTCAACATTTCAAATGTTTTTTGGTAACAACAGCTGTTATGTTTTCTGGGTCAGAGAGGAAAAGGACCATCCAGGTTGTTATGAGCATCAGATCCAAAAGGCAGCATCAGTCATGATATTTGGGTGTATCATTGCCCGTGACATGGGTAAATTGTACATAGGTGAGGGCATCATTAATGCAAAAACTGGTATTTTGGGAGAAACATATGCTGCCATCCAAACACTATATTTTTCAGAGACATCCCTGTATTTTCGAGCAGGACAATGACAAACCACATTCTGCTTGGATTACACCTGCATGGCTGCTAAAGACGTGCAGATTGCAGGTGCAAAATATGACAATGAATCCCTGTACAACTGTGCAGCTAAAGACCTGGATGATGGAAGAATGGGGGAAACCCCCTGCTAGGTAAACTTGACCAACAGGTGTCTTCAGTGCCCAGATGTGTGATGTTACACATTGGCATACAGTCATCTGTCCCAACTTTTTTGGAAGATAATGCAGATACAAGATTTTAAGTTGTGCATATTTTAAACAAAATATTAAATTTGCATTATAAATCATCTAATAATGTGTTATTGTAGAGTTTGCAATATAGTTTGTTCAAGGAATAGAGTCTTTATAGATGAGACTCTTTGGTTCTGTTGTCCATTTCTGTACTTTCCAACATTTTTGGAATTGGGTTCAATAACAGATGCTACCAAGCTCTGACTATGCTCTAAAACTTACCAATGTTAATTATTTCTCTGTGACAGTTGGGCATCTCTGGTGTGAGGCCAATTCAACACGTACTGTATCTCCATACACTGTCATTGGTCCAATACATTACATACTGTATATGCAGCGACTACCAGTGTGGTGTGGTACAATTCACTGTAGTTAAAAAATATGAGGTGATTGGATGATGCAAAGAAAGTATACCACGCAATTCATCAAGTTTGCTTATTTAATAATCAAATAAAATCACTACCATTCACGAATGCGCTCTGTTTTAAGTTTACAGTACAGTGCACTTTTAATGACTCACAACATTAAGCATGCTCAAGATTAACAAGGGCAATTAAGCGCAATATGAATAGCCACGTGCTTAACACTTTTTAAGCAGTAGGTAGGCTAACTCACCACTGAGCAGCAGAAAGCAATTTCTATATAGTGACCAATTAAAAAAGTAAATTAACCTTTCACAAAGAGGTCTTTTATACCTGCTTACAAATGTGGAAAAAATATTAGCAGTCACATGCCGCTGTAAAAGTTAGAAGGCTGTGGCATCAGTTATCATCTTTAAATCAGTGGAGCTGTTACTCAATGGTGCATGGAAAAAAATTTTGCACACCACTCTGAACCGGGGATGCCGGGGTACCCGCAGACGGCTGCGCGATCACACCGTGATGCCGCTTCAGGTGAATTATAAGTTCTTTACAGCAGCATGACACATTTTGCAAATTGCATCTGACCTGCCAATCTTCCGGTCGGGTGAGGATATACTGTACACTCAGCGCACATGCAATAATATGTGTCTGCGGCGCACATTAATTTAGGAGAGATAAAAAATATCAATATATCAAATGAGCACATTACTAAAAAAAATTAATAAAAAAAACATGCATACATCCGATAATGAAATAGATTGGACATTATAGATGCAACATGTAGTAACAGATGAATCTCGATTTCTTTGTAAAATTGCTTCCATTTCACAGCTGTTCTATCAATCCATTCACATTGTGCCCACATGTGTTTGTCAATTGGAATCAGTTAATCGTTCCATCCCTGTTGTGGATAAATAACAACAGTGAATAATAAAAACATTAAAATGTGCCACTTTGCCGAGGTCTTTTGTTTATTTCCAGGTTCAAATCTGGTGATGAATGGGCCTGTTATGACACTTCACAAGAGGTTCCAGAGCCAAAATGAAAATCATTTAAATGTCATTGTTAACAGAACAGTAACAGAACAATCCTTTTTCTTTTCTTCCAAAGAGATAAAGTGAGATTGAACTGGTCATGTGAAAAAAAGAAAATAGGATTTTGGTACACAGAAAAGCAGAAAAACAGTACATGTAAAACTATAAGTGGAAATAGTGCGCTGCAGGAAAAGAATACGTCTTTTAAAAGCAGACTCCCACAGTGAAGTATATTTCTGTTCTCATGCACAGTTTCAGTACTTCGCAGGCTGTTATGCAGAATAAATTATAGTAAAATGTTCTGTTTCAAAGTGTATAATTTATCTAGAATGCATTGTTACTTTTCGAGAACTAGTATAGAAATTAGGCCTATGGCAATATTGTGTTGCGAACAGCGACAAAAAGCTGTGATAGAGTTTATTATTGCTCTGAGCCATATTATCTTTATCCAAAGATTAATCAATGATTGAGCTGTGGCTAGTGTTTGCATCAGTATGTGCACTCATATGTGCGTGTGTGTGTGTGCGTGTGCGTGTGCGTGTGTGTGTGTGTGTGTGTATGTGTGCGCACCAGCCTTCATTAGAGTGCAGTGCCATGGATTGAGTGGTGTCAGAGCCCGTTTGAGAGCTACAGGATGTTGGCATGGATGCCACTGCATAACTGAAAGCCCATCATCTTAGACAGAAGGAGAGTATGCGAGAGAGCGAAATGGGTGTCAAAAAATGAAGTACTGCTTTGAAAAGTCTACATTTTTGCCTCGTTCTCAGGGTTTTTTTTTTTTTTACTTTTATATCCATTGATCACAATAATCATCTATTGATCTTTTTTCTTCCTCCTTGTCTCTATTATAGTGAGCACAGAGCAGCATCGTGGGACTCCAGGGTGGCTGGTGGCTTTTTTTCCCCCTTTAATGTGATAATGTGATAATATGTGCATGTCAGCCAGTGTTTGTTGTCCTGCTGTTTGAGAATCGACTCTGTATTAACAATGAGAAGGGGAAGCAAAAGAAAGAATCGCTGCTCGTGTATAATTCCGGTTGAGCTTCATCTGAGTGCTCGTGCAGCTTTCTGCCTCTTTTACCAAAGCTTGTCGCTATCTATATTCAGCATTTATCCACTTCTGCCTGCATAGAGAAAAGAAGACCTGAGATGCGGGTCTGGCAGGCAGCATACAGGTCTAGAAAACATCTTGCTCTTTGTTGACAGCGGACTCATGTCAAAAAATAAAAAAATAAAAAGCAAGCAGATTTGTCTTTCATGTTTACATTTTTATTTACCTAAGCGTCTGCGTCTTCCCTCTTGCCGTGTGAATGCTCTGACGGCTGGTGGAAGAGTTGCGAGATGTTTATCTGGCGTCTGTGATGCAAGAGGCTGTGGCTGTTTAAATTAGAGTGGCATGTTTGAGTAATCAGCACAGCAGTCTGCGTGTTAGACAGACCATGGTACAGTAGGCCTTTTATTTTAATTAAATGATTAATTAAAGCTGCATCGTTGAGGACAGACTTCTAAGCACTGTCAAGATTTCAATTTTGTGTTAAATATATTCTAAAGGCCAGACCCTTAAATCTCATGGGCCAGGAGCAGGCAGCGAGCTGTGAACATAAGCACAGGCTAACTTCTAATGATAAGAACACAGAATGAGATGAGGTTCTTGAAGCACAGCCACTGGATTAGGCTATCAATCACTACACTCTCTAGAGACATGGCAGATGAGACAAAACACTGAAAGATAAATCAGGAAAAAATGAATATTATTGTTGCACTCTCTCTCTCTCTCTCTCTCTCTCTCTCTCTCACACACACACACACACACACACACACACACACACACACACACACACACACACACACACACACACACACACACACACACACACACACTCACTCATGGTTGTTATAATTCAAAGATGCTAAAATCAATCCACAGAAATGTGTGTAACCCATAGACAATTGATCTCAGACCATAGTCTCAGCTTGATCATTGATTTAAAGTATTGTGCGAATACTTCTGAGCAGTCACGGCTACAAATGTTTAAGTAAATCAGGCTCTGTCCCAGTCAACACTCTTTTATCCCAAAGGAGTTCAGTGGGATCAAGGTCAGATCTCACTTTGGGCACAAGGGCGTGGTCATGCTGGAACAGGTTTCAGTGAATGAAAACTGTAAATCTACAGACATCCTAAGAAATCCTATATGATCATTTGCTTCCAACTTTTTGAAAAGGTTTAGGGAAGTCTCACATATGGGTGTGATGAAGGTTTCCATATACGTGTTCCTATGTGTTGTATATACCCCTTTCTGCTTGTGACTTAACAACAGTTTTGATTTGTCTGACTTTCTGGTTTTCAAGCTTCAAGTCTTCAAAAAAGGCAAAAAAAATTCAAACATAAAATAATTTTATCATTAGTGAACAAGTTTTGAGGGATAAAGCCAGAGAGTGGGTCAGGGGTTGTTTAAAAAAATAAATAAATAAATAAACCTTGCCATCACATCCTACCGTATTTTATATTTCATGCTTATTCTACTATAACATGTCTTTTACAATGCAGTGCACACCGATGTAAGCACATGAGCCATAATTTATTGATGCAATACAGCCTTGCAGCGTCTTCATGTGCTGCCACATTTTTTTTCTCTATAGCAGGCAGGCAGGGGGAAATTGAAGGCCCTTTGTGAGTGCGCACTGAAAGGCTCGGAAATCAACTTGGCCATTTTCTATAAGAGGATGTTAGGGCTCAAAGCATAGTCTTCTCCCTGTCTGCCAACACCTGGCAATATTTTGCTTAAATTTTGTCATCCGTAGTGCCAATATAAAATGTTCCTCTCAATGTTTGATCACTTTCCTTGTATTCTGATCCGTAGAGCATTTGTTCTGTAGCTATACACATCTTCATCTTCCCAGTTGCTCAGAAGTGTGACCTATGTTTCTACATTACATGCAAATGGGTGTGTGTGTGGACTGTGGAGAGTTCCCTGTGTAGCTGATCTGCTGTGGGCTCACAGCAGGGATGTGCACAGAAAATTTCAGGGGCTGTCGCTCTAACCTGCTTTTAATTTTAGATGTCACACATCAGCATGAGTTGAGTAAAAACATTTTTTAAAAAAAAGGTAATTTAACTAACCACAAATCAAGATTAAATCTGTATTAAATTTTTAATTGTTTTAAACTTGGTGAGTGGAAAAACTACACATTGTTAGTTTGACACATTATTGCAGATATACTGTACAGTGACTGGACAAAAAAAAGAAATCTATTATTTCATTCAAGTAGCTTTAGCTTTGATTACAGCACACACTGTGGTGGCCGGTTCAGGTGAAAATGATTCCTCATGCTCGCACAACCACTTTTTCACTATTTATGTTTTCACTAAAAACTGCAGATCTGTGCTGTTTGGCACAAGCCGTTCGATTAGGTGCACATTGTAATCCGAGTGAATATAGTCCAGGTTTTGGTGATGCTTCATCTGTTAATTTTAATTAATGGATCAGGCAGTATATTGATGAAGACTTGTGAATAATTTTTAGATTTGACATTTTTTTGAAAAAATCTAATGAACATCTTTATTTAAAATAGAATTCAGTGTTCAGAATTTTGTCATTTCTGATAGCAAATAAAATGGGGTAGTGAACAAGCACGTGTTCGTGTTGTGTGAACTGTATAGTCAGTGTTACAGATTTAACAAAATAATTACATTTGTATGTTGATTAATCTAAATCTAATACTTTCATATAGTATTATATAGCATTATATTATATTTAAAGGTAAGACTTTGTTTTACTTTGTTTATTTCTGATGTTGTGTGAAGGCCCTTGTAATTTGACGTCACTTTCTCAGTGGTGAAAAAGTTGGATTTGGGAAAACTCCTCGTTGACTTTTGTTGCAGTGGTATTTTATATTGTGAAAGTCACGCTCCCCATTTAGTCTTCTGAGAAAGAACTGGTCACAGAGTTGTGCAAAAATAATAACAGTACCATCACCAGGAGCAAACAGTGCAAATACTGTTTATTTATAAAACAGTATATTTCGAATATCCCTTATTTGAAAGAGCCACTGTTTGCATGATTGGCTATGGATTGTGCCGGATTGCAACTGTTTACAATTTTTTGTACAAGATGATATGTTTACAATTTAAATTTATAATAAATATTCATGCCTTTTTTCACCGTACTGAAAATGTACCAAACCATGACTTCAAACCCAATGTATGTACCGAACTGTGACTTTGGCATGCTGTTGCAACCCTACTGATGACATTTCACAGATTTGTTTTTAATATATCGAACTGCAAAACTCATTCATGCTTTCATGTATATTGGCCACATAATATAATAATGCTGGGGTATTTTCCTCCTCTTCTCCTTTTCTCCTTTACCCCAGACTTGTTAAATGTGTAAGCTGAAATATCATGCTCCTTTTGTATCACTGACTTACTGCTATTCAGCACAGAGTAATGGGTGGCATGTCTAGGTCTTATCTAGGTAGATTTCCCTCATGGTCCTTCCTTGGATGTGCTTTCCTCATTTCTCATGTTTATCCAATTTTTCCAAATTTCAAACTCACCATGTCCTACTTGATTTCTATGTACATCTCGCAGTGCTCAGAATTATTTATCAAAAGCAGAGGCTACATGCATGTCTTACCTCAGTGCCTCATGCTGATTTAACCAACAATAGACAAAACAAGAGAAATGAGGAAGCACAGCGTGGTGTCAGTGCTTTCTACCAATGACCAGGATTTGGCCTTGGGAGACAGCCATAATGTCACCACTGACCTTAAATCAGCCAGTACCAGCGTAATGAATGTGCTAAGATCACCATCTAGACAGAGATGTTCATAAATGGTCATGAAACAAGACACAACCTAACTACTTGCTGTCACAGTCAAATTATTGACAAATGTCAGAGATCAGGAAACAGTTACAGGTGGCTGCTCTCTTGAGATTCGGAAACAGTAGCAGATGAATTACTGTGATTGCTGATCAGAAAACATTCATTGACATGAGATGAGATCCAGATACAAACACGGCTCAAATACTGCCCTGCGATCATGTAACAGTCATAGCCCAACTGACATTAGGAAACATGGACTCCAGATCCACCATCAATTTGGGCAGGATAAAGCGGTTATTGAGAATGAAGTATTATTATTATTATTATTATTATCATTATTATTATTATTATTACTGCTTGTCCATCAAACACGGTCTCAGGGTTTTTCAGCTCTTGAAATGATTATTCAAACAGAACTAGTGTTTAAGATGTACTATGGGAGGAGTTGGAGTCATTGAGCATTGCTCATCCGTTTCTAATGCAATTAGAAGCCTCAGTAGTTTCCCTGCAGTGCTCCGGGGAGGGCAGTGGATGTGACCCACACTCACAGTCAAATCCCTAGGCTTAGGTTTGAGTGTCAGCTACTAGAACTGTTAAGTTCAGTGTCCCCTGACTAGGTTGACTGTACATTCATGTTCGTAGATTACAGGGCTCTAGGTGTCAATGATTTCATGTTTCATCGGACGAGTGTGCTGTATGGTATTGGAGGAGATAAACTCAACACTCATTGAAGGTGAGAGGATACAGTCCCTCGGCTCTGCATCCAGACAGGTGTCTGTCATGGCAATCAATAATGCTTCTGTTACTCATTGTCAAATATAGTCTAGTTTTTCTACCTATTTTTTTTTCTATTTTGGAGAAATAAGGAGTGTGACTGATCTTTTCATTACATAGGGGTGTTTTTTTTTTGTTTGTTTTTTTAAGTTTACGTGACTGACCTGAAATAAGGCGATCACTGACGCCAAAACTACTGAACCAATATTTCTTGGAGGCTTGTTTGTTGATACTTTCTTCCCATGATAAATATGTTATTTATACCACTGAGGATCATATTATGGTCTCTGTGTGATTAGTAAGGGGTCATTTAACATGAAGGAGAAAGGTGGTCTTTTCATGTGTGCCTGTGCCTCAACACTAGACTTTAGTGACACTGGAGCTAAATGAGGGGAGACAATGTCTCCCACTGATCAATGAGGGAAAGGCCTGCCAGCTAACTGTGGTTAAATCTAATGTGATAAACGACTCCATCTGTCACCGGTTTTAATTCATTCAGGACACTGATACCCAAGTAAATAAATAAAGGTTGTAACATTAGAAAGTATAGCATTCCCCAGAGCTCTTGCAGCGAAATGAAATATCTTCATGTGTAAAAGAAAAAGAAAAAGAGAGTGACAGACATGATCATGATTTGTGTTAACGAGGAAGATTGCTCTTGTTCTTAGATGAGGTTTGTGCTTCATGACCATTTCATCCATATTAAATGCTTAGTCAGATAATTCAGTTTTGTGAATGAAAAACGAATGAGTTTGTTTTTTGTTTGCTTTTATTCGCATTCATTTAGGAAATGCCATTCGTCCCATTGCCCTGCGTGCGGTCTCGGCCATAGCCCGGGCGCTACCTGGTTTTCCCATCTTGGCCACTGGGGGCATCGACTCGGCCGAGTCTGGCCTACAGTTCCTGCACGCCGGTGCATCAGTGCTGCAGGTAATGTTGCTCTCAATGCTTACGCTATTTAGCTTAGTAAATTTGTTCAAATCCATTAAAAGAAGAAAACACAAGATTCCAAATATAATTTACATGTTAATTTAGGACTACATTACCGTTTCATTATCATCCAGCTAAGAATATTCTGGAAATTGTTTTTCATGCAAAGTTCCGATTGGAAAATGTGGAGTCGAATGAATATCACTAAACATTAAATGTCGAAGGAAGATTGGAAAGTGTTTTCAAACTCTCTGTATCCTCAGAGGGTTGTGTCTAGGGAGTAATCAGTTAGAGAATCTGCATGCAAATTGAATCAATGTGAATAAATGCATGCACTATTTTAAAAATATGATTTAATGTTTCAGTAATGCCTCTCTGTCACCAACCTGTTAAGTCTCAACACTTGGGATCTGAGAGGCTTTTTTGCAATTCATCCGGAGACTCGTCTTATGAATTAATATGAAAATTTAATTAAAGAATAAAAAATGGGCTCTTGATCGAATCATAATGCCTTCAATTACAAATTCACTGCCTTGAAAAGCTTTAATTTGTATTTCATCTCGCAAAATATAGCTTTCTTCCTTTTTTGGGACTATTTTTGTTTGTCAGCGATTAAAGCAAATCTATTCTTGTTTAAGTTTTTAGCTGAGGATTAATAATGAGAATTCTGGCTTGGATTAGGATGTAACTTGGAAGTCTGCGGTTTGTTTAGAAGATGTGGCTCTTATTCAGTGATGTCTCAAAGGCCCGCGGCTTTGTGAAATTGCTACTGCAAAATAACCAACACAGACAGCAGTAGCCTTTTATCATAGCCAAAGACTAAAGCATTGCTTTTGATGGTAAAATAGCACACTAGCGTGATTCTCTGCAGTGTTTTATCCTTCAGGAAACTTTCACAAAAAGATATCAATTTCCCCCACATGCCTTTGGAATACTATATAACTGACATTGGTAAACGAGACATTTATTGAAAAATAACAGTAAAAGAATGCAGTCTAATTGTATTTGATATAATCAGGAAGTCTTGTAAACTGAATTGAAGGAACATTGGCAACTTAAATGGGAAAATAAACTGTTTTTTTTTTTTTTTTTTTGGACAGTAGGTAACCACAGGTCACTGTCTGTTTCAACGTTAGAGACACTCTTGGTATTGTCTGTAAGTAGCAATTCATGCTACACTACATCAAACATATTCTTTTTAGAACAAACTATATAATGAAGTCCATTCATATCCTGTATTGATTTCTTTTGATTTCTTCAAAGATCAGAGCGCCCCCCCAACACCCCCCATCCCCCCTCCCCTCACTTCTATTATTGAAGTCCAGCTCTCTCCTCATAGATTTGAGGCAGCTGCTCACCAAGTCTCATTTTGATCATCATTCTCTTCTACTGCACACAGGATCTTTTCGCTGCATATGTCTAGGCCTGCATAATGGCAGGCGCATTTTATCCTCTTTTTAATTAATGCTCTTAAGTTGATTCTTTAACCGTTGCTATCATCCTTTTTTGAGGATTTTTAAAATAAAGTGTCAGTTTCTACACTGTTTTTATTAAATATGAATTTTTCACCAAATATCAGTAAGCTATTAGAAAGGATATTCTTCTTTAATACTAACTACTCATTTTCATAACCCTGTCCTAATGGGATTGAAGGCAGCAGTGGGCGCAAAATATCAGTGTTGTCGCTGGCATGTCTTTTGGGGCAGTAGAGCAGTATTTCACTAATGACTGAATCGGTTTAATCTTAATGATCCACGCTGCAATATCTCTCCATTTCAGTGCATGTAAACAGCTGTGAGCTGCAATAAAGGAGCCATCATCAGATAGCAAAAATGACTTATAGCTGAGAAAACATTTGTAATTCAGTTTGAAATGGCTAAGTGTCTCTGTAGTGAAGAAAAGATCAGAGAGGACAAAGCACGCTTTTAACAAGCAGCATGTTCCACGGTTAAGATATTGATTGAAGAAGCCCTACAAGCAATGTTTCTGTAGAGGAAAACAAAGGGAAAAGGTTATGCTCTCCCTGCAATTCACAAAATCTAGTAAATGTGGGTAGGGGGGCTTAGGAGATTGTAGTGACAAAAGGAAGTAAAGGACGTTCTAGCATCGCTAACTTTTAAAACGTATTCACTTCTTTTTCGCTTCTGAAGTCCAGTTGTGGCACCAGACTGCCGGCATCTTTTACAGTACCTGCGAGGCAATATAAAATAACAGTGGCTAATATCCTCTGGCATATTGGGCATATTGCTCTAATCAAAAGGACAAGAGCTTCATGCATAGTCATTTTAACATTTGGATGCCAAACTGAATTAATCTCTGTCTCTTTTGGGAAGACGGTGTTCTGCTAAATGCCAGAATTTTATCACTGGAAATAAAAGAGCTGACAAAGAGACAGCATGTGGAGGGATCTAAAAGCATCTGAGATCTCAGAAGGAGTTGAAATCAATGCCCAGCCACAGTTTTCAGAGTGGATAAAAAGGACCTGCTGCCTCAATTGCTTGGAAACCTCTTAGAAATTCTCACTTTGATTTATTTCAGGAGTCAGCTGCATTAGGATTAAATGCTCCATAGCAGGGCATCACATCTTTGATGTTTCCAACCAAATGAGGAGCGCTAATGGACATATTTCTGCACTCGGTTCAACAAGGCTCAGGGTTTACAATTCTAGCCCCGAGAAGATCACAAACTGTTCTGTTTGTCATAATTAATGAATGTTTGCACAAATTTGTGCATTTTTTATGCATCGTTTTTAAAAAGATGTTGCGGTGCTTTTAACAGGCTGCTGATTAATCTTTTTTTAATACTATTTGTTCAGCCTAAATATTCAAACTTTATTTATTTATTTATTTAATCGAGTCCAAGCTCATTTACTCTACACTCAAAATAATGATTTTGGCCTTGTATACATTTTAAAAATTGATGTTACGTCTATGTTATTATAATTGATTATGTTATAATTAAATGCACTTAATTTGATTTATTAAGTTTAACATATACATAACATTATTCAGTTTTTTTTTTTTCAACTTAAGTATTTAACTTGAGTGGAAACTCTGCTCTTAATTTAAATATGTTGATACAGAAATAGTTTTTTTTTTGTTCCGTGTGTGTGTGTGTGTGTGTGTGTGTGTGTGTGTGCGTGTGTGTGCGTGTGTGTGCGTGTGTGTGCGTGTGTGTGTGTGTGTGTGTGTGTGTGTGTGTGTGTGTGTGTGTGTGTGTGTGTGCGTGCGTGTAATCAGTCAAATGTTGTATTTAGAGTATCTGAAAACCCTTTTTGCCATTTGCACTTATGAAGTGTATAACCAGGTTTTCTGCTGCTGTAATTATAGACATGGCTAAATTATATATTTAACATCATATTTGTTTACATTAAAACAAGGTACAGTGTTATTAGATTCAATTGTTCATGGGTGGTTTAATGATTTTTCATTCTTTGTTGTTATGTGTTAAGAAACCAACGCTGGTGCAACAGACCAGCGTAACAAGTTTTATGCAAATCAGAATCCTAAAGGAAAATAAAAAAATATATAAATAAAGAACTCTTGTATCCTCAAGCCATACATGGGCAGCTGGAATAAATGGCTCCATTATCTCAGCATGTGCCATTCTCACTGAGATTTAATTTTTAAATAAACTAAACTCACACAGTACTGCCATGCTTACATCCCAAAGAAGCTTTGAGGATTGAGGGGAAATCTCAGATAATAAAGAAATAGGAGGGAGGAGTCTGAGTGGCGTATAAGTCAGGAGTTAGCGCTGAACATTTTCTGTGCAGCTGAGAGTTAATCCTGTGAAAGGTAGCGCTTAGCCATCATGAGATGATGTCAGATCGGTGATGGTTCTGGGAGATAAGCACGTGTTATCTGTTGCTTTACCACTTCCTGTGGCTGCTGTGTGAAGTGGCACAGACATGGACACAAAGGCCCAGGTCCTGCTCCTGCATGCAAATGATCCTCGCTAAGCCTAGAGTATAAGAGCCAATCGAATGGGGTTCAAAACGAGCAATAGTATACCTGATTAGTTCCTTAAGCTGAGTTTTATCAGGTTCACCTTTTCACACAAGTTTAAGAGAAGCGTTTAATAGGTTTCTATAATAGTAATCTGTGGGATCTCAGCATGTTTCCTGCTTCTGTCTGCGATTTTTTATTTATTTATTTTATCCAATAGCCAAAACTACATTTTGTCTCTCATTGTGTCTGTATATTCTTTGTGCGACTACATCTGTTTTTGTGCCTCTGTGTGGCGGTATGATTTCCTATCTTGATGGGAAACAAATGTCAACTCAGAACTATCTGACAGTTTTGACCTTGTTCCTGTTTTTTAATAAAAGAGCCATTTTTTTCCTTTTGGTTATAGGCATAACATTAAATAGCTGCATTGTGTGTGTGTGTGTGTGTGTGTGTGTGTGTGTGTGTGTGTGTGTGTGTGTGTGTGTGTGTGTGTGTGTGTGTGTGTGTGTGTGTGTGTGTGTGTGTGTGTGTGTGTGTGTGTTGTTCACGCATTATGTGTAGGTCTGCAGTGCTGTACAGAATCAGGATTTCACAGTGATAGAGGACTATTGCACAGGACTGAAGGCTCTGCTTTATCTGAAGAGCATTGACGAGCTGTGTGACTGGGATGGTCAGTCCCCCCCCACTGCCCGCCACCAGAAAGGCAAACCTGTGCCCACTCTGCAAGAGCTGCTGGGGAAGGTAAGTGACTAATGGCCATTTAAAACCCTCTGGTCCCGCCTATTATCCCCACTCTAGCCTTTACACCTGTTTTACCGTTCTCTCTGCATTATTCTCTTTTATTATAGGCCTTTGACTGGCCATTAGTAGTAACACCAATAATTCCAGAGCAGATAGTCTAGGTGCTCATTAATGCAGCGTTGGCATTATAGCTGTGGACTTGCATCTATCCATTTATGTTACTTTGTTATTACAGGGCAGAAATTCGCATAATTGCAGTGCTGTCCAAAGCACAAAGTGGCCACTTCCATGGTAAAGATATTTTATTTAGCAGCGGAGAAGTTAGGGAATTGATGGAGAGCAGAGGTCAGTTTTTATGGTGCTGTATTACAGTACATCTGTGAAAAAAAGAAGGAAGCCTTTCAGAGAAAATTACCATAATCTTAAACTAATGAAGCGCAGGTCACAGCTTGTCAGCTAATAAAAGCAATAATAGCAGTGAAGAACCACAAATGTCAAGAGCTATTGGGAAGGGGCACAGTTTGCTATGAGATCTAATCTAAAATCTGAAATACAAAAAAAAAAAAAAAAAAAAAAAGAGTTTTCTTTGAGTTGCAGGAAAAATAATTGGTTTACTTTTAAGGATGTAAGTGCCCCCTCTCCTTTTTTCCTTTTAACTCAACATTTACATAACAATAGCATCACAATAAGCAAGTATCTGAAAATGAGATTGGACAAAAGCACCTTTCCCGCACATCCATCGGATTGTACTTTGCATGTTCATTCTATCTTAGGTAATCTGCCTTATTATTTGCCGACCAAGAAATACTAGGCAACATGTAAATGAGCAAAACTTCACTAAACTCTTTTGAAAGCAGAGCATTAGAGGCCTTTATCAGATCACAGCATTCCTGCTAATATACCAGCGCAGGGACAGCTTTGAAGCCTGCGTGCTTTTAAATGCACCAGTAGCGCCTTCACAGCGTCTGACGGCAGGACATCTCACCAAAGCGACGTGCAATAGTTTAAATGCTAATGCCAGACGAGTGGCAGAGAATGAGGAAATAAATGAGCAGGAAGCAGGCAATATCGGAGGAGTGATAATTCGAAGTCATTTTCGTGCCAAACGGGACATTTTTGCCAGAGTCATTGGCACGCCGACAACAATAGCGATGTGGCACTGTGTGAGCAGAGGGAGTGGCGTCTCAGACTCATGCAGCTTGTAGAAACAGTAGCACAGACACTGCTTTAGGCAGCAGATGACTGGATCCACTCATATTCTCGAGAGTGCAGTGATCCACAGGAGGAAAAAGCTGCTCAGACCCACACAGGGTCACTGCGAGGACCATGCCTAAGGCAGGGTTTTTGTGTGTGTGTGTGTGTGTGTGTGTGTGTGTGTGTGTGTGTGTGTGTGTGTGTGTGTGTGTGTGTGTGTGTCTCTGTGTGTGTCTCTGTGTGTGTCTCTGTGTGTGTCTCTGTGTGTGTGTGTCTCTGTGTGTGTGTGTGTGCAGGCGGTGCTAGTAACGTCCTTGAGTTCCTATAGCACCACAATATACTTCTGCTTTTATAAACTCTAGTGCAGAAGAACTGCCACCAGGGGTCACGTCATTGGCCTTTCAGATGCCATTTTTCATTATTCCAGTTGCTTCTTTTTGTGAAGGAAGAAAGAGACATACCACTTGAGGTTGTCTTTGAGTTCAGATTATATAGAGCAGATGTTTCGAAATAGGCTGAGGGGCTTGAGATATTGCCTGTCAGCTCCTGTCCTCTATCAGCCCCTGCTGAAGCCCTGACTGTGGTTGTGATTGACAGCTCACCTGTGTGAAAGTTTGCAGGGACTGGGAGAGGAAAGTATCTGCAAAGACATACTTCATCTACAGCAGCAGACAGGAAAGACAAAAAATTGACTGTGTCAAACAAAAGCTAGAAGTTGAGAGGGAGGGAAGGACATTTCCACTTTAAGTGCACATGGTGGAGGAGAGGAGCTAGAGAATAAGTGAGCCGGCGAGAGAATATGAGGCAGGCTAGCAGGAAAAGGCAGTCTGATAGCTCTATAACTCAAGCTATGAAACGAGAGAGCAAGAGGCTGAGTGCATGTCACTGTCATGGCAATTCACAGGAATGGCAGTTGATAAAGGGGAGCCTAAAGCAGAGCTCAGCTAAAGACATATTTTCTCTCTCTTTGTTTAATGTAGGCAGTCAGAGTGCTGTCTCTAGCGGGCAGACTCTGTGGCGAACATTGCTAGCTCAAGGGATGAGCAGAATATCTTTGATGTCTAAGTGAGCTATTCCATTTGGGGTTTTCACACACAGTGGGCCAGCAGTAATGCGGCATGTCCAATAAAAAGCAGCAGTCTTGAGCTCATTGTACTGCATGTGTAGCAAAGTGGTTCCTGCTACCACTGCAGTATGAACTGTAGGCTACATCCTCGGTCCTACACGAGACATGGCGCTATTGCTCAAGTGCTGCTATCTCCTAAACGCCGGGAGGCCGGGAATGTCAGTTCTCGCTGGTTTTAAAAGAGCACCACAGCTCACCGGTGTGTGGGAACATGGAGGAACTGACATTGCCCCAAAGTCATCCCTGCAACCAAGCCCACACCAGCACTGTTGTCCGAGCGCTCCAAAAACAAGATGGAAGAATGGGCGTGCTGAGCGGCAGCCAGCAGGTGGGGGGCACGGAGGCTCTTTAATAGCAGTTTGGCTGACTATGTGGTGCCATGCTGCCTGGCAGGCATGTGGTGGTAATGAAGCCTTCAGTCAGCCTGCTTTCCCCGCCTCAGTCAGCGGCCACAGCTTGGCCCTCACGCTTTGTTAGGAATGGAGTAGCTGGAGCAGATGGAGTGTGCGTGTGTGCTGCGTATGTGTGTGCATGCGTGCATGTTCATGTGTGTGGAAAGTTATGTATAATGGAGGAGCATGTGTAAAAGAAGGAAACTAGTTATTATGATTAGACACGTTATACTTAGCCTTAAACTTAAGTAGTGACAGGTCTAGCTCAGTCGTTAAGGTGTTGAAATGCTGATTGGAAGGTCTCGCATTCAGACCCCAGCACCAGCAGGTTACCTAGGCCCTTGAGCAAGGCCCTTAACCTCAACTGTTGGGCTCTTAACCTTTAAAAAAGCTCAAGAGCATCATCTAACATGTTGATCCAAAATTTTTGAGTGAAAATGTCTTTGAAATCTAGTGATTGTTAATTCCATAGCATATGAGTTACAGTACAGACCAAAAATTTGGACACACCTTCTCATTCAAAGAGTTTTCTTTATTGTGTTCTTTAGCCCAAACAAGTCTCTTCTGCTTGATGCCTGTCCTTAGCAGTGGTTTCCTAGCAGATATTCTACCATGAAGGCCTGATTCACACAGTCTCCTCTTAACAGTTGTTCTAGAGATGTGTCTGCTGCTAGAACACTGTGTGGCATTGACCTGCTCTCTAATCTGAGCTGCTGTTAACCTGCGATTTCTGAGGCTGGTGACTCAGATGAACTTATCCTCCGCAGCTGAGGTGACTCTTGGTCTTCCTTTCCTGGGGCGTCCGCATGTGAGCCAGTTTCTTTGTAGCGCTTGATGGTTTTTGTGACTGCACTTGGGGACACTTTCAAAGTTTTCCCAATTTTTTGGACTGACTGACCTTCATTTCTTAAAGTAACGATGGCCACTTGTTTTTTTTTTCACTTAGCTGCTTTTTTCTTGCCATAATACAAATTCAAACTCTTTGAATGAGAAGGTGTGTCCAAACCTCTGGTCTGTACTGTATATTATTTCTATACTCATTCAGACACACAGTGAGCACTCATGCTATGTGAATACTGAAATTGCACCCATTTTAACCCCATTCAGATATTAGCATTAACCACAGGTTTAAACATTGTTTGAAAATTTACACATCATATGATCACATTGGGACGAGTTTGACCAGTGTCTTAAATGTATGTGTTTCTGACCTAGAGCTTAAATACGTTGCTCGTGTGTGTTATCATTTCGCACAAGAAGCAGTAAGTGGGGTGCCGCTGTCTGGCAGTATGCTGTAACCACGCTATTTCATAGTGACATGCACTAGTGACATGATGCTGACATTGGTGGGAGGCAAATAAGCAGAAAAGACGAGACGCATCTGGAGGGCAATATTACATAAATATAAATAAGAACGAAATGTTATTTTTGAAGTCATGGGGATGGAGATACATACTGTATACATACTGTATATCCACTATACACAGGAGCTCAGAGACAAGAATACCTCTCTGAAAGATAATTTTATATGGCACATTGATTACTCACTCACTCACTCATCATCTATACCGCTTAATCCTGTATTCAGGGTCACGGGGGGCCTGGAGCCTATCCCAGGAGACTTATGGCACAAGGCGGGGTACACCCTGGACAGGGCACACACATATACACTCATTCACACACTATGGGCAATTTGGAAATGCCAATTAGCCTAACCTACATGTCTTTGGACTGTGGGAAGAAACCGGACTACACGGAGGAAACACACCAAGCACGGGGAGAACATGCAAACTCCATGCACACAGAGACGGGAATCAAGCCTGCACATTGATTATTACAATAAAATTATGAACTACATTAACTTAAGTAACTATAGCAATCAAGTTCACGTTCCTTGTTTTTATAGGAAAACACGAGCAAACGTGCAACCACTAAGGTATGATTTTAATAAACACAAGTGATTTTAATAAACTAGGCTGCCTGGAAACTCATGTTAAGCACATGTATGTTATTCCAAATATGGAGAACTTTCCTTGTGTAAATGCTACCATACTGTAGCTTTCGACCTGTGACTGAGCACAGCGTATTTATTATACAGTATAACTTATTGTCTCTTACCCTCTTATCAGAAGAATGCATTACTTTTTTTCATCCTGTATTGCATTAACAGGAATATCTATTTCCTTGTACAGACCTGCATTTGTTATATCTTTGCAGGTCTATTACCATCCCATCCTTTAATCCAAAAGCCCAATTAAGATTATTGTATGTGACATATGGAGTTATTAGTGAGTGACGCTGTGAGGAGGAGAGGTAGGCCTGTAGAAGACTGTTTAGAGAATTGCTTTAGTGCATATGAGATGGGAGAGAAGTCAGCAAGCCTCTGTCCTATTAGCCTGGCCGTGGTGAAGATGTACAGTTATTGTCATCGGTGTGGGCCTGCTGGATGGGATTTGCCTGAACATATCAGACCCCAGAGACAAGGCTGCTAGTGTCGGGCTGGATGAGAAGCTTCTACTTTTAGTTTATCTGCCTATATAGAGAAAAACTAATAGTAAATTGCATGCTATATTATAGAAAGAAAGAAAAAAACTCTTAAAACTGACAATTTATTTCATCCATTTAGTTCACCTCATCCATAAGCCTTATAACTTTTGTAGGATTATTATTCCACTAATTTTCTTTTATGTTTAAGGCTATAAATGCTGGATATTAGGACAGTTTGGGGAGATTTATAAGTCACTGTATGAATTAAATTATACTTTAATAGTAATAGGTTTGTATAATGCAGGGAATTTGAGAGATGAAACAGGTTGCTGCACTTCTCCTCTAGTACTAATTTCCTGTCTGCTAAATGGCACTCCGCACTGACAGTTATTCATGTCAAGCAGCAAACCTCTCTCATTTATTAGCGCAGATGCACCCAATGGGTTATTTGTTGTCTTCGCTATCTCACACCCTAGATTTACAAGTTTCTTTTGGGAGGAGGGCAGAGCAGACAAAAAAAAAAAGACAATTCAAACTGATGACAGATTTGTGTGTGTGTGTGTGTGTGTGTGTGTGTGTGTGTGTGTGTGTGTGTGTGTGTGTGTGTGTGTGTGTGTGTGTGTGTGTGTGGTTTGTCTATGCATGTGCGTGTTGTGGAAACATGGCATCCAATTAGGAGAGTTTGTGTGGTAGCTGAAGGCATGGGCTTGGCAGACAGGGTATTCCATACCACCCAGTACCTTTCATTAAAGCAGACACAGCTCACCGGCTCAGGCAACTTTTAAACAGAGGCTGCTGAATTATTACACAACAAATAGGGGCTATCATGCAGAACATGAGGAAAGCAGGCAGAGGCTGCTGTGTCTTAATGAGCCAAAGTGAGTGTCTTCCTATTTTGTGCCATGCCTACTACTGAGTTTGACTAGTCAGATGTCTCACTGGGAATTCCTCCCCCCTCTTTCTCTCTCTAGTTTCTGCTGATAGACCGTTCAGCTTCATATACCTTCTTTTTTTTTCATGGTCCTGTAATGGTTGCAGGAAGAGGACAGGTAAAGAAGAAGAAGAACGTATTGTATTTTGAGTGAATTAGGAATTTGTGCTTTCTGGTTGAGTTAATTAGCCCTGAAAACTATAAATCCAAGTTTCCTCATTAATTACTGGGCTCTATTATAGTCTCAAACGATTATTATACATCAGAGTTTGTTAGGATTTTCTTCCTTAGACTCATAACTTTATATTTGTCCTTAATTACAATAAACTTTTAAAGGAGTAACAAGTAAAGTACATTTGATTAACTTTCTAAGCAACATAGTGTTTTGTAACTTTTATCAAGCAACCTCACACAGCATAAAGATACATGTATACTGGTTAATCTAGTATGTGACATTCTAGTGCATAGAAAGATGTCAGTGCTGCTTTTTTTGGAGCTTTACAGATGTGTGACTCAACTTCCTGCTGCTGTAGATAATCCAGAGGCTTAAAAAATCATATCTAGGACTCATCTTATGATTCAATTAATCATACAAATATGAACTGCTGCTTCGATCACACGTCCCAAGACGGGATTATTTATTTTACTTGGGGTTTTTCCCTTTCTCAAGGTCAGCATGTACGATTGTTGGCTCCACAACGTATAGGCACAGGTTTTACACCAGATGCCCATATTGATGGAACATTTCTCCAGTCTCCATTTCCTGTGACTGGGTCTTATATTTGGGAATCGGGTAAGAGCCTTGCCAAACACTGGCACCCAGGCAGTAATGGTGCTCGAACCCCTGACCCTACGATCAGCAACCAGGAATGTTTATAACAAACAGTCTGTTTCCTAATCAACACTTTTAGTACTGTTTGCTTTTTTTCAATAAGGTTCAATACTGTAATGATTTTAATTCCCACTTTCCAGGATCACACCGAAGAGATTAGATTTTCCTCTTTTCACTCTAAAGATTTTATCCCCATGTTGTCTACTTGCCACAGTCATTTGCTCTTTAGAGATCTGGATTTCAAAAAGTTGAGTCTGTTGTTAAAATCTAAACAGGCAGATTTGCTTTAATCTACATTTAATTATTCTTTAATCTTCATTATATATTAGCCTCCTTGATACCGGATCAATTGTTACCATATTAAATTTTTTTTTTTCCAAAGTTGAAATTCTCTATACTGGAAAAACTAGCTTGTACCCAAAACATTTAGTAAGGATGACTAATCTTTAGCACTGCAGTAATAAAGAGTTCTGCCAATTAAATACTGCAATAATACTGACACTGAAACAGCCTTTGTTAGTTTTTTGCAAGAAGAACGAAAGGCATTTCAGCTGTGTGGCTTCAGATAATGCTCTCATTAGGAGCTGTAGTAACTCACTGTGCCAGCTCTGTATTTGTCCAGGCTTATAAAGACTCGCTCACGTTAATGGTGACAGGGCTTTCTGGATCGCAGTTTTAGAGGATCTTTCAAGAAGGAGGCATCTGCAAATGCCAAAAAAAAAAGAAAAAACAGTATTCATAACCATGTGTGTTTCAACTAGTTGGCCCGTCCCGCTGTGCCCTCCCACCAGGGAGGATGAAATGAAATCGAAGTGCTCGGCCTGGTGCGTGTGATTACGTTTTTTACTCAAGCACAGCACCGCGTCCTGCTGCTGCAGCTGCTTGCCCCTTACGCCCGCTATTCTCACGAAGCGTAGGCCAACCCCCATCCTCAGCAGGCTGAAGACAGAACGGCAGCCATGCGACCAGTAATTCCTCTTTCCTCCGGGTTTGGGCAGCAGCATGTGGAAACGGTCAAGAATATATGGTAATCAATTGGGATGACGATGAGTAGGTATATCTGCACATAGGCACATGCTGGAAGATGCAGTGCTGCAGTGAAATCTGTCGGCTGCTCTCCAGCTCCGGGTTCCTGCCGATGAGCAGCTGTGTGTGACGATAATGGGGTGACTGGGTGAAGCTCACGTCAAATTACCGCGCCATGAATCGCACGAGATAGAGAGTAGATCGGGAAGAGGGGCTATAGAGGGAGTTAGGGAGGAGAGAATTGGATGAGGGAAAAGCCAGATTGAAAGAGAAGGCATTAATTTCACATTTGCATGGATTCCATTACTGTTGATCTTATTAGGCATGAGGCAGCAGTGCTGTGATCAGTCTTGTAGGTTGAGCGGGGGGCATTGAGCATAGACTGATGCAGGATAAGACTGAATCTCTTTCTTCTGCCTTCTCTCCTCTCACACTGCCTTCTCCTCTGCACACGTTTGCTCACAAACACATGTATTATATTATCTATGAGTATGAAGGCTTCCATGATACACTGTTATAAACCTGGCTGTTATGCAAAAAGACAATTTTGCTGTATGAGCAATACTGTCTGCCAGGTGAAAATAATTCTCTTCTACAGCTCTGCATGATAATGGTCACCCGTATTAGAGAGTGTGATAAGTGCATATAGTTACAGTGTTTCGTATCAGATCACCTCTTTGAAATAACATTGAGTGTAATAGCCTGCAAACACCACTTTGCATGAGCAGGGAATGCCATTTCCTTAGCACGGTAATGTCTTAACTCTGAATGGCAAATGAATATTTTTGCAAATATATTGCATGATTTTACAGTACAGGGCTTTCAAAAGATAGAAATGCACTAAACCAAGGAAATTACCTAACATGAACAGTAATAACATTCATCTCTCAGTTTGTAGATAAAACAGAGATAATATTTGATGTAAAGTTTTTTTTTTTTTTTGTCCCCAGCATTAAAATGTATTCTCAGTGTGCATTTTCCAGACTTGTTTCTCAGGTTTCTATGTTCTTAAATCATTATATTGACAAAAGGATGTCGTTGATTTTCCGTGATGAAAATCAGTAGCCTGCTAAAAGGAGCGTTGGGGCTTTAATGTAGTCGGGCCAGTCAGCTTTGAGCTTTTATTCGCTTCTTCCCTGTGTTTGTTTTTCTCTGATGCACTAATGAGGGAAGCAGCATTGATGCTTTAGTTCACATGGTATCTAAAGCCCAATGACTCAGTAATTACAAGAAAGCGTAAACACCAGAGAAAGGAACACCACTGGATTAATGTGAGATAAAGACAAATATTTTAAAATGGTGCAGAACGTATAGTTATAGAAAATATTGTATTGAATAATTTAATAGGTGTAGTGGTTAGCACTGTCACATTGCACCTCCAGGGTCCGGGTTCGATTCCTGGCCAGGCTTGATTCCCGTCTCTGTCTGCATGGAGTTTGCATGTTTCCCCAGTGCTTGGTGGGTTTCCTCCAGGTACTCCGGTTTCCTCCCACAGTCCAAAGACATGCAGATTAGGCTAATTGCTATTCCCAAAATTTGCCCATAGTGTGTGAATGAGTGTGTCAGTGTGTGTATTTGTGTGCGCTGTGATGGATTGGGACCCTGTCCAGGGTGTACCTGAGTCTCCTGTGATAGACTACAGACCCCCTGTGACCCTGAATACAGGATAACGCGGTGTAAACAATGAGTGATATAAATGGTAGATTTTTGTTGCTTGTTTGTTCTTTTGAATTTGTATTAAATCATAAATTTGAATTTAAGTTATGTTTCCCCTTTCCAGAAATTGCCAAATTTTGGTCCATATCTTGAGAAAAGGAAGATGGCCCTAGCAAACTACAAAGAGACACGAACAGATCTCAAAGACAACACACCTCCTTCCAGTGGCTCAAGAATTAACACCCCTAAGAAACCTGTCTCAGCTGTTAAAGTAAGACTTTATTTACACCTCTCAATCCATGATCTCTTGGTATTGCTTTTGAATGACAAGGTATTACGGTGTGAAACTGAAGGTTTTATTTTAGCCTTATGTGTTGGATTGCACTTATTTGTCCTCTGTGGTCAGGATGTGATAGCCCGAGCTCTGAAGCACATTGGCGCGTACCAGGAGCTGAACAACCAGGAGCAAGTGCAGGCTCTCATAGATGAAGAGATGTGCATCAACTGTGGAAAGTGTTACATGACCTGCAATGACTCTGGATACCAGGTGCTTGCATCTATCCATCCATCCATCCAGCCACCCACTCACACACACACACACACACACACACATGCACGTGCACACACAGAAATACTTGTACACACTCTCACAAAAACACAAACCGCCCGAATGCCTGTACCAACACAAACCCACAGCCCAGAGCCTCTGGCCATAACCTTTTCCCTTTTCACCCCTATCTGACTTGAGCTTTCTTTTTTTTTCTTTTTTTTTCCACCAGAGCTACATAGCCGCTAGCTGCAGAGAGAGATCATTACCCTGCTTCTGCTCTTGCATTTCAGCAGCCGGTACTGAGCCGATTCTGGCCAGACTCAAAATTTTGCATTTAACATTCAGCTCAAAGCTGAAACAAACAATTAAAAAGTGGGTGATGAGCTTCTCAGGCCCACTCACCAGAGCCTAAAAGCACCTCATTATACAGCCTTGTTTTCTAAGCAAAGCCACTGATGCGTATGAGCATCTCTGCCTTCGACTCGTACAGGAACACAGGATGGGACAGCTGTGACAGTTTTATTAAAGTATTTGTCTCCGCTTTCTCCTGCTTTCTTTTGCTAAATAAATGTCTCCTACAATTTATCATAAGGGTATTGATGAAGTAGTAAGCCAGTTTTATCAATGCAGTAATTGTTCATTGTGACACTCATTGTCGGTGAATGGATCTCTGAGAGGGATTACATGTTATTAATGGTTTCTAATAAAGAGGGGCGTTTATCAGCATAATGTGTCATGATCAAATAGGTGGCCCAGCATTAAATGCAGAATATCACACTAACGCAATGACTGTATCCCACAGCTGATTGAAAAGGCTCTGGTCTTTGGAATCTCAACCATCCGATACAGCGTTTTACAAGACAAGTGCACTATATTTCAGGAAGTTTCCTGTGCTGGATGGTCAGGGTAGTAGTTCTGCCCGGCTGTGTTGAGCATATGGAAGTGCATGTGTTGCTAAATGTCCGTTGGTTGCTCTGTGGCACCCCATGCTGAGGGTATAACGATTCTAATCTAATCGTGTGTGTGCTCCCCTTTATCTCTGGCAGGCCATTACGTTTGACCCTGAGACCCATTTGCCTGTGGTTCAGGACAGCTGCACCGGCTGCACTCTCTGCCTCAGCGTCTGTCCCATCATCGACTGCATCCAAATGGTTACCAGGACAACGCCCTACGTGCCAAAACGAGGCCTCCCTCAAGCCATCATGCCTGTATGCTGAATGAAAGAAGAGAAAGAGACAGGAAACTGAGAGAGAGAGAAAGCATGAGGAAGAATAAAGAATAAAAATAAAAAAAAGAATCACCAAATGTCTACATCAGAGGATTGATTTCAGTACATAATTGCAGGGTGAAAAATGACCTTTGTTGTAAGGGAGGGGGGAGCAAATAATTAGTTTTGAGAAATAATTGCCTTATATTCTAAAGCCAATTATCCAGAAATAATCGCACCGGCAAAAAATACTTGCGTTATTTCAAAACAATAGCAGGGCAACGTGTTGTCGTGGAGTTCATTCGCTCCTCTTCGTCAGGGCTGTGCTAATGAGAATGAAGAGGGACGATTCAAATAATGGATGTTCGTGATGAAGTGGCGAACCCATGCCACCACTGCATGCGGTGTCTCCCAGCAAAATAGTGATGGTACATCCTGACTAGTCAAGCTCACTGGTCATGGAGACATTCGGGCAGGAAATTACCAGCTATTACATTGGTAGTAATAAAGGCGGATGAATATTGGAAAATATGAAATTTGAACATTAATAACACATAAATAATAATAACCCATCTTTTTCTCCTGTTGTTTTCAGTTTAACACCAAATGTTTCAAACAAGCAGATCTCCTTTTGAAGCTTTGATTAGTAAGTAGTTGTTCTGAGAGCTGGCCTGCTTGTGTTCTACTGTGAACACCATGCAGAAAGGTCATCGGTGACTGGTTCCAGATCATTAGATATGAAGACTAGCTGTGATTCATTCTAGACCCTAAAGGTCAGCCCTGACCACTTCTATCTCAATAAATCCTCACTGCTCCGGGTCGTGTGGCTTTATGCAACTGTTCCATGTCAGCACAACAGAATGTTACGGCGCAGGTACAGGACGTGTCAGTAAGCTGTCACAGGGAGGGCCTGTGAGTTACTTCATTTATTTATCCTGTTGCTAACAGAGTAAAACAGTATTTCAGAAGATATCCGTATTAGAGAAGTAGGTTAAGTAGAATGTGATGATTATTATATGAAATTTGACTACTAATGAAATGAATTTAAAGAATCAGAGGTTTATCTGCAATAACATAATGAAAAAATAATAATAAAAGCATTTATCACAATGATGCTGGTGTTATGGGTTTTTCTGTAGTTTTGAGTTTAAGAAAGTTATACATATTTATTTATTTTTTTGAAATATAGTAGGAAATTCTCACCAGCAGAGTGTTAACAGAGATAAATGGAGGTTAATGACTTCCTCCAGCAAATCTGTAACAAATATTGCATATAAGCATTCAAGGAAATCTTCAGTGAATACCTCATGAAATACATTATTGAAGGTACACTGCAAAATATTGGAGTGTGATTTACTCAAGAAAAATAGGATACAAATTTCTGCACTCAGTGTAATTTCATCAAAGATCATTTTCTATAATGCTTACAAGGTAGCAAGGATTACCATAAAAAGAAATTTCTAAGAAAAGTTCACTAAAACTTCTAGTTCATAATTTTTTCAAAGCATTTATCATTGATGCCACTTAAATACAAAAACACCTATAATGGATGCAACCAAACGTTGAACTCCAGCGGGATATTTGGACCTAAATATACACATATTGTACAGAAGGGATCTTCAGCTCCAGTCCCAGAGGGACAATGTCCGACACAGTTTGGTGATTTTTCTGCGAAAACTCAGCTGTTTCAAAAATCTGTTAGTTGCCAGGTTAAGTGGGTGTGTTTAGGTCTTTGAGAATTACAAACTGTGCTGGACACTGTCCCTCCAGGACTAAAGTTGAAGATTCCTGGCATACAGCAAAAAGCATAAGAAACAAAAGGTGAATAAAAAAAAAATAGTTTTTTTCACAAATGACTTAATATGAGAGCTTACAATCTAGAAAGCATAGACCTTAAGGCCTACATAAAACAAGAAATATTGAAAACAACGAGTCCATGGTGCTCAAAAGTCAGTCAGTTTGAAGTTCTGCAAAGACATATTCAAATCGAGTTCAAAAGCAACACTCCCACATTAGTAAGTGATCAGGTCAAATATACATTGCTTCTTTTTTTGTTGTTGTTGTGTAAGCATTTGCTAAATAATAGCACAGTTAACCTGGTACAGTATGTAAAGATATGTGCTTTGAGTTTTAGGCACATATTTACATGAATTCATTTAATACATCGCTTAAAGCCTTTAAATGATTCTAACAATTAACTTTTTGTGTAAACAAATTATTATTAAATGAATTATAATTAGTGGACAACTTATCTTTTTTAAGCATACTACTGTATATCTCCTGATATGATCAATGTATACTGATATAGTGTATAATATATAATGATACAGCATATAATGATACTGTATATGTTCAATGGGAAGAGTTGCTGTTGCTTTTGAACATGCTTCATGGCTTTCCTTTAGGGAAAATAAGTAAACAAATGTACACATCAGGTGCATGTTATCACTCCAGGCTGGTTTGATCGGGTGCCAGGAAGATCAGAAGCACTAGATGAGGCATATGAACATAGTGACTGAGGGACTAGAGGAGCCG
Organism: Clarias macrocephalus; assembly: GCA_011419295.1. Lineage (NCBI taxonomy): Eukaryota > Metazoa > Chordata > Actinopteri > Siluriformes > Clariidae > Clarias > Clarias macrocephalus. Next base: position 42,058 of record JAAGKR010000388.1, read on the forward strand.
TCTGGGGCTGGGTGTCCGCTCTGGGGGCCATGGGTTAGTGTAAATGTTTACTTCCTCATTGGCTGGCCGGTGAGATAATTAGGATGACATTTAGCACAGAAGCAGTGCAGCATTTGCTGCCACACTCTGCCTCTTTTGCATCCTGTGGCACATCATTAAAAATCAACATGACATCAATCTCAGGCTGGCGATGTGAACTTGAGGCCAGAGTAACTGATCATCACTGGTGCGTTAAGTGGCGGTGGTGTGTGGGGGTGTGTTGTCGGGGACCCTCTCCGATAATGTGTGGCGCTCTGACCTCAGGAGAGCTCTCCCTGCCAGCCAAGCACTTCTGCGTAGGTCACATCTTGCGCTTGTTAGAATACACACAATTACACTCACCCCAAAAGAAGAGCACAGAGTAAATCAAAACATCTCTCGAGTGACTGGAGGAAGCTTATCGAGAACTTGTGGCTGAGAATGAGCTAGTTAGAACTGAATTAGAAAGAAAGAAAGTAATCAAAAAGTAGGGTTATTTCCAGTGCGAAAAGCCATTGTGAGTCCAGGATGACTGTTTATGCCCGCACATCGCCTCAAGTCCATCCACACTGCTGCTTCTTGTGTATTAACATGATACTCCCGATCAAGGTCACTTAAGTTACAGATGTGCCCATTTGGTGGTGCATGAGAGGGTGCCGCTTAAACATGAGCAACCATAAGGTTTTTGTCATGTACATTTCTCATTAGCTGCTGCCTTTAGTCTGGATCCATTATCCCGGGTTTGGAATTCTGCCAAGACTCAAAGCAAGCTGAATTTAAATGATTGCTTGCCTCACAAGCTGCTCTCCTCAAATTCTACCCTTAGAAATGAAAATGAGAGGCAAATGAAATGCTTCGACTTTTTAACTGTATTTCGTGTGCGTGTGTGTGTGTGTGCTCGATCTGCACGCGCTAAATTTCTTGATGCATGCAAATTTAGTGCTGTGCATTGTTTCAGTCACTTGATGCTCTGTATGCATTAGTTCACTGAAAGAGATGTGTGTAATACAGAACCGTGCAGTCAAACGCAACTAAATATGTTGTGCTTTTAAACTCCCTCTTATTGAATTTCATTTTAGACCTTCATCTTTTTATTACTGCTGCTCAGTCACCATAGCAACAAACCCTTTACAGTTTAAATCTCTCTCTCTCTCTCTCTCTCTCTCTCTCTCTCTCTCTCTCTCTCTCTCTCTCTCTCTCTCGGTGTGCGTGTGTGTGTTGCTGGACTGAAGTCTGAAAGCCACTGCAGTTTCCCAGGTGAACTGTTGAAACTTTGGGACCAAGTGCCATAGAGCCATTCATCAGGATAGCTGTAATGAACAGAAGCATTAACTCAATGCTTGGTATTTTTTCTCCGCCAAGCCCGTTCGATACCATATCTGGCCTCTGTCTGTGTAGAGCACGAGGCGAGGCTGCTGAAGAATTGTTGTGTCTGACATTTGGAACTTCTGGCCTGGAGTGACGGATGAGTGAGACACTATCCTCAACACCTCAGCATTAATGGGCTGAGTCAAAAGACTGCAGTCTATTTCTGTTTCCTTTTTTTTTTTTTGTCCCCCTCTCCCTGGTCTCATCTCGTTTTCAACGCAGGTTCCTGTTACCGTGTGTTAGCTGATTATAAGAAAGACCCAGCAATCTGCTCTGGAAGGAGAGAGGGCAGATGTAAGTGCTCAGATGCTGAAAGATTATTTTCCTTACTGCTGCGCCTGCTACTTGATAGTGAATTTAGCATAACAGCTTGTTTTACAGAGCCAGGTTGCTGCTCTGCAATGTTTGTATTGCACAGTCAAAATGGGAGTTGACATGCATTGTAAACCTGCTTTGTGTGGCTTTGCCTTGCCTTTCAAGGCCGACGTACCAGCGAGAGAAAGCAATTTCAGTGATGTTTCAAAAAGACACCCTGCCTGAAATGTTTAGAAATTGAAGACACACTCGTCTATGTAATAATCAAATTGATTTCTGTTGCCAATGTGAACAGAAGTCATCTCTTTTTCCTGTCAAGTGAGAGGTTGAGAGAGAGAGGGGGGGGGGGGGGGGTTGGGGGGGCAGAGTAATTAGGAATGTAAAAGTTCAATGCTACCTGAATTGTTTAAGCCTTTTTACTCCTCATAGACGCCCAATTTCAAGTTCCTCCCTATTTCCTGCCCCCGTACACACAAAGACAACTGGGATTCTGATTATTATTTTCTTTCATCCATGCACTCTTTTTATACCCTGCCACATGATGTAGATTTACAAGATCGGTGTCGCATTCAAAATGATTTGTTTGGTGCAGACGCTGTGACTAGAAACCTCAATAAGCTTCAATTTAAGCCAGTTGGTTAATGTAGGTGAAGAGATGAGGTAGCAGGGAAGTGAAAGCGACTATCCTGCCTCCTGGGACGTGGCACAGAAACACTCCCTGATCATCCCTAATTACAATTAGTAAATGAGGAAGCTGGATTTTGGCCAACGGTGTAGAATTAAATTATTCATGAATATTATTAGACACACCGCGACTCTGTCATGCAGTTAAAAACAGTGGCCTTTTCATCGGGTCAAATTCTGTTTGTAATTAAAACAAGACAAAGTAAATAATAAAGAACTCGACGATTTTCATACTACTTCAAGACCGAGGTAATCCGAGGAGGCATTTTACATGTTGCCTACTGTATATTATAATCTACAATGAAGAATATATAGAATCACATAATCCAGTATGCAAGTGTATACAGTACGCACATCCATACTAGATTTTATGATTATATATTTTGTAGTAACTTTTTATATCATATATACACTCACTGGCCATTTCATTAGGTACACCTTGCTAGTACTGTGTTGGAAGCCTTCAGAACTAAATATGCTGGAAATATGCAATTTTTTGACATGAGACAATTTTTTTGACCTGTTGGCTGCACATCCATGATGCAAATTTCCCGGTCCACCAAATCCCAAAGGTGCTGAGATCTGGTGACTGTGGAGGCCATGAGTGAACTCATTGTCATGTTCAAGAAACCAGATGAGATGATTTCAGCTTTGTGACATGGTGTGGTAATCCGTGAGAAAGGAATGGCCGTGCTCTGCAACAATACTCAGGTGGACTGTGGCATTTAAACAGTGCTCCGTTGGTGCTAAGGTACTACTGAGTGTGCCAAGAAACTATCTCCCAACACCGTTACAGCACCACCACCAGCCTGAACTGAAGATACAAGGCAGGATGGAGCCAGCTTAAGCTATTCTCTGACCTCTGTAATTTTTCCCAGACAACTGCCACTCACTGGATATTTTCTCTATTTCAGTTTCGGTAAAACTCAGACCAGTTCATATTACCACTCGAAAGTTTGGGATCAATTCCTAACCCCATGTTCGTTTCTGATTTTTATTTCTTTCTACATTGTAAAGTGATGCTGAAGGCATCCACAATATGCAATAATCTCCTTTGAACAGTTAATGTTGAGATGTATCTACTCATCATGATCTGAAAAGCCTTCATAACGGCTCTAATCTGAGGTGATGTTTGTTAATTGGTGATTTATGAGGCTGGTAACTCTAAATGAATGTCTTTTGCCTTCACGAGAGCCAGTTTCATCAGGGTGCTTGATGGGTTTTGCAAATGCACTTGAAAATACTGTTCTTGCAAGAACTATTCCAGAAAGTCTGACTTCCGTGTCTTAAAATAACAACTGACTATTGTTGTTGTTGTTGTTGTTGTTACATAATTCCATATGTGTTATTTTATAGTTTTGAGATCCCCAGTAAAGAAATTTGCAAGTGATCCCAAACTTTTGAGCAGTAGTATATATAGCCTGGTCTGACAGAATATATATACTGTATATATGTATGTGTGTATATATATTGTCTTACCCATTGCGCTCATGCGTTTTCATGTAACAGAGGATACCAGGTAAAGGTCATTTAAAGGAAGCGGAAATACCAGCAGGCAGAGCCTAAGATGCCAGGACAGGTTGGTATTTGGTCCTGCTGATTAAGAACTGAGCTGCTGCTGCTCTCTAATCAGCCCAAGTGTCCATCAAATTCGGCCCTAAAAATATCATGCTGCATTTCTCCAACAGAGGGTGCTACAGAAAAAAACAAACCAGCCCCATCATCAGTGTCATAGTGGAACAATTAGAGCATTCGATGGACATCGCACTGATATTTAATATTAAGGACCAGCAAGAGAACATCACATCACAAATGTTCTCACACTCCGTGGTAATGAAAGAGGCCAGAGTTGTGCGAGCAGGGTGTTAAGTGTGTGCTGCATGTGTGAATTATGAATGTGAACATTTCACTGTTTTATTTTGTTCTATTTATTATTGTTTGTTTTTTTCGCTCAACCATGCTGAATAGTTTTGTTTGGTTATTCTTAAAACAATAATAAATAAATAAATAAATAAAATGATAGCGTGCAATTTTGTAATTATGTACTCAAAAGGTTCACACGTGTTTTTGGTTGATTGTTTTGTTTTTTAAAAAACAAAAGCAAAGTTTCTGTTTGAAAAAAAATCATTTGGCTTCAGCTTATGAGGCGAGGTTGATAATGGGTCATGTCAAGAAGACAGAATTGCAGCTGTTTCAAACTGTGTAGAACAAGGGCGTAACTGAATTTGAAAACATTACTTGGAATGAAAACCATTAAAAATATATATATTTTTCTTTTTTTTTTTATTGAAAGCTTTAAATAAAAATTGACACCAATTGATTGAGACATGAGCTGCATCAGCACTGGGATACTGCATGATCTAAACGGAAATGCTGTCAGTGTCTTACTTCATTAGGGTCACAGTGGTATAGATTATAGCTCTATTGCTTAGAAAAACAACGGAAGTCGTTGGAAAATATCCTGAATGAGAAACTGCCCTGCACACGTCTCTAGCTAAGGTAATTATAAACTGATGTAGCTGAGATTGAGAAACTGTAAGTGTTACACTTCAGAGACCATGTGCCCAGTGCTGGCATTTTAGCCCTGTTTTTTGTGCCACATAGTGGTGTTCCTGATTTAATTTTAAAACAAACAACCAAACCGAAAACACATATGATTTAGGCCAGTCCTAATTTCAGTTCACATCTGAATAATAATCCAGACATGGATGATTGTGGAACTAAACAGATGCACATAGTGACACCACTTTAAACCTCAAGCACAAAATAACACTTTTTTTCGTTTTGCTCATGCTCCCTCTGATTAGTGAATTCTAAGCCACAAAATCCTTGCATTGAGGCCTTCTCTACAGAAACTGCCCTTTGAGCTATCAAAGCCTGTATGTGGACTGCAGACAATGGATGACATTTTGATTGAGATATTCTGTCTCTGATAACATGCAAATTCTAGTGCAGCAACACAAGTTGGGCTAGAATAATTTATTTTTTTCCTCTTGTTCTCTGCTCCACCAGTCAACGATGTGTGATGCTATCTATTACATTACTGTATGCATTTGCATTCTGAGTCTGTGGCAGGAATTTCAATAGCGCCACATCACATGGCCTGAAGGGCTGGCAATCCCTGTGCAATCAAATCTCACCAGCTCATGTGTACATTGTATATTTGTAGTTTATTTATGTCGCCTCACTATCCTGTGTACTGAGTACACTAAATATTTTTTATACACACTGTCATTGTATACAAATAGCAAGTGCATGGAAGTTTGATTGATATTCATGGCCAGTGGTCATTAGTTTTGTTTTACGGCATCACCTGCGATATGAAATGTATGGTGATTATTTTGTATAATAATTTTCTAACATATTACAGCATACACCTGAATAAAGCCTTAATGGCAACCAACATAAACCTAACTAAATATTGTAAAGATTTATTCCACAAGCTGTCAGCTTTCATCTAGACTACTTCTGACAGTTTTGATGGCACGTTGACACCTTTTTTTCCCCCAAAAGGATAAGATTTGTAATATTTTCTAACATATGTTAGAATGACATGGAATCTGAGTGGACATCCACTGTGTCAGTCATGACACACTGTATAAGCAGGAAATTCTAAAATGGAACTGCCACAGAAATTCATATTCACTGCCCACAAGTCACACACTCTAATATTTCGTTGGACCACCTTTGACTGGTTTATCTCAACATATCAAACAGAAGCCTTTGAGACTGCAGGGATCGACACTTGGCCCTATTCTGTTTTCCCTACTTTGATTAAGGCACACATATATTTGTGTCAATGGGCTTATGTAATGTCACAACATTTATTTCAGTCCAGAGTCACAATAATTTCTCTTCAAGATCTTAAATTGATGATGGGGAGGTCGGACAGCTAGTAAAGCACATCCAAAGATTCTCAATGCAGTTAAGGTCTGGACTCTGAGGTGGCCATCCATGTGTGAACATGATGTCTCATGCTCCCTGAACCACTCTTTCACAAGTCTAGCATCGTCATCTTGGAATATACCCGTGCCATCAAGAAAGAAAAAAATCCATTGATGGACAATCCTGGTCATTTATTATATTCAGTTCTCTCATTTGTTTTTGGACACACAATGTTGCTTAACCTAGACCTGACCAATAAAAGCAACCCCAGATTATAACACTTCACCAACAGACTTGTACGGTAGGCACTAGGCATGATGCATCACTTCATCTGTCTTTTCTGATTAGCCTCACTGATTACTGGTTTTCTGTACACATTTGTTTAGTCCCAATTCATTGGGTTTTCTTTGCATTGTGTATGAGGAAATGCCCTTACTTTCACTATTAAACATAGCAGTGAGCTCTACAGTTTATTATTTGATTTCACTAAACATTTAAGGGATGTTCGATCACAATTATTTAAAAAAAATTCCAAAACTTCCACAAAGATGATGCACTATACTTCCAGGTTTTAATAAAGTATTTTACAGTTCGTAACCCAATTTGAGTAGTTTCAGCCATCTTCTTAGATGTTTTATTTCCTTGATGCAGCCTAATAGTTTCACCCTTCTGAAACAAAGTGATATCTCTGCCACCACCACAGGATATGACTTCTGATAGGGTTGTGTAGGAAACTAGAAGATCCTCTCTGCATCAGTTAGGGTTTAATAATTTGTTGCCAGCTAAACAGCATTAATCACAGCCGTAATTAGCAAATGGAAGGCTCTTAACTGTTGACCTAGTTAAATCCAGGTAGTGATTATTGATTTATTTATTGTTTTTATTTTTATTTTTTGCAGTGTCAAAAATATGGTAGCACAATGACTTAGGGTTAGTACTGTCGCTTCCCACCCACCTATGGTTAGAGATTGCATGTTGTCTTTACATTTGTAATGTAACCCACTGTAATAAACTTATGGATACAGTTGTGCTCAAAAGTTTGCATACGCTGAAAGAAATTGTTAAACGTTGCTATAAATGTGGAAAATATGCCTGATAATACAAAATATTTTTACTTATTTGAGGATAGTGGTCAGGTGAAGTCATTAATTATCACATAGTTGTTGGACTCATCTTTAAAAAACTAATGATAACTGAAATCACCCAAACAGCCCTGATCAAAAGTTTACATATCCCTGAATGTTTGGCTACATTATAAACACACAAGTTCACAAACACACAAGTTCACACACAAGTTCACACACAAGTTCACACACAAGTTCACACACAAGTTCACACACACACACACACACACACACACACACACACACACACACACACACACACACACACACACACACACACACACACACACACACAGACACACACACACACACACAGACACACACACACAGACACACACACACAGACACACACACACAGACACACACAGACACAGGGATAAATGGCTATTAAAGGGATGTTTCCACACCTGTGACTCAGTGTAATTGTAATTAGTGTCTATGCATAAATAGTGAGTTTCTCAGCTCATGAGGTGATGCACTGCCTTGGCTGGATACTGCACCACTGCACCATTCAGAAGACAAAAGAAATGCCAATGGACCTGCGTGATGAGGGAGTTGGACAAAAAGTGGATAGAAAAAGTTATCTCAACGCTTGAAAACGTTTAGGATTGTTCAAACTCTGATAATGAGGTGGGAAGTAAGAGGTTCTGTTGATACTAAGCCACAGACAGGTAGACCAAGAGAGATATCAACCAAAACTGCCAGAAAATTGTGCGGGATGCAAAGAAAAACCCACAAACCACTTCGAGAGAAATACAGGCTTCTCTGGAAAAAAAGTGGTGGTCGTTTTTTAATGAGCACAACATAGTACGCATTTGAACACAAATGACCTGCATGGTCAAGTTGCCAGGAGAAAGCCGTTACTGCACCCATGCCACAAAACGGCGTACTTGCAGTACGCTAGCCAGAAACTAGACAAGCCTCACAGTTTCTGGATCAGAGTCACTTGGAGTGATGTGACCAAAATAAATATAAAGTCCACCATCCCCACTGTAGAGCATGGTGGTGGATCTCTAATGTTTTGGGGCTGTGTGAGCTCCAGTGGCTCAGGGAAGTTAGTTAAAACTGATGACAAGATGAATGTGGCAGACAATACTAGAAAATACTGGCAGACAATTTGCATTCTACAGCATGAAAGCTGAGAATGGGACACTATTGGATGTTCCAACATTGACAATGATCCAAAGCACAAGGCCAAGCTGACCCTCCAATGGCCACAGCAGATGAGTGAAGGTGAAGTTGAAGGTACTGAAATGACCATCACACTCTCCTGATCTCAATATCATTGAGCCATTTTGGGGAGATCACAGGCTTTCTTTTCATGCAAGACAACCAAAACATTTACTGGAACTGTAGGCATTTTGCCAAGAAGAGTGGGCAGCTTTACCATCTAAGAAAATTAATGAGATCATGCACAATAATTACAAAAGACTGCATGTCATCATTGATGGTAAAGGGGGCAATACACGGTATTAAGAACTATAGGTGTGCAAACTTTTAAACAGGGATTATTTCCTCATCCTTACGCCTTAAAAATGCTACACAGCTTGCAAATTCTCCTAAGGTATGCAAACTTTTGAGCATAACTATAGAAAAAAAAAAAATTTTGTATTTTGTCAGAATGAGCTTATGTAGGAGCTGTGTGGCAACCTTTAATTGTTACCTTGATTATCGCATATATAAGAGGTTGTGCATCCTCCAGCTGTTGTCTTTAGTGCCAAATCTGATGAGTTTTCTGCCATTGTTCCTCTGCTTCTAACACGACTGTTCATGAGAGGACTGAAGGTGGAGGTTAGGGGTGGCACCACTCTGTCCATCTGTGTAATTGTCTTGAGCGGTGGAAGTTATTTTCAGCCCAGAAAAAGGCTGGTCCCTTCTGTTATCTTACAAAGACTCCAACATCCTTCCTACTAAGGCTTGTCTCTTTGAAGAAACAGTACAGCTGGGAATTACCTCCACACAGTATGTGTGTGCGTGTGCGTGTGCGTGTGCGTGTGTGTGTGTGTGTGTGTGTGTGTGTGTGTGTTCGTTGTTCTTGAGCTGAAAGGTTTTGATCAGAGCTGGACTTCAGTCGAATATCTCTTTTAAGGCCATGAAAAGTCTTCTGCAGTCATGCCTCAGACATAAAAACTGCTTTGGCTGTCATGTGAAATGGATGTAAATGCTCTTTTTTCTGCTTTTATCTGCCAACGTGTGTTCAGTGCAGTGGTTTTGTTAACTTTGCCACCACATTAATCCCCCTAAAAATGTCAGTGCTTCACACTGTGGTTGCTATATAGATTCTGGTTTGTTATCTTTTCAGAATAATTATTCAAAATCGAATGGAAATGCCCATTTGCGTATAACATATATAAAATATTATTTCACAAATTCTAAATATTATTTGACTACAACATTTGTGCCACTGGTTTCATTTTAATTTCTTTTTTCCCTTTGCTCGGTTGCCAGAAACAGCTGAGTGGAAAGAGGATTTCTGTGACAGCCACATGTTCAGCTGCTTAATTCCACCAGTCTGCCACTGGGCCCTGTTCGGAATCCTGCCCAGTGCCACCGGGCCTCATAAGAACTGGCATCAGCCTTCCCTGTCAAACACTTGGCAGGGCTGTAGCATCATGCATCATTAAAACCTTCTGGAATTTTCCTGAGTTTAGCCAAGATTTTTCATTTATTTATTTATTTTTTTGTAGAATGTGACAGCCAAGAGAGGTTATATGGATATGTATAGAGTGTGTGTTAGAGAGTCAAGCTACATGTTCCTCCTGCCAAGCCTCAGTGAAGCCCTTCAGTTGAACTGTGGAAGAAAAAAAAAACAGCAAAATAATAATAATAATAAAAAAAACTCTAAATTGTTTTCAGGAGATGGTCGCTAGGTGTTTAGCCACTAATGCTTCAGTTTGTCCTAAAAGCTATCAATAAATGGTTGTGTAAAGCTCACTTCTGCCTGCTCTAGTGAGGCAGCGAAGGCCTGCGGGGTGAAAAGCTCTGCCTTTTAGAGTGCAGCAGAAAGCAGATGTTCCTAAAGTGGTCCCTGGACTGACACAGTGATAAATGCTAATGGAAGTGATTACCTCAGAAAGCAAATGGACCTCTCTGCCACAGAGAATTGGCAGGGCCAGGCACAAGCCCACGGGGGCAGCAATATGGGATGGTGGGGGGAATCAGAATTGGACCCTGTTGTTCACCTCAGGTGCAGTTGGCAAACAGCTCTCTAAACACTCACTCAACAACAGCGAGAGCTTAAATTTAAGTGTGAGGCTTAAGGCTGGAAGAAGCAGAGATTGCCATTAAACTTGAAATGAGGGGGAAATTAAGGTTACTTAACAACAGAACAAGTCCTATTCTATCGCCAAATAGAATGACGTGCAGCATATATGGAACATTTTAATCTCCAGCAGTGATGCTGTATGTTTACGAGGTATTCATATATAAACCCTGGAGTCACTGAACTCCAGAACTGACAGTGATATGTGAGTGTGAGTGAGGGAGTGTGTGTTTGTGTGTGTGTTTTCTAACTTTACAGTATATCTGTGGGTTAACTAATACAGAATGTAGAAGCATGGCTATGGCTAACCCAGGAAATACATAATTCAAATTAAACCTTGTCTCCTCTCCAAGAACTGTAAAGTGATCTAGTGAGATTCTGAAAATTCTTATACTTAAAAAGCTTATATAATGCCAGGCGTCATGATCAGTAACTCAATTACAGGGTGGCTAGAAATTAGTATGTCTGTACACAGAACCATATTTTACAGTATTACACACTATTACACAGAAAAAGGTTTTTCCTACACTGAAAAAAAAAAGCCCATAAGCCACAATTCCCCACAAAAGCTGTGTGTGAAGCAGTGTGCCATCACAGACCCTAAGCCCGCCTGCCAAGAGCAGAGACGTAATGTTGTGTGGAATGATATACAGGCAACCAGAGAAAGCTTCCACTGTGCATTCAATGACCCTGAGAAAGAGGAACCAGGAGGAAGAAGCAAGAGTTCTGCTTATCCACCCCCACCCCGTCTCCACCACATTACTGTGTACTGAGTGAGAGGAAGAGATTCTCCATGCTGAGAAATGTATCTTCACTCTGTAGGGGATGAAAAATACCCCTGGGATTATCCTGCCTGCCCGATACTCAAACAGCCTCTGAGCCCGAAGTCACTTAGCTGGAAGCTCCTAGGGTGCAGGACTACTACAGATCTCCTCAGCGCACATTACACTACTCTCTCTCTCTCTCTCTCTCTCTCTCTCTCTCTCTCACACACACACACACGCACACACACACATCGCTGTCAGTTATGGAATTCAGTGACTCACGGGTTTATATATTAATGTCTAGTAAACATACAGCATCATGCTGGAGATTAAAATGTTACATGTTGACATTTCAGTGTTACAGATGACTGCAGTGGCTCACAAATAAAATACAGAAAAAATTTTTTTTGGAATACAGATTTTTCTTTCTTTCTTTTTCTTTTTTTAAAGAAAGCCCTTTGCGAGATTTCTGTACTTAACTGTTTATATCTTCTGCACTAGTAAGCTGAATGTTACCAAGAAAGTTTCAGATGTGACAAGATGCTTGGAGTGCACCTCTTGTCGATTTCCTTATGAAACTAGTCCATGCAAGAAATTATGCATTTTTTTTATTTAATTTTATTTCTCTTTTTATTTTTGAGAGCCTCTTCATTTTACAGATTTATTCTTCTGACTTTTCCCCACTAATATGTGTCTCATTTGGGATATTGTAATGAACAGTGTACTTGTAGTCTGCTCTACACGTCTCAGTGATGTGCTCTTTACCAGGCGGGTTATTTCACTCAGTTATCATGCCTCTCTCGTCCAGCATACTTATTTCCACTCACAAGCTCACCAGGGACCTTAGCAGTTCTCAGATGTGCCATCACTAAATATTCACTAATTTTTAACAGACATGTGAGTCATCTAAATTAATCAGCTAATTAAAGAATACCAGTTATACATTTTGGCACTTTCTATTTGTTGTCTGTTTGCAGGAAGAATGTTTTAAATAAAAAGGTCTCTGTAACGTCCCCACACATTTTTTTTTCTTTTTCTTTTTTTTTTTTACATTGAATAGTTAGTGCAGATATTTAATATAGATCAAATGCACCTGCTGAATGGTCCCTTTGTACATATTAAGTGAGTTGATGCAATCACTGGTGCTCTACAGTAGAACCTTTATGTGATGCTAAAAGCACTTTATGTAGACCATAAGGTTTATTAAGGCCAATTTACACTAGATCCATTTTGGAAATCTTTCACTTGCAGATACAAATGAAGGGTAGCATCACACAATCACACTTTCTATATACAGCAATCTTTTTTTTTTCATATAATAATCTACAGGGTGTCACAAAAGTCTTCGTACATAGGGGAAATTAAGACATTAATTTTATAGTTTCCCAGTCCAGCCATGAGAATGATTTCAATATGTTCTTCTTTTGTCAAAGGCATTCCTAAAGCCTATCTGAATTGAAATATGAGGGGTGTTTAAGTCAAACTGGGACTTTTGGTTGTGCAGAATAGCAAAACGCAGTTATGAGAGTAAAACTTCCAATATTTCTCTAGATAATCCTCTGCTACACTAATGCACTTATCTGAAATGCTGGCCTCCCAGGAACTCTTTTAATGGCCCAAACATGTGGAAATGACATGATTGACAATGACAATTTTAATGTTACTTAAGACCAATGAAAAAAAAGATAATTTTAACACAGAAATGTTGGACTACTGCACTCAATACTTGGTCAGAGCTCCCCTTGCATAAATTTCTGCGCTGTGGCATGGAGGTGATCAGTCTGTGACACTGCTGAGGTGTTATGGAAACCCAGATTGCTCTGATAGTGGCCTTCAGCTCTTCTGCATTGTTGGATCTGGTGTTTTGCATCTTCCTCTTCATAATACCCCATATGGGGTTTAGGTCGGGCGAGGTTGCTTGGCACAAGCACAGGGATACTATGGTCCTTAACCCTAACCCGTAAACTTTTGGCAGTGTGAGCAGGTGCCAAGTTCTTCTGGGAAATGAAATCAGTATCTCCATAAAGCTGGTCAGCAGAAGAACGCAGTGCTCTAAAACCTCCTGGCAGACAGCTACACTGACCTTGGACCTGATAAAACACAGTGGTGTGGAATACCAGCGGATGACATGGCTCCCAAAACCATCACTGACTGTGCAAACTTTACACTGTTCCTTAAGCAACTTGGATTCTGTGCCTCTCCTCTCTTCCTCCACACTCTGGGACCTTAATTTACAAAAGAAATGCAAAATTTACTTTCACTTAAAAAAAAGGTCCACTGAGCAACAGTCCTGTCCTTTTTGTCCTTTAGCCCATGTAAACAGCATCTTATCTTTGGTCCTGGACAGCCACTGTTCTCGGTGGCTCTTGAAGCACCAACTCCAGCTGCAGTCCACGCCTTGTGAATCTCCCCTAAATTCTTGAATGAGCTTCGTTTCACAATCTTAAGCTGTCTTAAGACTGCACCTTTTTATACTGCATTTTTTCTTCCATTCAACTTTCCATTAATGTGATTGGATACAGCCCTCTTCTGAACAGCCAGCCTACTGAACCTGACTGAGAGACCATTTAAAGTTTCAAGAAACCTTTCCAGGTGTTTTGAATTAATTAGGTGATTAGAGTGTGACACCATGAGTTTCCAATATTGAAGTTTTTCACAATATTAAAATTTTTTGAGATACTGAATTTTGGGTTTTCATTAGCTTTAAACCATAATCATCCAAATTAAAAGAAGTAAATGTTTGAAATATATCAGTCTGTCTGTAATGAATCCTACAGGTTGTCCATCAGGACAGCTTTACAGGACTGCCATTTTCTATCATCGTACTTCCAGACCGGTTCATTGAAACCAGTGAGGATGATTATTTCATAATCATAATCCATAATCTTGTCTTGTATTTCTTTATTCCAACCTTGCAGGTTTAAAATATTGTTATAATGAGTATTTTTTAAATTGTAATTAATTGTGATTTAATTTTTTCATATCTAGCCTCACCAGTTTCAGTGAATCAGTATATTGGTAATGGTATATATTCTCTAGCATGCTCAGTAAAACCAAACAGCTGTTTTACTATAAAACTGCACACATCTGTATCTAACTCTACTGATTATTTTCAAGCAGAGTTTTCACACCAAATATTGACTGTGTGTACCCAAGACTGAAAAGGTATTTCTATTTTCAAGCAAAGCCCAGAAGCCTATGTACATTAGGTTTTTTGTTTCCATCTGAAAGTGTCCTGTTGTTTTCAGTCATTGTGTTGCGCCCTTACTTCCAGTGAAAGGAGCTCTTAATGCTTCAGCATTCCAAGACATTTTGGGCAATTTCATGCTCTCAACTATGTGGGAACAGTTTTGGTTCCTTCCTGTTCCATCATGACTGCGCACCAGTGCACAAAGCAAGTTTCATAAAGACATGGATGAGCGAGTTTTTTTGGGGAAGAACTTGACTGACCTGCACTTCAACCTGATAGAACACCTTTGGGAAGAATTAGAGTGGAGAAAGTGAGCTAGGTCTTCTCGTCCAACATCAGTGTCTGACCTCACAAATGCGCTTCTGGAAGAATGGTCAAAAATTCCCGTAAACATACTCCTAAACCTTGTGGAAAGCCTTCCTAGAAGAGTTAAAGCTGTTATAGCTGCAAAGGGGGCGGGGCCAACATCATATTAAATACTATGGATTAAGAATTAGATGCTACTCTAGTTCATATGCATGTGAAATCAGGCGAGCGGATACTTATATTTCATATATAATGAAAACAAACAAACAAAAAATACTTGGGAGTGAAACACATGCAACAGCTTATAAAGCATTGGGTTGAGGTAAAATTGGAAAACATAACCAGGTTTGCCTATATTATGTGATGGCTCAGTTTGACGAAGCAACACGTGTACATAACATGCTTTCTTCTCTTTGGTCACGCGTCTCTACTCTAAAAACAAATTAAAGTGAGAAGTGCAAATGGAGAAAGGTAGCACAGGAGAAGAGGTTACTGGAAAGAAAGTTGCTGAAGCATTGTCTTTATTAATTTACTTGTTTGTCATGTTTAACGTCACAGCTTTGCCGGACCACAAAATTAGCTAAAAAGCCTAAAAGAGAGTTTATGAAATCATCAGTCAAAAAAAGAAGTGTTACATTTGCAAGTGTTGCATTTGATCAAATCTGAAAATCCATTTCAGACTAAAGCTTTTTGTCCTCACCACACCAGGACACTCTGTGCTGGATGAGGGATATGAAGCCTGTTTTTGCTCAGTAATGTGTCCTTGGGGGAGATTAGATCACTAATGGTGAGTTCACCTCACGCACTGATGTCATTCACAACGACAGCATGGTCCTCGGAGAGAAGCTAGGCCATCGGTCGTATCTCATTGTGCCAATAATCTGCTCATTAAATCAATCACTTGGTTAAAATCACGTACATAATCACCAATTATCCAGTGTTGGAGATGTGCCTTCTACTGACCTTTTGATTTCACTGCATCTAGATTTCATGATCAAGATAACACTGGCATTTATTATGGAAATGTACGCAGTGTCGCACAATGTGCATACATTTTGCAGATGGAAAAAAAAAAAAACGAGAATTAGAGGAACAGAGACCATTTCCACCAGTAAAAATGAGGAATAAAATATGCCCCCAAATGATGCAAATCATGTTTCGCATTACAGTAGAGAGCATGTTGGGGAAAAAGAAATAAATAAAAATTCCAGCATCTCAAGTAAACACTGACAGATGGCAAGTATGCACTATGGGTTGGTGCATAAGACATAAGAACAGCAGAGACGATGTTGTGCTAAAATCCTCATTTATGTTGTCTCACCAGAGCACAAGGGCTATATAAAACTATGTCTTGTACCGAAGGCTCATTTTCACCTGCAGAGAACAGCACTTTAACATTCTGGAAAATGTGTGTCTCTGAAGTGAAACAAAACTGGAAAAGTAAAACCACAACTCTGAGAACGTACCCAGTTGACCTTTCGCAGATATCATTGTTGCGCTGCTTACGGTACTGTAGAGGAGCCTGAGTGTTTGGTAATGTGAGCTCTTGATGATTTCTCACAACTAATAATATGCAGTGGGTTCGACTTTACTCTATCTCTCTGTGAGTAAACTGATCCCAGCTCCTGCAGACCTACTGTAAAAGAGAAAAAAAAAAGGCGGGTTAAATTAAGAATGGGTTATGCTTTGGGACCGGTACAACAAAGCAGCCATTAAGCTTCCCTCCTTCTTGCGCTTACCATTTCCCTTAGGTTTTTTTTTTTTTTGTTTGTTTGTTTTTTTTGTTATCACTATTCAAATTGTGTAATGTTAATTAGGTCCTAACATACTTAAAAACACCAATAAAACAACTTGTGTAAACTTGTGAAACTTTCTTTATGGAACATATTGCAACATTTCTCCAACTGCCGTATCCACAAGCGGTCGACTCTTCAAGCTTATTCCCTCCTAATTTTCACTCTGCTGCTGCAATCAATTAGCGTCTATTAAGGCTAACTTTATATGCTGCGTTTCCTCCCCCAGCTTTCACTCTCCCACACGACAAGAAAGTGATGCTCTGGGCGGCAGAAGAGACAGAACGTCACATCTGCTAGAAGTCCGTGTTCCTGCACAAACACCTCAACGTGAGATGAAATTATCCATGTCACAGGCATCACAATATGTGACAAGCGGCTGGAGGGGAACTTGAGGAATGAACACAAGCCCCGATATTGACGTTATTCAAGGAAAGCCCTGAGGCAAAATATTCACTGAGAAGCAGTGCAATAAGCCTCATGTTGCGTCCCATAGCTCAGCCCATGAGGGAACTATCAGCATAATTGAAATAAATAAACTCAGCAGGGAAAAAAAAAAAAAAAAGTTTTCACCACAGCCTAACCAGGTTACCTCACTTTTGTACCTTCACATAAATTATTTAAATAAGTGTAGGAAGCGAGTCATTTGCATATACATAAAAGTCAGTTTAATATTGTAAATTACCTTTTTATGCGGCAATCTAGAGGATTTCGCTTTAATCTCTGAATAAACCTGTCTTTGCGGTTCTTCATGAACCTTCAGTAGGATGTGCTGATGTGAGGTGAGCTGCTCTGTGCATGTGTGTGTGTGTGTGTGTGTGTGTGTGTGTGATGGGTGGTGATGGGATCTGGGTGGGTGGTGGATGGGGGGGGGGGGTTGTGGGTTTAGGGACAGAATGAAGATATCACAGGGAAAGGTTTTCGATTCATCCTGCACCTCCCCTGTAATTAATAGATTATTTACGCATGCACACTCCTGTCATTCTCTCCCTGGGCATCTCATTAGTGCTTTGACCTCTCTGCCCAGAACCGGAGCTGCTTCCCTGACCACGGTTAGACTGCCATCAGCTCGCTGGTGGAGAGAGGGAAGGGACAGCCTGATGGAGGATGGGAAGGCAGAAGGGATGGACGTGCTGATGTTCCCAGCTGCCTGGGCCTTCTTTCCGTATTAGCATGCGCAGCATCACACCCTTCCTACATGGCATGGAGAGGTGAGAATGGCAAGGACCCTACTAAGAGAAAGAAGCTCTTTGATTATTCAGTCAGATTCTATCTGCTCAGAAAGAGAAGGACGAATGAAAGACTTCAATCTGATTGCAGGTTTAATGCATTTGGGCTCTTTCAGCATCACAATACTGGATGTTAATAGAGTGCTTGTAGATAATATTTTGCTGCACAGAAGAAGACAGATACTTACTGTATGCTTGTGTTGGATACGGATAGAACATAGAGTCATTACAACGCTTATACAATTAAATGTGTTTCTGCATGTCTAAAATACTCCAGTAATACCAACCTGGACATCATATCTACTGTATATACAGTATTTACGAAAAACACACACCTTCATGCAAATTTAGCTAGGCAACTCTTTCCTGCCATGCCTGCACTAAAGGTTCTAAATAGGAGTTAAAATACAAAAGAAGCATAAATGACCAGGCAAACTGAGAAGTATTCAATAAGCTTGATGCATCTTGTCATGCATGAAGTCATTATGTTGTGTAAAAGCATGGAAACCCAGGCTTTTTTTCATAAGCGAGATGGTCTCATACTGCGTGTTAATATTTTGCTCGATCAATGTAGCAAGGAAAGCATTTCTGGAAAGCTCGCTTCGCCTGCGTAATCTCATCTGCAATCCTCCAATTCCCACCGACTTTACGAGCCCTGCTCCAGGGCAAGTGGGACATCGAGCAGAAGCCACAGTCACACAATCGTATTTCTCATCCCCCACACCACCACTGTGGTGACAGCAATCACCATGACAATACCAAAACACACTGCCACGCTGGGCCAAGTGCGGGACGAACACAGTGTGAAGCAGCCTCAACATAAAGAGACATGAGGACGGCTGCTCTAAAAGGAACACGGTCCAAATCAATAGTGCCATTATCAGGGAGCCTGAGCTGAATTAGATGTCACGGCACCCAGGGCAAAAAGAGGAGGGGACGCAAGACTTACACAGTGATTATATAAGACTGCACATTGCAATCTGAGCACTTGGCCCTTTAAGACTTGCTAAGGGTGCATGGTAACAGTTACATTTCAAGTCTGCCAAGCTACTGTACATACTACACCAAGCTACATACTAAACATTATGCACAAGAGCTGGTGCACAAAAAGGGTTTGTTAATATACTCATAAACAGAAGAATTATTTTTTTTAAATAATACAAAATATATTTACAGTTATGAAAAACTGAAATTTAATTAATACATTTGTTTGCCTTTTTACATTTTACAACAACACTGGAAAGGTAGAATTACCATCATGCTCAGTAGAGTGTTACCTTATCGTAGTTAAACGTACTCATATCTTAAGAGATGCTGTGCACGGGCATGAAATTTGCCATGTGATTATCCCCAGCTGACTTGGTATCAGAAGTAAGAAAAACATTCTGAATGTGCATTTTGTTAATTTAGAAAATGTTAGCAGACAGAAGGCCATCAGGATGCTTCAACTTGCATAAGTTCCCAGTAATGTCTGTACTTTTAAGTCACCAACAGCCAGAATCAAATTCCCAGTGTGTGTCAACATACTGATTCTGAATACCATTTCCAGGCTATGGAACATATTCTGAACATCTGGTTCCAGTGATGATTGCCCTGGGTCTGGAAGGCCAAGAATGACAGACGAGACAACGAGACAGACTCATCTGATTGTGTTGTTTGAGAAATCGTACAGAACATTCTGCCACTACTGCTGCTGTTATTCCAGGGTTACGCACAAAAAGGCATCGGACTGTTCAACCACGTTTGGCTGCAGCTGGAGTTTCTAGATATGCAAGGAGGCTGTATCATAGGCCAGTGCTGAGACTACGTCATTGTCAACATCAACCGAATTTCATATTTATGGTGCGGATAAACACATTTTTGTATAAAATTTAACTCAATCTTGTTTGTCAGAAGGCACTGGTGGCTCAGTGGTAGGTCTCTCGCATGCCATGCAGAAAGCCTGGGTTCAATACCCAGCCACTGCAGTGCCGATCCTAAGCCTGGATAAAATTGAAGGGTTGTGTCAGGAAGGGCATCCGGCGTAAAACCTGTACCAAGCTGGTATGTGTGGACCGGGTGGTCCGCTGTGGCGACCCCTTGCCCGGGAGCATCCGAAAGACCAACAACTCTTGTTTGACAGAATGTTTTTTTTTTTGTAGGACATTTATATGTGCAATGTTTTTTTTGCCATTGAGCGTAGTTAATGGTTTTAGTTTTCTGTTATAGTCAACCCTTGGATTGTATTCCGGAGGCGTGCTTGTACAGTATATTAAAGCACTCATAAAGCAAAGCGAATCTCCCCAAAAGGAATAATGGAAACTGATAATTTGTTCCACAGCCCAAAATGTTTAAATAAATAGAATTAATACAAAATATAAAGTAAAAATCAAACAAATTAACCTGCACTTTACATTTGAAAAGAATCCTAACTGGTGTTAGATGCTAGAAGAAGCAGGAGCAGGGGGCTACTGTGTAGGATGGCTTTCACACGCGCACACACACACACACACACACACACACACACACACACACACACACACACACACACACAAGAGGAATGACTGCTTTGTTGGGAACTTCTTTAACAAGGAATCTCTCTAATGACACTTGCTTTTGCCTCCTTTTGAGGATTTCGCGGAAATGTGACGTTGCGTTGCTGTTAAACAGACTTATCTCCTGCACTGCTACAGCCTTTTAAACTATTTCGCCTTCACAAGGGCCGTTGTTGCAGTACAGTTACTACACTTGGACACAAAATTAATGAAAAATGCTTTACGCACACATTCACACACAAGTGGTCACAGTGTTGTAGTAAACAGTACACACGTACATGGATGTTGACTATATGAATGATGCACACGCACTAAGATTATTACCCACAATCACACAGCGCAAAGAACCATTTGTGATCATGTGACATTCAGCAGACAAAGCATATTCCTACTACAATACTTGTAGATCAATACCTTGCTTGTTTAAGAAGTTCAAATTAATTTAAAATGTTGCTCATCTTGCAAAACACTTGCAGACCAAGTTACTCGCAATCCAAGGTTCCACTGTATATTGTTCTACATACAATCATTAAGCTTCCCTAAAGCGACAAACTGAAAAGATTCGCTTGGATCACTAGTGGGAAACAGTTTTTTCGTTATTATTTACACATTGTTAATGATAGTATAAAAGTTAATAGATGACCAAACAAAAAAGACACGCTGACATGTATTCAATAAGCCCGATTCATTTTGCGTTGAATGAAACCACTGTTGGTCCAAAATAGAAAATCCATGTAACTATTTAGATCCTTCAGTGCATTTCCTCGTACCTCAAGCTCCCCGGTTTGACTCCTCTTTTAAATGCAACATTTTAGTGTCTATATAAAGAAGCTACTGATAAGTCATACCCATCCAGAGAACAGCAGAGACTAGGCGAGCAACAAGGCAACGGTGGCTTATTTAATACAATAAAGGGCCAATGCAAAAATTCAAAAAGGACAAAAGGCAAGGAATATTTGCTTTTTTTTGTTTGCACGTACACACAACCAAAAAGTTAACTAAATACCCCAAATTTTGCAGATTGGGTTCCTTTAATTTAGTTCTCTTTACATTTTTTTTTACACAACAGGTAACGCGAGTTCACAAGCTGGGTAACTTGGGCAGCAGGATTCATAGTTTAGATATGGTCCTTATTGTGGGTTCCTCCCCGCCCCTTAGACTCGGAATACGCCTTCAAATTAACTGTGCAAAATAAAAGCAGTGTGATGAATTGCAGCATCTAAATGAGGATCAGAGCTGTGGCTCAAACACTTAGCAAAGTATGCGTGCCTAAAATGAGATTTGTACCATTACTCACAATTAATGTGCAATTCTGGGACATCTGTCAGCAATCTCCTTTTACATTTACTTTGTTATGCATTGAGGGTTGGCAACATGGCATGGTGATCATGACTCCAACTAAGGATGGCCCTTTATTTGTGACTCAGCTCATATCTTTAGTTAAAAATGTAACAATATAGTGTACTCATATACAGTAAGTAATAATTTAAAAATGTGCATAATTTCCTTCACTAAAGAGAGAACAACAGAAAAGGCAGAGTGGAGACAGAAAAGGACAGGAGAGAGAGAGAGAGACAGAGTGAATACAGAGCTACAGAAGTATTTATTGAGCATGCTACAGCAGTAAAAGCAGATACAGGAACAAGAGGGATAGAGAAGCAAAAAACAAACCACAAACACAAATCAATGACAATCCTTTCCCACAGTGTTAGAAAAAAACAATTCTTTAATTGTGCCACATCCAAACTCCACTTTTGTTTCCAAAGATGTATTTAAAAAAAAAAAAAAAAAAAAAAAAAAAAGGAAACTATACATACATTTCTTAACCACCAGTTTAAAAATGTACAGTCCAGTCATGTGAGAAATTAATAACCATAAAGCTTTGGCAGCAAATGGTTTATTTCTCTTGGTAACCGTTATATTCTTCCATAAAGGTTAAATATCAGCATGTTTGTGGGACTTGCTTCTGGGAAATACAAAACATGAAACTTTCTAAAAATCTGAACACTCAGTAAATTAAGACTAAAGGCACAAATTTTGGTCCCACCAGGTTGTCCCTATTCTAAGTACTGCTCATGTCAAACTTCAGGCTCATGTTTGTTAGCTATAAATTCATGCAACAGCTGTTCTCTAAACAAGGATTCTCAGAACTTATCTAGACATGCAGAGAAAAATGGTGTATGTCAAAAAAAAAAAAAAACTCCAATATGTATCAACACGGTCAGTGCCTACTACACAAAAAATTAAACATGGCATACTGTATCATAACCTTTTGAAAATCACTTGGATACAAGCTAGCACTCAAACTTGCAGTGACCATTAAGCACTAGAATAGTCTGTTATATACACACACCACTGGATCGTTCACCAGGATCCACAATCTTAGCCGATCAAATAAGCAAAACAAGACAAATGGTCAAAAAACAAACACATGAACTTGAGCTTGGAGAGGCAAGATTTCACACACTGTACAGTTCACACAAGGGGAAAAAAAAACAAAACAAAGCAACTGACTTTTTCCAAACCATTAACACATTCACAATAAATAAGCCTACGCTGTCATGTGGTGGATGTCTTGCATTTCTGAAAATTTATGGATGTGAAAATGTTTAATAGTTTGTTGAGTAAGGCACATTCTTTGTCAACTAATCAGGATCAAGAGGATTCAACCTCCTGTAACGAAGAACTGGGGGGAGGTAATACACAGGGGACTGTTAATGTATTCTTTTCTTTCCCCAGATAAATCTGGTACATTTTTTATTCATTTTTATACGGAATGACTGGTAAAAGAAAACAAAACCTGTCAAAATGTGGTCCCCAGTGTACCAAAACAGTCAACAGGTAACATTAGAAAACATTAAACATATCTTCTTTTAAATGGTTGACTTGGAGAATGAAACCCTCAGATGGTGATTGTTACCCATGTTGTAGTTGTGTAGGTCGATCAAACACTGAATGGACTCTTCAACTGTAGATAACTGAATTAGAGCCATTTTACGATCTCTGCAATTTAAATATGGTACAAGGTCAGCTATGAAAAACTTCACACTACAATTTTACTAATTGCACAAACAGAACTTACTGAAAAAATTTGAATGCTTTCACAGTGCCTCCGGAGTTGGTGAACAGTACTCTGAGGTCGTCTTCAGTGATGTCTTGCCTGTAAAATGGACAAGATAACTTGTAAGCATTTCTAAAACCAGAGCAAATGACTAACAGTACCTCAGTGAGAGCTACACTCACGGGATGTTGGACAAATGCAGGGTGGCAGAGGGAGGGAAGATGTTCTGGAAGTTTTTAGAGCCAGGCTTCTTGAAACGATGTAGAGGAGAATTAGTGAAGTCCTTGGTGAGGCCTTGGTCATCCAGGCCATCCCTGGGTAACTGAACCGTCTGATGCTTGGACAAGGTCACTCGGATGATTTTTGAATACATCTTCTGACCATTAAGATGACTCATTGCTAGAAATATACAGGACATACACATGAGACAAGCTCAATTATTTAAATTTAATATGCCACCACAACTGGGAGAAAAATGAGCCATGTTTAGAAATTTTACACTAGGTTTACCTAGCATCTACAAGCAGCAAATCAATCATGCAGACATTAAGGTGTCATGGCCTTTATACTGCCTGCAAGTTTCACAGGTGTTTACCAATTCTGAATGCATAATTTCTCACAAATAAAAATGCTTGTCAATTTCACCTGGTGCTTCTCTTGTGAAGCATTCATATATGATTTAATCCATGTTAGTCAATAGATTACAATATACCTACATTAACATGCATCATCTGTGATAGTTTGTAACCCCTATGGGATTTGCACTCTTTAACCCAGTGGCAGGTTAAATTTGAAATGTAAACAAAACCAGCATGCACTGCATGCAAACAAACAGGTACTGACAGGAGAAAATTTACACTGGAAAAATGATAATTACGCCACATATGGTATTTTCCCCAACTCAATAGTTAAGCAAATACACATGCATTAACTCCTATTGGTACTTGAAAATAAAAAAATTAAGCAAAAGGTATGTCCAAAAAATATTTTAATTAATTGTGATTTTCCATGTATATGGTTGCACCTGAGGTGGTAAAATGCTGCCATTCATTTATAACCCTACAAGTAGCGAGCCACAATCTGTTCATACACAGGTATGCAGTACAGCATACTCTGTGGTAGGTTATTTACCAAGATTTAGAATTCTAACAAAAAAAAAAATTATATAGGTATCGTAATGATATTTTGGCTAGTACCTTTGATTGCCATCCCTAAATATTAGTATTATATAACTGTGTTATTCAGGACTTTTCTGTCTGTTATAATGATACATAAGGGGCAAAAGACAAAAGGTGAAAATGTTAAAATGTTTTCAGATTGTACAATGCTAACAGCACTCAATGTTTAAAAATTACTGGCCTTGCTGCAAATGCGTATTGACTTGCAAATATTATTGCAATTTGAAAATATACATAAATATACTGTCGCATAACCTACAGGATTCAAATCAACAGTAGATCATGGGTTTAACATTGTCCCCTTTTCTCTTTTAAAACTATGGTAACCAATCCAATAAACATTACTCCATCTTAAGTAAAACAATGAGTGTGCCCCTTCAATAACTGAATTTTAAGCAGCTAAACTACAAGTCTATAGTAGTATATAACTTTAAATGAGAAAAATCTGAATATGACAGTTTTTTGGAAATGATTTCCTTTTCTGACTGTAGACATAATCATGAAATTAATCTTACCAAGCTGGGCCTGATTCATATCAGCCATCTGTATCAATGCACTATCTTTTTTGTTGTAGAGGATCTTCACACGTTGCACATCACCATACACCCCTGGATAATAGCAAGGAGCAGCAAGAGAAGCAAGAGGAGGAGGAGTAGGATGGAGAGGGAGGAACAGTTAGCCTTTTACAGGGTGAAACTGAGAGTGGAGAGCTAGACTCATCATAGAGAGAGACAGAACATTTTCCTAATGAAGAAAACTAATCACAGTTTAAACAGAAGCAAGAGATTCAGAGACTCCCTCAAACAAAAATACATTTAAATATAAGCTCTGAGATGACAGTACATGCAGAAACATGCATGCCTTTAAAATAAATAAATAAATAAATAAAATTAATAAAATAAAAAAATAAAGCACTTCAAGGGAAAGAGGAAAAAACTCAAAACTAAGAGTAAAAGGCAAATGTTAATAAATAAATTAAAGACTGAACAAAATATGGGGGAATAATAAATGAAAACAACAACAACAAAAAAAGATTTAAATAAATAAACGTAGAGTGCTAACAAGAACATACCGAAGAGGGTAAACAGACTTTGGGGCGTAACCATCTTTAGAAGGAGAGAAGAGCAAGCAGCGTGAGACAGGTAGAGAGAAGAGTCGAGGAAGAGCGAAGATGAACAGATCATCCATAACGGAGGGTGGTTTCCCAGCAGAATGGTGAGGTGGTCATGGATCATGGGTCAAGGCAGTTAATTTGGGGGCAAGTTCATCCGAGGAACATATTTGTTCAAGCACAGAGCATGAACAGTGAGGTATGGTCAGGGTGGGGCAGATTGGGAGAGGTAGATAGGAATGAAAAGGGAAGGATTTAGAGATATAGAGGGGAGAGAGGAGAAAATGGGGAATGATTGGGAAGGGGGAGAAGGGAGACAAATGCAGAATAAAAAAAATGTGGGGGACAAAAAATATACAATACAGGTCAGTACACAGGAAATGCAGGAGTTTGGTCAGAAAATGGTTGCTCTGTGCAATTACAGAATATACAAGCAAATAATTGTGCCAACGTAGTTACCCAGAATCAGGGTATGATACATTAATAAAATAAAAAAAAGCAACAAATATTATTATGGAGGAGGGGGAAAAAGCATGCAACATAATTAAATATAGGAGAGGCATAAGAATGGTAGTAAATTGTCAAATTGGTCAAATCGTCATGCACTGTAATATTCCCCATAACTGCCATGCTAGTGTGGATTAGAAAACCACCATTGAGTTATGGCACGAACAGACAAAAGCCATGTCAGACTTGACAAACACTGTCATTACTAAGAAAGTGATACATTCAAATTTGGATTTTTAGTTAGGCTAGTTAACACTTAAATTTTTTAACATGTGTTCAGTTTCCAAAGTGAAACAGTGAAATTAACTTAGACGGATAATGGAAACATTTAACCAATATCATAAAGCAGAAAGAAAGAGAGAGACAGAGTTAGAGACAAATTCTCATTTTGAGAAACAGCACAATTTAAGGATTAGGCAAGGCCGTGAACAATTTCTAGAATAAAAGCAACTTTCAGAAAAGACAAATGACAGGCGGACATGCAAGCAGACTGTTAGCTTAAAGGTTTCAAAAAAATAATTATGCAAACTGTTGTCATTACCACATAATGAACAGTCTAGTTCTTTAAGTTTTGCCAATTATGTAAATCAAAAGGTCATGGCACAATGATTTGGTTATTTTAACCTACAGGTAAAAATACTAATAATTGTAACTGTAATAAGTGCAAGGGTTCATGTCTTGTGAAGAATCCAACCAAACAGATGCAGTTCCAACCAGCCTTACTGCACTTTGCTTCATCCACTGTGCATTATACTGATCAAACATGAACACACAACAATGGCATAACCAAAAAAAGCAAACACAAAGCTATGTAGACTGAAACATAATGGAGGCTATATAGAATGAGAGGCTTAAGAAATGACTGACCTCATCATTGAGATTGCTAACCAGGAGCACTCCGTTACCCGAATGTCCGGACAGGGCGACTCGACCTGCTGCTGCTGCCGCTGCCGCTGCTGCACTCAGGGGACTCAGTGCACCTGCAGTTACACAAAGAGCTCATAGGCACACTGCCAACAGCAACAACACTGGCAATGGCAAGTTGTGCAAAGCATAATTCAATAACAAAAAGTAAACACTAATATCTAGCTTAATAAAAATGCATCTTATAAAATACATTTTATTTTACCCTGGTCAATTTGGATGAGTTCTATTAACCAATATCGAGCAAAAAATATCAAACGTACAGGTCACATTTAATTAAATGAATATCTGTCAGAACTCATTTACAACTATTTACAACTACACAATGGATGGATTTCTTCTCTATATTATAATTTATGACTAGTTTTTTAGGACATCCAAAGTATAAAGGTCTGAAATAATACTTATATTTCAAATAACAGGCTTGGCAAACCAACAACAGAAGACAATAACACTCAGAAGACAATCTCACTCTGAAACCCCTCAGGTCTACAGCAGAAACCTGTATGCTCAGGTGGAAACACATGCTGTGTACATTGCTCATTAACTGAGGACTCAAGATTTTGGCCTCTGTAATTATCTAATCATGCCAGGTTTCTAATGAAGCCTTAGCAGCTGACCTGATCATAACAGGAAAGACCTGTGATAGAAATTATTTTGTCAGGTTTCACAAGAAATAACTGCACGTTAGGTAACACTAAAGTCACACTGCTAGCATACTGAGTTGCCTTGTTGTCACACCCCTCTCTCATCTTTTTAACGTGTTACAAATGCAAGATCATAGAGAGCTGAAGAGTTAAGCTACAAGCTCACTGAAGCAGTATAATAAATAAAATCGTAAATCTTAGTATATTAAAGAAATATATGTTGAGCAATAACAGTGTGAAAACACCTAAATGAAGATCCATCCAAGGCTGCAACATGAGGTCCATGCCAGTGTGAAAAGCTTGAGCTACACAATTTTTAAATTATGCCTCCACTTGGCCCTGGATTTTGGGAGATATACATGCATCTAAATTAGTTTTACTTAACACTGACTGATAGGCCATACTTTCAGGTTCCATGTGCTGCATTCTGGACAACAAAAATCTTTTAGTCATAGTCAAAATCTGGAGGATTCAAATAATAATAATAATAATAATAATAATAATAATAATAATAATAAACTCTGTTCTAATCCAAATACCGAACCTCTAAAATACTGACCATCAAGGGACTTTATAAGCCCGTGTCCTCAGTACCACCTGAAGTCATGGTTTACAACTCGTTTCCATGTGATTATGTTATAAATAACCATTTGTTTTTCCAATTAAATTAACTCGAGTTCCCAATCATGCTAACACTTTTATGCTAATTTATTTTGCACAAGAAAAGATTTTGTAGAATTCAAAACAGCTCAAACACTCTCGAATGAGAACATGCACAATACTACCCAAGTGTGTAAATTCAGTCATTTATACCACTTACAAAATGGTAAATAAACTTATTTTATCGTATTGCTTCCTATTAAAATTTAAACAATGTAACTTTATAACACTGCTTTATATTATGCTATATTGTGCTACAAGTAATTCTGTGTTACTTGTTAGAAGATTGGATCAGATGTTTTTCTATATCTGATCCAGGCTTTTCCTGTCAATATGGCCTCAGGGTTGCTACTAGATAAAGGAAGTGCCATATGCACTACCGGGTATGTCTTTTATTGTACTTCACCACCATCAAGCTCTGAACAAAGCAGAAGCCCACTATACAATATAAACAAGGGGTCATCCATGTTATCTACAAAAAGCCAGCATGGCTGTACATCATCTTTCCAGCCAAATACAGAGACAACGCTTGGCCATTTATAAGGTATGTGTCTTGTGAGGGTTGAGCAAAAACCTGCAGAAGGATTGGTCCTTTGCAGATAATACAGTGTATCTCTTGGGTAAACAGATTTTTTTTAAAGTAAATATTCTTTTTGCTGCCATCAATGCTAAAATGTTGTACCAGGTGAACACAGTTTGGATTCAAATAACTTCCACTTAATATAAATGAGAAGTGAAACAGTACAAACCCAAATACTGTGCAACCTTTGATATGTGACAATTGGTATGTTAAAAAACAAACAAAAACAAAACAACAAAAAAAAAAACAGGTATTCCTATTTCTAAACAAAAACAGATGGCAGAAGTATGAAAACTCTTCACAGCAATGCCAAGTAATTCATTTTTGAGAATCCATAAAGCTCCAAACCAAGACTCAGAAAAAGAAGAAAAAGAGGGAGATACCTGGGATCTTACCGAGCAGGGAGTTTGAGTCCTTGCCAAAGGCTGCTGCCACCGAGGGGTCCACAGCAGGCTGCCCATCACCTGCAGGCAGCTCTGGTCTAGTGTAGTCCCTGCTCTTATCATTGTTGTACTTCACATTCAGGTTGACAAGCTTGGAGTAGTCTATACGTAGCGTACAGCAAGCATTGTATATGTTCTGACCATCGAGTGCCTAGGAGAGAGCAGGAATTACTTATGTTTTAAATAACATGTAAGCATTGTACAAACCTGAGCACTGAGGGCACAATTTGCCATAAACAGATCCAACACCCACCACTTTGGCCTGCTGAGCACTTGATGCATCATTGTACTGTAGCAAGGCCTGAAACTGATTGTTCTTTGTGAAAGTGATGATTTTCATAACTGTGCCAAACTTTGAGAAGATCTATTGACAGAGAAAGGAGAGAATTGAGAAGATCTATCAACAAAAAAGGGAGAAAAACATACAAAAAAAACAACAATTATACAAAGACAACATAAGAATGTAAACCAATTTAAAAACAAAGTCAAGTGCAAAAAACATGTATGCGCATGAAATATTGAATTTTTGTTTAATTTGGCAAACAGAAAAAATATCGGACAGCCATTTGTAGAATGCCAACCTGCTGCAATACATCTAGAGTGACAGGGTAGAACATGTTGTCTATAATAATCCTCAAGACTGGACTGCTGGGTGTTGAGAGTGTTCCATCACCGGAGCCTGATGTGGGTGTTCCGGACTGAGCAGCAAAAATAGCAGACAACATCCAAGTTTCAGCATGAAAGCCCAAGCGGCACAAACACTGTTCAACTATTAATCGATAACAGCAGTGATGCATGTCAAATGATTTATGAAGAAGGTTGGTCACCTGGTTTGTCTCAGTCTTGAGCTCTTTGTGATTTGAATACTGGATAAAGACGGGGACATTTCGAACATGTGGTGTAACAGCTGAATAGTAGTTCACCATGGTAATAGCTGCTTCCTCCGTGCTCAGCTCAAGGAATGCCTACACAGAGCAAATGTCAAATGTAAAAGTCTAATATACTCATCTATTAAACTCCTTATTAAATAAAAGAAAATGCAGCTTAAAAACTTACCTGGTTTTTGCCTTTCAAGGTAAGGATATTAGTGACCTTTCCAAAGGGCAATCCTAAGGCAATGATCTCCGTCTCCGAGACCTCACTGGGTAGTTTCCTGATATGAAGAACCCGTGATGGAGGAGCCTCTCCCACTCTTTCTTCAACTCTGAGTTTTTTGCTGTCACTTCCATTGGATGTGCCATCTAACAAGGTAATGCAGCAGAGCAATGCATTACAGCAAAATTGTAATGAAATCAAGACAACTGGTTAATATTGGGACTCGCTTGGATGGAATTACCCAAATGCTGGAACCGTTTAGTAATTATTCCAATTCTCATCCTTCTAATTCAATTGAAGAAACTCACAACTGCTCTGAAAATCTAATCTGCTAACACACTTTTACTACACAATGCCTATCATTTGATTATTCTGCTTTGTTCAGTAAACAGAAACAAAGAAAGCAGTGCCATGCTTACCACTCATACTACTCATCCCCGAGTTGGGACTGTTGTACATGCTGCTGGACAACAGCTCATCTGACCCCCTCTAAAATGAAGAAAAATTTCAAATGAAATAAATGGTACCCTCCAATGACACTTTGCTTTCGCTCCTGTCAAGAACATGAAGACAGCTCTCTAAAGACAGCTTATAAACACCAGCCCTTTTATTTTTCCTAAGGTGTCTTTCTAATCTCGCAGTGTCTGGGATGAGAGAGTCATTTCATCCTCAGCTCAATTAGTTCCCTAAAGGTCCCAAAATGTTTATAGCATTAGCCAGTATGTAGCTCAAAATACATCTAAAAGTGAATGATGGACACTAAGCAAAGCTGCAAACCCTAAATTATTTCAAACCCAACTATACTGGGTAGGGGTTTGGAATTCTCTCTTATTAGCAGTATATAAAGGATTTGTTTATAAACCACAATTGTAGATTTTACTATTTGCACGGACTAAGTTGCTGCACGACTATTAAAAATGGGGATCGGCCTAAGCACACTTGTAATAATTTTGACTTTGGTTAAAATGTGCTTCGGGTGAAGGTAATCAAGTTTCCAACATAAGCTTTTAATAGAATATAAAAAGCTAAATGAAAAACATCCAATAAAGTCAAAACCACAAATCCTACTAAAATCAATGTTTTCCCATAACTACTTCCACACAAACAGGTTACAATCATTCTCTGGGGAGGAAAATTCTGTTGGTGGAACACAAACCAAGTTAGGAGATCTGCTAGTAGAAGGCATTTCTGAGAATATCACAATTTTCCTAACCATCTTAGACATAAACAGGCCCCATTCAATTACTGCCAGTCTAATATTATGAAAGCCGGAGATGGAAACTTGAAGTAGGCCTAAATCAAATATCCAGGGGACAGTTCTAAATCTTCTCTATTTCTTCAATGACAAATTGCCATGGAATATCAAATGATACATTTTAATGGCCTTGGCATTTCCCTTCCACTGGGGAAAAAAAAAAAAAAAAAAAGATCCGAGTCTGGATTTATTTGTCTTTGTCTTTAATGACATTATACATCCTTAAACATTAAAGTGAAATGCAATTTCACAAACATGGATGATCCACACAAGGGCGAACCATTAGGATGTCAGGCTAGTATTTAAAGAGCTGGGTCTGAAATTAACTTCTCGTCAGTCTCTTCTAAAACAAAGGTACATTTCGCCATTATCAGGTAAAATTGTATATTTCGTTAACCACTTGACAGACGAGTGTGCAAATGGTCTTCCAAATGCCAGTCTCAGAAGATGCACTTAAACTGCCACAAGAGCTATTCAGATGGTAATGGGAACTAGTGTTGCTGGAAGTACTGGAAGTTTCAGGAGTAACAATTATGTGTTCAGTATAAGAAGAGCATTCAAGTAAAACCAGGACTTTTGATTATACAGACTAACACCACAAGCTTATCCAAGCATTTCACTAGTGCTTGGATACCATCAAAGTAGACATGTTCTGACATGTTCTGACCCCCCCCCCCCCCAGAAACAGCGTTAATGGGCCAAAATTATGGAAATGGCTTGGAGAGAGGTCAGTACAGTATGTGGGATGTGAAATTAATTCCCAGCTGAGATCCTGTAATGTGCATGATTGTGTATGTACATTTCTCACAAAAAATAAATAAATAATAAGTTGGTGAAAACTTATCCGTCAATTTTCAAGGATCAGATGTTCTCTGACTATCCTCATCTGGGATAGTCATTCATAGATCAAAAGACTTGTTTGTTTTTAATGTTTGTAACATTAAAATGTTTTACTGCAGCTTAGAGTCTCATCACCGTACTGAGTTTGAAGTCTTCTGTATATGTCAAACTGTTTTATGCCTTCATTCACACTAAACTTCATTACAAGTCCCGGTTTGACTTGAAACCCCCTCTTATATAGCGCCTCCCTTCTGATAGGTATTAAGTTCAGCATTCTCCAGACCCTTCAAAAACCACTAGACACTTGTCTTGACATGGTTGTTTAAGAAATGAGAAGTTGCTCACCATCATTTAGAGTTAAAAGAATTGTCGCCAGCTGAAACATTAATCTCTGCAGAAATTATCCAATCAAAGGCTCTTAAGTGTTCGCATATTTAAACTCAAATGGTTTTTGGGCCAGGCAGTGGAGAGAATTTTAAAAAAATTATAATAAAATTTAGTTAAACTTCTGGACATCTTGTCTAGCTTTAGTCTACTTCACCCTTATAAAAGTAGTCTAGATACCCCTATTTTATTAAATATAGGCGGACATCAAACTTTTTTCAAGAATACATGTAGCAATAGGTCAATACTTTCAACTTCTTTAAATATTAACTAAGGGTGTGCTTTTTGAAATATGATGCAATTCAGAACTTTCCCATCGCACTTTACCATTTGTCCTGTTAAAGTAATTGAAAGACATTATGTTAAGAAATATTAAACAGAAATGTTAAAGCCAAATGCCTGCTTAATATTTCAGCCTTAAAACTATGTAAATGCTCCTACCATCAAAAAAGCACAGAAGTGAAAACCTTCTGTTTAGCAAAATCAATGTTTAAAAAAAAAATCCCCTTGACTGTTTCTAATAATCTAAGCGCCTGTTCAGACAATTGTACATTATTTTTCCTAAAACGGTGAATGACAACAAGTAAAAATGTTCCACACAAGCAGGGCCTGATGAAAAATGCTGCAGAGCAGACGTGACCAGCCGCGCAAACAGCATCACTTAATCTGCAAACCTGAGGTACCTAATTTGTGTCTATTGTAGTTTTAATGGAGTTGTACTGAACATTATTGGAAACGTATTGTGTATTATCTCGCTCATGTCCCACGAGTTTCACATCTGACCACCTGCTCCCAACCGCATGGGAGTAAAAATCATTTAGTCTATGAACACCCCTAAATTTCACAGCATGTAAGCGGAGCTTTCCTACATTAAAAATACTGCCAGACATGGCTTCACATTTTCACAATTAAAAAAATAAAAAAATAAATAAATAAAAAGGGATTTTGATATTCAAATGCTAGAGCTTTAAACTGTTCATAGCTGAATATTCAAAAACAAAAATACAATTCCTTACCATTAACCTAATATTTATTGCAGTGGAACAGACTTCATTTTAGTGTTTAGAATGCTCCGATACATCCTTACTATTTTCTTGCCATTTACAGGCATTTCAACTATTATTAATCATTGCAATAATTGGTTAAATAATCTGAAATTTTCACATTCGCTTTCTTTAATTCAGCAAATGAACAGCCATGTGGCAAATTGCACCGTAAATGTTATCTAAGTGTGTCTTAGAAAGGTGAATAAAGTCAAAGCTTACCTTTACACCAACTGCAACATCACTGATGCTGGGGAAAAAATTTATAAACACAACACAACAAAGATTTAAATAAGAAACATATTTAATCAAAAACAATATATGGTGGCTATCGGGTCTTGTTAACAAGATTAAATGAGGCACAGAGATTTTTAAGATATTATGTCAAGCCTTAACACCCTTAAAATGTATTCATTTATTTCTTGATATTGCTAATGATCTCCTTTTTAAAAGCTTGTCCACTGAATTCATTAAAGTAAGGAATATTCACATCAGGTAGGATTAATTTGTACCATGCCCTAGAACAACTGCTCCCCTCCCCATTCCCCCGCTGTCCAGCATTCACATTATTTTTGCTCTCTGTTCTTGGGTACACTTCCGTATTTACACCAGCCGATATTTTTTTGTGATCTACCACTAAAAACAAGATGAGAAGAGAGCGAGGCTGTTTTTCTTTGTGCTATGCCTAATAATATGGATTTTTATCCATATTGGGGGCTTGTCAAGAGGAATGCTTTTGCATGCCCTCCTAGTTTATCAGATATGGCTTTGTAAGTCAAAGGATGAGATTGCCATGTGCTACATGCACACATAGGTTTCATAGGAAACGGAAGGCATGGATGACATCACATCTAAACGGTGATCCATTTCTGTTCCCAGGTAGTATTGGCTTCCATATCTGACTCTCTCCATCCTAGAGTATGGTGTAATCTGCCCGAGCCACCCTCCTCAAGCAAACTAGGGCACGGTTCCCAAGTCTGAAACGATTGTGTTCTCACTGATCAAAATAAACCAGACTTTGGAGTCAAGTATTTTTTCGGATACAAACCCGGGTGCCCTAATATGAAAGTTAGATGGCTAACCCATTGAGTGACTGCAAGAAAATGTGTTAATCCAAGCACTTCTTCCATGTAAAACCAGCTAACAGTCGAAGAAAAAAATTCTTTAAAAAAATATATTAATAATTCTAGATTTTGCTTAGTTTGAAGAACAAAAACAACATGCGGAATATAACTATTCACACAATATTGCTAATCTTTTACATTAACTGAATCTCTAGAAAACAAAGACTAAACAATGAAGTAACAAGTTACCCAGTAATGAAGGCAAAAGGAAAAGTTTTGGCCAATACTATACAATACTATAACAAACCATTGAAACCAATAAATATAACAAAAATCATCAGAGAATAACAGGCCATACAAACAGCCAAAAAAAAAAAAAACACCAGAAATCAGTGAGGTTTTAGTGAGTGATGCTCAAATACTCAATTGAGGTTTAAACAACAGTGAAAGCAGAGCACCACTGTCTGTCACAGACAATCAGAGTCACTGGACGTCCAACTGCATTATAATTAACACGTTAAATTACACCACTAACCGTTAAACCTGTGTTACTGACAGGTTGTGTCCACGTACGTGTGCATTTCTTCGATTCGTTGTCATACCGTTTCTACCCCTGGCACCCACACGTCTCCTAACGGGCCGCATTAGCTTTGTAGCATAAAGCAGCGGGAACGGTACAGGTTAGCATTTAGCTACCATGCTAGCACACGTTAGCGTCTGCTTGGCAGGTGACGTAAAGACAAACGCGACAAACATGCGATTTTCTCGATTTGTTATATTTACACGTCCACGTGCAAGCTACACGGTAACTGCTAATTAAACCCTAACTCTAAAAAAATGTCAATAATCTAAAGGGGAAAAACAAAAACAGACCAGACGCTCAGACTTAGCCACTCTGCTCGCTCAGCGTGCTGGCTAACTAGTAAACACTCTGCTCCCAGCTATAGCCGAGTAAAGCGAAAAACTATTTGTTGTGATTTATTTGCATCTGAAGTGGATTTTGTGACACTCACACGGGCAGATTTATAATAAGTTTATAAGAAGAGTGCCATTATGTAATCTGCACACGCGCGCGCACATACATTGTTGCTAACTACACGCCACGCTACCTGCCTCATTCTTGTACCGATTCAATGAGTTAGCTGGCTAGCCTAGTAGCGCCTGGCGTAACTGTGCTCACATATACA
Organism: Clarias macrocephalus; assembly: GCA_011419295.1. Lineage (NCBI taxonomy): Eukaryota > Metazoa > Chordata > Actinopteri > Siluriformes > Clariidae > Clarias > Clarias macrocephalus. The sequence goes on from JAAGKR010000388.1 coordinate 78,509, forward strand.
CTCATCAATGATGCAGATTTTATATTACTAGAAACATAACGTCAAAAGCAATAATAACCAGGCGTAAACTCACCCGTCCATCGCTGAAAAAGCTCTCTCCGCACCCCAGACACCAGCTGCAACAATCCCTCTAACTGCATACAAGGCAACAAAATGGAGGCGGAAATAGTTTCCGGAAAACCCCGGAAATCCACCAGTCGAGGAGATTTTAGTATTTTGGTTGGATTTTGTTGTGAATCTGGGAATTCTAAGAACAATAAGAGATAGCAGTTTCACCTAGACTATTAAGCAAAAGGTGTATTTATTTTTAATGTAGTTTTACCTATATGATAGAAATAACAGGATTAATTAATGTCATGGTTATTCACATAGGATATGGGTCTTCCATTTTACTGCAAAGAGCCATCGTGGTGGCAGGCCTGTATTCCAGCCAATTAGGCGGTACACTTTATAGTTGATTGGAGACCAAGATGAACCAATAAAAAAAAATGGAGTGAGGTGTGAGAGGAATGAGAATGAGAGGCCTTTTGCTCTCATCACAAGTGGTGTCCTCGATCTGGGAGAGGCTTGGCAGGGCACAGGTGGACCTTTTCTCAGATGATAAATTGTCTCATAGATATCTGTAACGGTCAAAACATCTCGCTTCCTCCTTCAGCAGATCCCCTGTCCTAAATGGAGCAAAAGTCTCAGCATCTATAGAACACTGCATTTAACACTATATTTTAAACGGCAAAATTGTTAGAGGTGATATATTATATTATACAACAGTTAGTTCTGACCGAGTGTAAATATAGAGTATACCAGCACTGGGGTGTTTAACTGTACTGTATATATCACTCTGGTCACCAGCATTAATGAAAGTAGGTTGGCATGGTCCACAGTACTGGAAAGAAGGGAGAGCAGCTGCCTGTCAAAACCCACATTCAAAACCAGTCACATAAATACTTTCAGCAAGAAAACACATTTGAGAACATTATGTCATCTTAAACAACATTTGTCTTCTAGTCCTCAGTCACCAGCTCCGCAAATCAGGGTTATTTAGTTGGCGAAGCAAAATAACTAGTTAAATAAACAAATCATAATCTGTTGATAAAAACTGGTATTTGTAGACCTGTTGTTTAAAAGTAATATCACACTTGCGCTTCTTTTGTTGTATCGAATGTCAGTATAATGATATCTTCAGACTGCATCTACATGCCTACAACCGCAGCGTACACGAATCCTAAACAACTACAGAGGAGGCAGCACCACATACCACTGTGTGTTCTCCCTTATCATCTAACTAATTATTAAACCCTTCAAAATTCCAGTCAGGCTTTCTAGAGCATCAAAATGTCAGAATAACAATTGTACATTTGTATATGGTTTTGTCAAGCAGCCAGTGGGACTAAGAATGAGGTGTACAAATGCAGACACTATACTGACAGTTTTCATGAGTGATGTAATTCTGCTGGCATAGCTATGATTGTCTGACTAACCGTGACTGGTCATAAATAATCTCATGGTAATGTAGCCAGATTTTCTGTGATGACACACAAGATTAAATGTACATAGAAGTAGTATATAGAATAAATAGCATCATGAAACAGACATGATGCTAGATTCACATCAAATGCTAATCACCAGCAGAGGGTTTGTTGGTATGAGTGGTATTATCTGTTTATGGTACTATTAAGGTCAAACATTGGTCATTTGTTCCTTCAGTTATTTGGGAGGCTTCCTCTTCTAAACAGAATCTGGCTCACTGGATTTTGTACATCATCACAATTGTCTACAAGGCCCTAGAAGCCCATCTTTGAGAAGTGTCTCTTCCTTTTGGACAGTGCAGGAATTTTGTGCTGCTTTTACCTTTGTCACAGTGCATTTTCTCCAGGTTCTACAAGGTTAATAGTGTCCCTGGTAGTTGGGAGTGCAGGGAGTTTGTGGATCATTTTAGATCATATTGGTGACACACAGTTGCAGGGTTCAGTACGGAGTTCTGGTTACTTTCTGTGCTAAATTTCAGCCCAATGCAAATATCCACTGGACCTGTGACCAGGACAAGGTCGTTTCTTAGGTTGGATAAATTATATTAATTCTGTTGTATTAATGTATTAATCTATGTATTAATTGTGCCACATAGACTGTAGAAGCTTTAAAACATACCTGTTGAAATGTAGAAAGAAAAGGCAGAGGATAGAAACAAACTGGTTGTAGTTGCCACTGAATGATAAGATGAAGACATATGATCGGGTTCAAATAAAGACAGTCAGCTCCTTGAATGCAGAAGCATCATGTACAAGGTGAAGATTATGTTAGCAGAGATGTTTGTCTATAAAATGCAATGTCTGAGAGCGAGAAATCACCTTTCTCCATGCTGCAACTATATGAGACTGGTCCTTCTGCAGAAGTTCTGATGAACCTTTGTTACTTTGCTTTAATCCAGTGTATGAATTACTTGTCATTATAGTGTTTTCAGTGTTTCCACTGCAGAATGTAGACATATGCGTCATAAAGTAAACTAGCAACACATAGCACAAGATATTAACAATTTGGAATATCTTAAACCAAAAATGGCTATTCATTAAGTATAATATTGCAATAGTTTGCATAATGGCAGCATAGTTGTTTAATGGTTATTACTGTGGCCTGGCCCTTTAGGATCACTCGGTTAAGTAGGGCAGGGCTAGCTCTAGCGGTTAAGGTGTTGGACTACTAATCAGAAGATCCCAGGTTCAAAGACCAGCACCACAAAGTTGCCAATGTCAAGTCCTTGAGCAAGACCCTTAACCCTCAAATGTTTAATGAAATAAATTTTAGATAAGGGGAATCTACCAAATGCCATAAATGTAATTGCAATTACTGTATGTCCTACCTTTGGGTGTGTAGGCATGGAGTTTGCACGGTATCCCCATGCTTGTTTTGGGTTTTCTCCCAAAGACATCCAGAGTAGGCTAATTAGTGTTTCCAAATGTGTGTGTGTGTGTATGTTCTTGTGATCTGTGATGAATTAGAGTGTGCTCCAGGGTGTGCCCTTGAACCCCCTGGGATAGGCTTCAGGTTTCCAGTGACACCATACAGGATGAGTGGTATAAAGAATGAGTGAGTTTACTGTAACAAATTCTTTCTGATTCAATGTTATGAACATTTTAATCTGACTAGTGTGACAAATAGAAAGAATGCTACAATCCACGCCATTAGTTCATATTATTGTCATGTTACTGTGGTTATGTGCAACTAGAAGCCCCAGGTGAAATGAATGTCTGCTTATCTTTACAGGTTTAAGATTTACATTAAAAATGACATTTCCCCAAACACAGAGCTATATCTTCCCTGGTTACTGTGTCTGAATTAGGGTATGAGAGCCAACAGAGGAAAAAGGAAATCAGAAAACTATCCATTGCTTACCAAATCTAAACAATTTAAAGGGGATTTATTATGAAAATAAAATTTTGATAATTTTTGGAAAGTCTGATTGGTCTCTAGTGTGTACATGAAGCTTGGGGCTCAGCTCTGGAGTTGCATTTTATTTGGTCAAAACAGATTTAGCACAGACATGTTTTGAATTAGACTGTTGAAAGTGTGTGTTAAAATGTGTTTGTGTGTGTGTGTGTGTGTGTGTGTGTGTGTGTGTTTTACAGTAGATACTAAAGCTCAAGTGTGGCTCTATTCTGACTGTTTGTGACTCAACTACAAATCCAAAACAGTATGAGTTTCTATTTTAAAGTGAATGTTTTTTAAGATAGTTTGGTGAATTTACCACAGTGGGTTTAAGTTGCATGCCTAAGCAGGCTTCAGGATAGCAGTTTTTCAGGATAGCAGTTTTGATAATGTATCAGAGAATTTGTGTGCAACTCTTTAAGCCAATGATGATGATATCCTAAAGTTAACCTGTTTGGTTAGTAAAATTTGGTCAGTAAAATTTAAAATGGGACTGACATGGAGCTACAACTCTGGTCTATCTGCTTTTTAGGAAATAAAGATGGATAGGCTAGCAGCCTCGATGCTAATAACTTACCTAGCATTATTTGACTCTTAGTTGTGTTTTAACATTCATATTGCCGAACACTGATGATTCCATTGTGAATGAAAACTCTTAAATATACAGACATTAAATAGGTTACTTTTGTTCCCAATTTTGTTTGTCAGAATTGAAAAGCCTCAAATTGGGTGTGAAATGCATTATAATCACCATAATACTTTTCTCCCAACCATTTCCAGTCTCTGAATTCTGATTGGCTAGAAAAATGCACTTCTGCAAAGGAACAGTTTTGGGATGGTTACTTTAAATTGCAACAGCAGGTTTGAAAAGCTTTGAAAAAGACTAATATAATATGTGAGCTTTAAGGCCAACTACACAGCAACCAAGTCTTGTCCTGTTTGCATGAACAAAATGAATTGTAATATAATAAATCTAATCTAACCTAATTTTGGCATTTTGAGGTGCCAAATTGTGCTAACTGTGTGTCTGTTTTTGACAGTAACACTTATACCAACTGATGAAATGCAGTCGCACAGCTCCAGTCTAATATTAGGAATTCTAAGCTAAATAAGGAATTTTTCATATATTTATTAAATAAATGACATATATTTACATATATACTGTATATATATATTTTTTTTATGAAGTTCTTAACAAACAAAACCTTCTTACTGACTGTTCTTGTATTTATTTATTTTTTTCATTCTGATCCCCAGAGCTTTTGTAAATCTAGCAAATATTCTTACAAACCAGAAGAAATAAATAACCAACAGAAGAGCTCCGTCACTTCATACACCAGTAAGTCTTAGACTGAGTCCTTGGAGAGCCTTCACTACACACTGCTGCATTTTCCCCCTGTTCAACAAACTCCTCAACTAATTATTAAACCTCCCAAAATTTCAGTCAGAAATTTTAGACCATCAAATAGACAGAATAACACCATACATTTGTGTATGGTGTCAAAGTGTGGCTAAGAATAAGGTGTACAGATGCAGACACAATGCTGACAGGTCGCATGAGTGATGTAATTCTGCTGGCATTGGCAAGATATTTTGACTAAGTTTGACTGGTCATAAGTGATGTCAGTGTAATGTGACCCAGAGCAGCCAGATTTTGCCATGATGTCCCTGACACCACAGGATTAGATATACATAGAAACGGGTTGTATGTCAGCTGTCTTGTTGCTACTTGTACTTTCCTGGAGTCGCTTCACATTGAAATGAGTGATAGCTGAGATGCTGCCAGTCTATGAAAAAGTGCATGTATTACCACAGTAAGTGACAGAGAGCTCACCACATTCGATCAACAACCTTCAAGAGAAGCCATTCAAATACAGTCCTAGACTGAATTAAATTGCTGTGTAAACATCAGCTGTATCACACTTACAGTATATTAAGATCTCTGAGATCTGTAGATCATCAAAATAGCATTTTACTATAAATGCTGGGCTCCAAAGATCCAAAGATTTAGTAGTGACAACATGTTGAATGAACCTACAGCTCCTTGCTGGTAATGGTAATTACCCCAACCTGACAGGAAAAAAAGCTGTATTTGTATATAATTGCTTACAAACTCTCATCAATATGCAGACCTATTCGTATCATGCAATGAGTGTCACCTTTTCATTGTTCACTGTGAAACCTGCATAACCACTCACTTGAACAACTCAACCTTTAATAAAATGATGACTACCATTTTCTTTAATTGCTTAAACAGTATTGCTTCTACTATGATTATAAAACTGCATTGATTTCCAATTTTCTGCATATATATTGCTGCATCCTAGCAGCTACTGAGAACACTGGCCTGCCATTACTGCCCAACAGTGCTGAATTGATGTGTTGATGGTTATGCTACTCACTGTAGTTCCAATTTAGTGCTCGATTGAATGCATTTATCTTGCTGCTGCTTTCTGATGACTACAAATTTGTGACAACAAAATCCTGCACGTGCAGATGCAGAGTATTTGATCATACTGAGCAGATGTTTTGCTTTACCTTCTGATGGAAATAAGCACAGCACAGCCCATAACACTTTCTGAATATCAGTCCATGATTTTTGAGGGAAAAAGGTTTTTTAAAACATATTCTGTTACTATTTGTATCAGCGTCATTATCATTAGAATCTGTATTTAGTTGTTCAGGAATTACATATTCCTGATTATATTAAACAGGTTCAAGTTTATCTTTGTTATTTAATGCATTGTTTCATAAGATCAAGTATACTGTATGTTTACGAATCTTTAATCACTCACTATTGAACTTCTCTGCCGACCTTCAGTAAAACACTCCAATGGCCCACTGAACTTTCAAAGCTGAAAATTTGGTATAATCCACTGTAGGGATGCACTGAAAATAAAGCAAGAAAGGAAATATGAAATGAATAAAGGATCAAGGATCCTCCCAGATGGCCAGAATTTGGATTTACTTTTATTGCAGTTTGCTCTGCTGGTGAGTTTGTTAGATTATTTTGGAAGATGGGATTTTGCATCAATTGAGGTTTATAAATACTGACACACTGGGCATCATTGCAAGGTTATGATCAAATATTTATATGCTGGTGTTGCAATAGAGAATGTGCTGAGCTGAAGGACACCCTCATGGGTGTCTGTCCACACATGAAAAAAAAAATCATCTGTGTGTATATATATATATATATATATATATATATATATATATAAAATTGCACACTCATGAGTGCGTTTTAAAAAATGTACAGCGCCATCTGTTAATTTTGACATGAGCTAATTTCTTCAAGGTCGATTTTTTTAATGATATAAGGGTTTTCCATTTAAATTTGGAAAATTTCTAATACGTTAATGAGTTTTTTTATGTGATTTGTGCACAAATTGACAGACAAAAATTCCAAAACACATCTTGATGTGTTCTATAACTCTTGTTATGGCCAAAATATTCTCTTCTATGATAGTATCTTCAATGTACAGATATGCCAATTTTAGTTTTATATAATTTTATTTTATTAGATATTTTATTATATATATTAGCAAGTATTAACAAATACAGATGTGGTCAGAACATCTGAATGTGTTTATAAATGGATATACGATATGCGCCAAAATATACAGTACTGGAACTCATGCATTTTGGGTGCACATTTACGTTTGTCAACAGGGCACAGCTCCCGACACACGTGTTCCCAGTAGTGAAAAGGAGGTTATATTGTGCATTTATTGTTGGAAATGGGCCTCTTGATTGAGAAAAAGTATTTATAATTGTGTTTTATTTCTGCTTATACAAAAGTGGTTGTGAATGGGGACAGAGTTTAAAAAAGTTGGCAGAACAATTCCTTCCAATAGCCATCCCATTCTTCCGATCTTAGACCATCTGATGCCTACTTATGGGTGATGTTAAAGGAGAATGTGTTTAACTGCGAAGATCTGCCAAGAACTGTGCCAGCATTACGCGAGCAAACAGTTTTCTTTTGCAGGAGTCTGCAGAAAACATTGTTTCGGGGATCCGGGTTGAGAATCTGCAGGGCCATATGAACACTGTTCAGGCGGTGCACACACACTCCGAACACTTACATTACATATACCATGGTAAATCAACAAACTAATAGTGTGTATATTAGTTTTTTTTTTACAAGAAACCCCAAGATTTGGGAGTTTTCATTTATTTATTTAATATATCATCAATGTCCAAAATGTATACATTGTTCTTCTCAAATGTGTGCCCTTTGTCTTTTAAATGAAGATTCATCACTGATTCTGGTCCTGAGGTTTTCCTCCTGCTCTGCCGAGAAATCATCTCGTGTAAAGACTGTTTGCTTTCTCCAGTATTGAGGTCTGAGCACTCTTCACTGCACTGCATACACTTTAAAGAAGAGTGGAAGAAGGCAGCTCCCTTTGCATGAGAAGCACCCTCAACTCCAGACTAGATCTGGTCTCTAATGACCATATGTCTAAGCAATGCCTACTTTAATACATTGGCGACTTCTACAAACAGAATGAAGGCTGTGCCATGGGTTTGACTGTCACCCATTGTTGTCTAGGGGATGTGTGTCTTTGTTGATTTTAGAAAACCTAAAATAAATGGATGTTCATGTCCAACGTCTTATCGAAACTGTATTAATGTGTGTTTTATTTACATTTTTTAAGAGAGTGAGAGTATTTCCCGTTGAGCTCTCCATCCTACTCCTTACTGTATGTGCTTGATACAGTATGTGTGTGTATATAATTCTCTAACTTATAAAGCCTAGACTGGTGATTATTAGGATAAGAAGGTCATTTTTATCATTTTTCTATTTTTATCCAATTTATACACTATGATTCTCCAATACCCCTCTTAGGGGCCCGAACATTTAAAGAGTAATATAATTATGTTCCTTCCAACGTAGCCCATACAGTGCTGGCACAGCTGCACCTTTAGACAGCCTTATCATTATGAAAATGAGATGAAAACAGAAAGCTTTAAGCTGTCTCCAGTCTAATATGGACCATCACCTCCAATGCAGAGATACGTTGACAGATACCAAGCACTAAATCTACACTGATGAAGTGTACTATCTTTGTCTTCTAAAATCTATATTATTCCTGCCTTCACTGTTGCTTCTTATTGGTGTCATAACTCATGGTGAAAAGAACCTAGCAAAGTTTGCTGAATGTAAAATGTGTTGTGTACAATTCAGAATCTTCAAACATGAGACGCTGTGTGCTAGGATAGTAAACCTGACCTCAGCAGGGGCAGGTAAGGGTGGAAGTCAACCTGGATGCAGTGACAATGGCCCTGGTAGAGTTCAAAAGGGTAAAAAGGGGATTCATTCAGTAATCTAATGCAACCCTAAAACACAGTGAAGATGGCACAGTGGATTGTGGGTCTGTGAATGTGTGGCAGACACAACCCAATGAGGAAATTGGATATGTTCAGAACAGTGAGTGAAGTGTGGCTGAGTGTGAGCAGGCCCCAAGCATGGCTATTACAGACTGAGGTAGAGAAGATGGGGGCAGTGACCTCTTAAAGCCACACTAAACAGAGCAATAAGAGTACAGCCCGAGATACAATAACTCTTCCCATGGCTAAGGGGAGTTTTCAATTCTTACAAATTGTGAAGCTATTACAATTGAAAATATATACTGTGTATATATGAAAAACGACTCCACAAATCGCAGAGAAAAATGTAATATAATACTAAAATGTAAAACGCTAAAAGCTTTCATTGTTTAAGGCATAGTGGTAAGGAATAAGGCTTTACAGACTATATTTACAATACACTAACATGGACGTACAGGGAGGGCCGTGATTACTCATTAGTGTTGCGTATTATAAAGGGATGAGACCTTGCAAATGGTATTTGTAGGTAGGTCATTAGTTCAGCATTCTAAGGTTTTAACTACGTAAAGAATGGATGGCACAAAATTGTAAAAATATTCTTAATTTGTCTCCCTGCTGACTTGCAGGTATTAAAGAGAACAAGGCCCACAGTTTGTAATCAGGTTAGAAGAATTCTTAACATCTTCAGAGATATATAGTGCAGGGCCAGTGAGCCCACCTGCATGACACACAAGTATTTCATTAATAATAATCAGGGCTATTTCCATCAATTTAATATGCAGGTGCATCAGAATGCCAATAGAGAAATCATTAATGCTCCTGCTAATAGCTTGTAATTGGTAAGTTTAATCCCATAATGTTCAACCTGATACTAAAACATAAAATGAAAGCTGATCTGGGTAATTTACAATGCGTAAAGTTGCTGTTATCCCTGAATAAAGAAGACAAGGAAATCTCTGGGCCTTTATAGCCATGTTGTATTATGTGATGAGTTCCCTCGACTTTTTTCCTTTTTCCTGATTTCTTTTTTTCATCAGATAAAAAGTTGATTTTCACTTCCTTTAAAAAACATATAGATTGAATATTAATCTATCTTCAGTAATATTCAGGTCAGGGTCACAGACGTTACAGGGCCTGTCCTGAAAATGCTTGGTTCAAGATGGGAACACACCCTCCATTAATGTAGCAAGTTGTCTACTTAAAGCCTGACCTCCAAAAAAAAAAAAAAAAAAAAACCCAGAGACAATTTCTTTATAAAGAAAACAAATAATTTGATTACTTATTCAATTATTAATTAATAATGACTAAAATATTTACACTTTACGAGATTTGAATTTGAAAAATGATTCAAATAAAACTGTGAGACACTTCTGATTAAAAGCATCTGAGTGTCAAGCCTCATTAATTACAAACAACACAGCATTTGAGCAAAGTAATTAATTAATCACTTTTAATTAGATGAAAACACAATGATCCTATTGTTTGGGAAAGCGCCTGTTTAGTTAAGGCAGGAAATTACAGTCAGGACCTCTGTTCCACACTGGCTGAGGTTGAATAATTGAGACATTGAGGTATATGTTAATTAGATGTTTAGTGTTTATGTACTTCCAAACTGGTGACTTTTCTTTACTATTGATTTAAAATCCTAAGTGGAGGAAAAAGATGCAACAAAAGTGAAAAGGCATTGTGCTGATCTTAGTGTATAGCTTAGATACATTGAGCCAATACATAAATGACTGGAGGAACTGTCTCAGCATAATAGAGTCATATTATTAAGGCTGAGCACAGAGTTATGTGGAATGAATACATTATCTGGTATGGAAAATCAGTTTCTGTTGAAATGGAAACAAAAGAGAAATGTTGAGCATTGATGCCTGCTTTAAGATGTCTATGCAGACCAACTGAGAAACTGAGAAAGAGAAACTGTTTTGCTCTGTTATGAAAATTCCTTTAGTTTAAAGTTGTAATAATTTTATATTACAAAAGCTTCTTAAGCTATATATTAAGCTATATATATATAGTAGTCATGCCTTTTCCCTTTCATCTCATTTTAGGGTTTTTGTCATTGAATAATTAACTGTATAACACTCCCTGTGGGAGATACTCAGCGCTTTGCTATATTTATGCATTTCAGCCCATTGATCAATGAGACGTTTGTGCTTTCTCTATCCTCTCCGTTTTATTGTAATGCTTTACGAATCACTTAAATCGTCTGTGGAGAATCCAACTTTGGAGTGACTCTTAATGGTTTTTCAACTGGTTTTAAAATAGAGTAATGGTGTACATCTTGTTGCACATTTCATTTGATTCTTCCGCTTGTCTTTTGGCACTTTGTTGCCTTGGTTTATTTCATTTAATAGCTTATATACTGTAGCATACTGAAAAGGCTCAGAAAGAGGAGGAGTTTGTCTTCACTTTGTAGTGAAGGAGGAATTGTGCCATAAAAGTATTGGAACTATTATTTTGTATATTCACTATATAAAGTATAGGTTTTATCTGCATCTAACCAGATAGCTAGTTCTTAAATGTTGTGTACTTACTGTTTATAACTGTGTACATATGTCATAATGTTCTCTATAAATAAAAAGTACAGTACAACATACTTGGCCAATAAACCTGATTCTGATTAATTTTTAAAATAAAAACATTGAAATATTTACTGAAATATCGTCTTAATCCTATGTCTAGTTGAATAGAATAAAAAGTAAATCTTTCGCCCATCCATTATTCCTTCCTAGTATCTGCCTATGCATTTATTAAACTATAGTGTGGAAAGTATTTCATTTTTATACCTGACCCCTACCTCACTGTTTCCATTCGCATGGCTTTTGAGGATATTTTGATTACATACACACATACCATGGTTAAATTTTTTTTTAATCTTTCTTTTTTATAAATTAGTTGGATGTCTGGTACTGGGTTAACCCATATGGTTCTTGATGTCTGTGTTGAAATAGAATTCATTCGAATGAACTGCTCTTTAGTGGAAACCTTGAACTTCAAGAAAGTTATGTGCTGTAAAAAAAAAAATAAAAAAAAAAAGATTATGAAATGGCGTTTTCCTTTATTTTTCAAATCCTTACATCTGAATGTGAATGGTGTTTTTAAGTGTATATACAAGCCTCAATCAAAACAAATGCACAATAACATTAAAAGCCTTGAATTTGAATTTTTATCCAAAAAATGGTTTCATGACAAAATGATTTCAGGGTTAACCTCAGTAACTGTTCTGTTTTCTGTAGTAAAAATATATGGCTTAGTATGGAAATGTAACAAGGTTTAACTGGGAGTTTTAAAACATATATAAACTACATTGTGCTGCCAAATAGGCAAAGAGTTAGGTAAGCTGTGTGGCCTTTTAAAGGGAACACCTCTCGATTTAATGATTTCACAATTTCATAGGGAAGTGTTGTCTTTTACAGCGCTGTTATGGGGTGGCCTTTCTGCTCCCAGCAATGCCTCTCAAGCACCCTGTCATTTCTCACATGTTGACTTTTAAAAGCGCAATGACGGATGGCTTTGCTTTCGTGGCCCCAAATTAAACTGGAAATGGTATCACTCAAAGTTTCTCATATTACAGAAATCGGTTGGCAGCCTATAAAATGGATTATGGTGCCTCTGTAGCCCTCAGATTGAACCCCAGCCCTTCTGTTGCATATTTAGATTATACCTTCCATAAATGTATATGGGTTCCTCTCTCTTCCCCAGCTGCTTTGTAGCCATTAAGAGATGCGTGACTCCTGGAGATCATGCTGCAGAAGGGATCGTGGAATTCTAATAATGTTTTGATGCTGTTATATTTGTGGTGGTAAGATATCTTCCCTTTTTCTCCCCCAAAACTCTCAAAGATTAAAGGACAAGCTGTCTGCACATGAAAACATTTCTCTATTATGGAAGACTGACACGTTCACGAAGACGGATGCTTTCCCATTGTTCCTGACTATAGGCTTCAAGAAATGAAATATGCTTTTATAGTTCAAAGAAATACAGCATTGTCTCTGCAAATAAATCTGTGCATATCTCTGTTGTCAGTCCAGTAAAAGCAAAAGGTGTGTTTAAAATATATATTTTCAAATGACAGCTGCATGATTAAAAAGAGTGAGGGCCAGAGGAAAAGGAAATGGGCATTGTTCATCTCATTTGCTGCCCATTGATTCAGCAGAGGGCAATCACTCATTCTCACTCTCAGCATGTATATGGCCTGTAGTAATAAACCATTTCTTACAGAGAGCACATGCTGGATACTGTTACTGATCATTGCATTAAAAGTCCTCTTCTCAGTGTAATCTGGAACTGCACTTTGGTATTGACAATGTTTTCTTCACTCAGTGCTGTACCTAAATTAGAAAAGCTACAACAAACTTACCATATCTAATCTAGTGAGCATTTTGTGCTTATTGTGTGCTAGCAAGAAAATAAGAATGACTCATTTATTACAGACATTTTTCTTGGGCTCTCTGAGCACTTTTCAGTCCAATGTGGCTGGGTCAGGACTGGGTCAATTCAATCCATAGTGATACACTGTGACATAATTTCTCAGGCTATTAATTGTGCTGACCTGTTATCCAAGAGCCATAAACTCTCTCTCTCTCTCTCTCTCTCTCTCTCTCTCTTTCTCTCACACACACACACACACACACACACACACACACACACACACACACACACACACACACACACACACACACACACACACACACCATTGACCACAACAAACTCGCCTTCTCTTCATGAAATGCCGCTCTTTGTTTGAGAAGCTGTGGGAATTGCTCCGGGGAGTAGTAGAGGCACGCTGCAGTCTGCCACCACAGTTTTACAGCACAATTTTTCACTGTAAACGAAATAGATGAAGTATCAGAACACAGCACATGTTACAAAAATGGAAAGAACGAAAAAAAAAAAAAGAAAAAAAAAAGAAAAGAAATCTCAAATTGTCCACAGTAGGAAGGGGAGGGATGGCAACCAGAATGGCTGCGAGGCTTAAGCTGTTCTTGAGGTGGATCAGCCTTGTCAGTGTGGAAAAACTCAACAAAGGAAACCAAGGCCTTAATTATTCTTACTGCAACTACGGTTCTCTCACCATAGGGAGAAGGTCTTGAGTATCAACCTGACTTTTCCAACCACCATGCAGAAAAATGTGTGTGCGTCTCTCAGCCAGAGGTATTGTAGCGTATGTCAAATTTACATGTGCTAAAAATAACTTCAATTATTGCAGAGCTTTGAATCTCTCAGCTTTTTTTTTTTTTTAGTTTTTAAATTGACTCCTGGTTAAAGTGCACATCTGCACAGTGCACAAGCACATCCATTAAGATCCTCTGCTTCACACTTCACTCCCTAAAGCTCTGATCAGTCATCTGTCACTCTCAGCCTGTACACAGCTTTGGTTTGCAGCACATTTACAATAAGCATCACTAGGTGCTTCATCTGACATCAGAATGGATCAGTGTGATGGCTGAGGACACCAATCACCATGAGCAGTGAGGGAGAGAGGGAGGGGCAGCAGACCCATGCTGTTCCTGCCCTATTGTGTGGGTTGAATCAGCTGCTCGAGCCTGTGATGAATGTAACTTCGTTCTCACTGCCACTGTCTCCTGAGATGCGCACTACACAATGGACTGATACACACACACGCACACACACACTCACACACAAACATTCAAAGGTTAATAGTTGTTATGCATTATACATACAGTGTAATTATTATATTTTCTAGTCAAAGGAGAAATTATTTCATGAACCTGAGCTGTTTAGAGTCATCCTGACAATAGTACTCTGTGACACAGTAGTAAGTCTGAGTCAGCATTTTCTTCGGTGTTTCATATTGGGATTGGTAGGAAATATGCATCATATGACATACATCAGACTTACCAGAAGAGGTGGGCATATGTACTGTAAATTACAGTGAGTAGGCAGTTGAAAGAATCTGATTTTTACTTCTTAGTGCTCTCTTCATTGTTTTAGCAAGCTGACTAGCTAGAGGTACTGTAGGATGGTAGCTGCATTTAACTTAGACATAATAAAAAACCCTACTTTCACCCAGTAGTCTGATGCACACCATGGGCTCCATAACCTAAAAACAGTCTACGATCATAACTGCCCCAGTCTTTTAGGGATAATTCCACCATGATACTAATACTATAGAATTAAACAGTAGATACTGTAGTATTAAAATCTGTAGTATTAAAATCTTTTTAAAATTTCATCTTTTCTGTTGCAATCATAAATGGTTTTTGGCTGTACAGTATAAAACAGTGAAAAAGTAATTATTTTAAATCCTGTACAGGTGGTCAGCACCGTGACCTCGCCCAGGGTGTACCCCACCTAATTCCCTGATTTCCCTCTGATTTCCACATACCCCTTTATAAAGGCGGCACCTAGAAGTGAACGTTCCCTGAGTCCTCTCAAGTTTCTTTTCCTCCTGCCACTCTGGTTTGCTCATTAGGGACATCAATTTACGCTGAATTACAGGTTTCCTTTTAAGCTGCTCTGTGGACATTATCATTGTTAAAAGTGCTATATAAATACAATTAAATTGAATTTTCCCTTCAAGCACAACTTACGCTTTAGCTAGTTAGCTAATGTTATGTATCTAGCTTTGCTTTGTGGGTGATTCTTTTTATGACCTTGCATAATAAGCACAGTTTCACCACAGCAGGGCAATAATGCATGTGCACTTGTTTAGACAAGATTGAAATTTAAAATGCCTTGAAGATTGCAACATATGGGGTGTTTTGCACAAAGACCTTCATCAGCTGTTCAAGCAGGAGGAATTAGGGAAAATTACAGCACTGATTTCAGTACTTGAAAAAATAACCGTTGTATAAGTACGAGTTGTTTAGTGTTCTCAACCATTTATGTGTTTTGTAACAGCCATTACCTGTCTTCTGTAGATCTATGTTCCATGCTTGACTTGACTTTTTTTTTTCCCCTTGTGTGAATAATAACCCAGCCAGCTTTGACTTATGACTTACATCTGGCCACATACTGCTATGGAATAATGCTGATGAACTCATTGAATCTTGCTGTCCGAACACGGCAACAGCTCAAAGCAGATGAAACCAAATTTTAAGTATAGGGTGGACCAGAGAACACAGTTTGCAGTATAAATACCATATACAGTATATTTCGCATAAGGTTAATTACATGTGGCCTACTATATATGTGGACTAGATTCTAAATGTTAAATAGATAGTTTCTGACCCAAAATGCCCTTGTTATGAACTTTTTCATAACGTTATTGAACTGTTCCTAAACCTGAGCCATCTGGTTCAATTTCTTCACATTTTACTCTCCATGAATAAAACAAGATGTAAAGACAGTCTACTGTATCTTCACGCTGAATGCTAAAGTTTACTCATGCTAGCAAGAACTGGATATTCAGTATATACCTCAACAGAGCACAGAGTGTACCATACAAGCTTTTAAGCATTTTGTTGAATTAACAGGACATGGAGTGTAAATAAATTTACTCTACAACATAACGAGAAATCAGTCTGCACTTTGCCTGAGAGCTTGTCTGACAAACAAAACTCACCCAATAGAGGGCTACTGTTCCCTGTAGCGATATAATCCTCTCCACATGATTTAATACACTAACATAACAGCATCTGCTTTTGAAAAACTGTTATTTGAACAGCCGGAAACAAGAGTCAACCATGGGGGTGTGAGGCATGATGTTTCATTTGTCATTAACAACAGTAAATAACAATGAGACTACACTGCACTGCAAATATTTAATGATCTATAAATAGTGGAATAAACAGGCTGTCATGTCTGCTCTCTGGAGACTTATGGTGTGCGATGGCCATAGAGAGGAGCTCCAGATTTTTTCTTTTCTTTTCTTTTTTTTTTTTTTTTTTTGCTGCAGACTCAAGAGGACTACTGTGACTGTGCCGCAGTCATATTAAACAACAGCTTGTCTAGAAAAATAAGCTCTAGGGCTGTAGGTTCCCATCTCCTGCTTCATCTACACTTGCAGATCTTTCAGTATTTCAGTCAAATATATGATTTTCTTTATGACTTTCTTTCTTTCCCGCCTTTCTTTTCCTACCTTCTTTCATTCCTAATTTGATAGCAATATGTTCCGTCACACTTTCTTTGAATCTCATCAGTGCATTTCCTCCATTGCTGCTGATTGTTTACAACAGCAAGCAAATTTTCCAGAAATTAGTACATCCCCTGCGATGCATCATCGAATGTGGTGCTCAAGATGAAAGCTTCGGAAACAGCCAGTATAACTAATGGGCTTATTATAGTGTACAGCTCTCTCATGTACTCAGAACTGCCGTGACGGCGTGTGTACATTCTAATGGGGGTCTGCATCCCAGTTAGACTCCAGCGGAGCACCACACACAGATCTGCTATACAGGTTGTCAATCAGCATAACCCAGAGAGATGGCTAATAACTTCAGCGGGCCGTCGTCAGGAATCCCTGAATGAATTGTGGTGGCATTCACTTTGGAATATAATATGGTTTATGTCTTATTATAATCATTTAAGAGCAGTTATGATGTTAAATAAAAGACGAGGCATTTAATATAAAGAGCTGATCATTTATTTATTTATTTTCATGAATGTTTGTTTAGAGGCAGAAAAAAAGAATCAGAAGAAGGAAACCGAAATGGAAACGCTCTCCAGCGTGTGTCTCAAGTGCGCCTTGAGTAGATCTCCTTTGGGCCTGTCATGGCATTCCTCCTGCAGAACATACAGTTGGTCCCATGTGTTGCGCTATTGATTTGAAAATTACTGGCCTGCATATTCACACCATCTGTTCTGCTAACTGCAAGACCAAGCACCACTTCTGCACTGGGAGAAGAGCTTTAGGCTAGTCTTTACATTAGGCTAAGAGAGGAATGACCACACCAAGCTAATTGATATTTCATTTCACAGTAATGAAAGGTTTATAGGTCAGAACAGAGGCTGCATTAAGTAAATAACATTATGGCTTATTTGCTGTGAGAAAATAAATTTGCATCTCTCAGCAGAAAAGACTTGGCGAACTGTCCCAGCAGAGATTTTGTAATGTTAGTAATCTTATAAGAACTCATACAGTACATTTACTATATGAAGGAATACTGTATAAACCATTTACACACACACACACACACACACACACACACACACACACACACACACACACACACACACACACACACACACACTACTCTAACAATCATACACATTGATATGTAAATTAAAACATAGGTGGTGAGACAGCAGCTTAATTTAATGCATACATGTGTGTGTGTGTGTGTGTGTATGTGTGGGTCTATAAAAACCTGTATATATACTGTATATGTATAAATCTATTACATTATGTCAACGTTAAAATGCACATTTGTGTACGTGTGTTTTTATCTAAGTTCCTCTGTCTGTCTACCCCTCCTTCCCTCAGCATCAGACTGGCTTGTTATCCATTGGCGTGAGGCAGAGTGTGACAGCGCGCTAATCCATGTGGATGTGTGCTGCTGACCCTGTGATGTTCCTGCCTGCTGCGTCTGCTGCAGAAGCTTGGCCATTTCTCTCTTTTTCCCTCTCTTTCTCCATTTCTCTCCTTTTTTTGCTACAAATATATCAGCCAGCATATGGTGCCTCAATCAGCCATACAGCACACAGAGAGGCTGTGTTTGTTAGTCAGACACACAGAGCCTGTGAGTTTGTGGAAGTGATTTGCTCTGCTCCTCTGGCTGGTTCATTACCTGGGTCACTGTCTGCTTCCCGCTCGGCTGGATCACGGCCAAAAAGTGTGTCACCCAAGAGTGGCGCGTGCGCACACACACACACACACACACACACACACACACACACACACACACACACACACACACACACACACACACACACACACACAGAGCTCTTGCTAACTTTGTAGTGTTAAGGAGACAGGTCCATTTGACATTTCTCTACAGAAGAAAGAATTTACTTTTGTCTCTGGTTTTGTTCACTTTTTCAGTGCCTCATGTTCCACAATTTTAAAGGTAAACCACAGTTTATAGAACCAACCTGAGCCTTCATGGTATGGGCCGAGTGAAAGCAAATTGTGTATAATTTTGTGCACTGTCTGTTTTAACATCACAGATGTGAAATCCTGATGCTGAGAGAAATCAAGAGCATGGGACTGTGTTAGGTTGAGGATAGAGACCATGTTGCACAATGCCTGGCAAGCGGTGCCACATGCACCATAAAACAAGCTGAGACTACATCTAAACACTTATCGCAAAATGTACAGAAATAGAAACACACTCATGCCCATCATCGTCATGGAAACTGAGTTGATGGTAGCAGGGAAAACACACACACACGCGCACACACACACACACACACACACACACACACACACACACACACACACACACACACACACACACACACACACACACACACAGGAATGCGACAAGAAAAAGTTATTTGTAGAATCAGTCAAAAGTGCTGGCTTTTTTCCAAACAAATGAACCCCTGCCCCCTCTAAAACATATGGACAAACAGACACACATACACACACACGCACACACAAAAGTAGTTCTAGCTGTGGACAAACAACCACAGCTCCCTCTTGTGGAATGAACATTCAAACATTCATCCATGTCATATGCATCCTCTTCTATCAGCTGTGAAAAGATTAAAAAAGGAACATTAGCAATCTCTGTGCAACTCTTCTAAAATGCCAGTGTGAAGCCAGTGCGTACCCGAATCGCCTGCTACAATAACATCTCTGTGCCCTCAGGCCTCCTGCAGCAGCTGGCCACTAATCACTGACAGATGACAGGGCTGTTAATTAAAGATAATCTAATAAACCTCAATCCATATGGCTTTGCTCTGATCACTGTGCAGTACATTATTTTAATCCCACAGTAAAGCATTCGATCAGCTCTGCATGTGACTTGTGCGTATGTCTAACCATATGATCTAATACACACCCATCATGATTCACACTCAGGAATAACATTAAGAAATTGCTTTTAATTATGCTTTAAACAAACATATTAATCAGTAATTGTGATGACTGATGTTTAATAGGTGTTTTTTCAAACTATGCTATTTTCGCGTATTATTTATTCATTAGAATTAATTACTTTTTATGAGTACATTAAACAAATAAAAAATAAAGTTGTACATTTTCAATAAAGTCTGCAGAAAGTTATTGACAGTAAATAATGTAAAAATGTTACTTTCAAATTCCAAAAGTGTTTTTACAATTTTTTGACGGTGATGAGTACGTATGATTTATGTATTTCATTGTCCCAACCTTAATTCTGGAAAAAAGTTTTTATTTATTTATTTCATTAATTAATGATTTAACTTTGAGACTATTTTTTAACAGCTATTCTGCACTTAATCCAGCTAATTAAATGCTTCCTGCTGAGTCAGTGTGTAACAGGGGAAACCTACAAATTTTTTGGAAAGGTTTCACCATGACCAGTGTTGGGAAAAGCTTGTGTAAGCAAACCAGTGTCATTCTGAAACGTGTCATTTCAATCCTATCTCTTTCATGCCACACGTAAACATATGCTTGGCACAGTAATCGCAGCGAGTAACGTTGATTACAAATGGCCCACAGGTTACAAGCCATTGACTTCTATTCTCTAAGAGGCACATTTTCTCTGGCATTTTTGCGCAGAACACATACTCCAAATAGAAAACGCAACGGATCTTTCAAGCATAACCAAGTGAATGAAAGCTGAAAGCAATGAAATGTAATTATGGCTGGAGACCACACAAAAAAGCACATCTGTGGTGTATGTGTGTGTGCTCTCATATGAAACTAAAGGAATAGAATTTATGACAGTGGGAGGTGAAATAGATGAGGCACTGACCAGTAGGCTGTTGAATTGACCGTCCATTTATGGCTGGCAGAAAAATGAGTCCCAGCTTCCCTGTGATGGGTCAGACGATTTAGGGTCTCTTTGGGCTTGTAAATGACTGTGTTGCTTGTCATTGTGTCATTACACCATTATGGCACCATTCTGGGCCCTATTCTTCTTTGTGCTTTTGTGGTTTTACACCAAAGAATTGGAGTGGTCTGATTTTGGAAACGGAGAGACATGCTGAGAAGACGTCACCTGGATCATCTCTATAGCGACTCGACAAAATGTGTTTCACTAATGTATTGATAGGAACTCTTTCTGTTGTTTTATCTCACCTATGTCATTTTCTTTTTTCCTTTTTTGGAGTTGCCTCTTATTAAAGCAAAGAGCCCGTGTTTGCCGACATCCAAAGTGCTCTTTAATCAGCTGGATTTACGCCACTTGGAAGCAAAGGATGAAAGATGAAGAGGAAGAAAGTCCAAGCACTCTTTCATTTCTCCTCCACCCACCTTCCCACCCACTTGCTTTCAGCAGATTCATGGATGATCTCTATGACAGATTTGATTTGTTAGAAGGGGGCATTTAGTACATAGAACATAGTACAAAGTACAGCACTGGATGGGGATTAAGCTGCATGTATGCAGCATTAATGACACCTGTTTCCAACAAAATCGCTCAAGCCCCAGTAGAAAAGAAAGAAGCACATGCCTTCATAAGACATCTAAACCACTCCAAGGTGGCAAATATAGTGGAATGAGTGAAATGAGCTACTAGATGTGCTCACCAATGGGACAACTGACACACTGATTGGTTGATGATTGATGTGTACTCTTTCCCTGGTTCATGTTTGATCCCATGTTGTGCTAATGTTCGGTTAAAAGATGAGGACATATTGACATATATTCTTCGAAAATTTAAAGTCTAATGATTCTTTGGT
>JAAGKR010000388.1:102500-105649 GCA_011419295.1 Clarias macrocephalus
TAAATTTCATTGCACATGTAAAGGGATTTTAGCTGTATGGTTTCTACTAAAACTGTTTGAATAGGAACAGTCAATGGTTTCATTTTCTATGTAAATAGTTTCATAAAACTGTGTAGGACTTTAAGGCTTAAAGTAAAAGTCAATATGTTTAACCTGAAAATATATGAAGTGAAGCTATTGCATATTTCACGTTCGTTAATATGTATTCACTACAATTTTTAATATTCTATCTGCAATTATATGATACATTGATTTGTTTATAAAAAAAAAAAGACAGCTTGTTGTTCCTTTACTGCTGGAATGGTAAACAGAACTTCTCATGAATAATTGCAAGGTAAATGATGACATGTCCAGTCACAGCAGTGCTTTACTTTTTTCTGACAAGAATTATTTCCACAAAATATTTTACCAGGAAAAACGTTTAGATGGTATTGAAATGCACAAATATCACCAGTATATTCAAATATATGACGCTAACATCACACATGTACACATGTATATTGTTCACTATTTCTGCTGAAAAAAAGTCTATGAAGTTGTATCTGTGGAGCTCCATTTTAATCAATATACTGAATCAACACCTGATTTTTATATAGACGGCTAAAGTATATTGGCAACCGCACCCATCCATCATCATGAAGGGGTCATTTGTTAAAGGAAATTGCTGAATAATATTTTCGCTGCAAAGACTATTGCTATAAGGCCACTGACTGTGCCACAATGGTTTACAGAGTCATTGAGCTCTACCAGACTTGACTGAGCAGAGAGATCCAATTTATTTTATTAAGACATTGCCCATCTGAGTCCAATCAATGGCATAGTGGACAATTCTAGGTTATGGATAGTAAAATGACCAAGCTACATATCCAAGTGCCTTATCAATCATTGCCATTGAGCTTGCAGAAAATTAAACATATTTGTAATAATTGTAAGCTTGACCTTCACAAATGACAATTTTTTTTTTAACTAAAGATTGACAAACCTCAAACATTAAAGATGCAGAGAAACACAGCAAGTCTATATAAAGCCAACCTTAGACATTTCATATTTACAGTGCTGCATCTTGTCCAATACTGGCTGTTTGAAGCAGATAAAGTAGTGTATAGCGTGCAATAATAACCAATGTGACTGATTCCCTTTTGTGTGGTGAGATTGCACTGCAGAACAGGGTTTAAAAAGTAGCCAAACCCACAGAACAGCCATTATTTCTGTTTCCAAAGAAAAGCAGATAGGAATGTGTGCCAAGAGCCGCATGTGCATCTGTGAGGTCGCCACTCGACTGGGAAGCTTGAAGTCAAGATTTGTATGATAATTGACCTTGTAAGGCACAAAGGCTTTATCAAGGACACATTCTCTCTTCAGATCCAGGTGCAAAAAATCTTCATTCAATGGCATCCTGATCACATCCCTCCCTACTCATCTATTTCTCTTGCTCAGTCTTTTTGAGCGCACACACCAATAGACATTCTCAGAAGCAAAGATGGAGGAATTAGAGGGAGTGAGGTGGAAAGGAATGCCACTTTCTTGGAGAGCACACACCAACAGCCCCTCATTACTTCATTATTTCATGCGGTTTGAATAGCACTAATTAGGATGTGGGCTAACAAACACTCCATCCAAATATCAGCCTCTTTGATCAGAGTAGGGCCATTTTGCTACACTGCATTACAGAATTTATATCTGTAAAATAGTTTAAAAAAAAAACCCGACTATTTCATTTGAACAGGAATAAATACCATATAAAACAATAAAATGACCATTAATTTGGCTCTTTCACTAATACTGAAAACAATGTTTTGTTATTTTTATTCATCCCATGCTCCACTAGCCAGAAACACAGCTTTTCCCATGTACAGAATTTAATTTACATTGCAATCTGTGTTCAAATAAGAGATTACCCACACAACACAAACTTCACATATTCCACATGATCATAAACTTGAGTCCCACATATGGTTGGAATCACATTAACGCTAATGGACTATTACAATACAGATTATGGCAGTCAACACAACATCATACCCCATGGCCTTTAGATGCCCCTTGAGAGATTCTTGCTATAACATCAGCACACCACAATATTCCCCCATCCACTAGAGGTCTCATTTTCCTGAATTCTAGTTTGCCGTTGTAATTATGCTTAATTACACCTACACCTCTACAGCCATCTTGCCCGAATGAGTAGGTTATGCTCTCACAAATGGTTTAGCTTGTAAATAGGATTGATAACCTCCTGTGAGCCAGAAATCCTTTAAGATTCACTACATCCTTTATCTTACTTACTCTGTCATGAACATAGTGATGATTTAGGAAATTAGGAAATCTGTGCTCTCATTGTAGCTATACTGACATACCAAGTTTGTTGTTATTAGACACTATAGAGCTTTTGTGGAATGTAGTTGCCTGTAGTTTAAGAAGCGTGTCTCACACTGTTGTAATTAGTTAGACCTTGTCAGCACAGTTGGAGCTGATATTGGGTGAGCCTAAAAATGAACCTAAAAACATTTTATTTGTGGATTTCTTTGCTTATTGTTGTCAGATTAAGTAGGCTACACTAGCTCAGATTAAGTAGGCTACACTAGCTCGTTTGTAAGATACCTAATAGAAAGATTGTCGAAAGAATAACAACTAAATATGGAAACCTAATATTTTTTATAATATCTTATATTTACACTTATGTTTTATCATACACATATATTTCCTGATTGTCCTTATATTTGTGTGTTTGTAATTTGATGTTATCAAATTTAGTATTTTCACTCTCCTGTAGTGAAATATTACAAAATAGAAAATGATTCAGAACTTCTAAATATGTGTGATGAACAGTACATAATTCAAAACTGAATCACTTTGCTAACTGAAGGTCCACCATGTGCTTATTGAAAGCTTCAGCAATTTGAGAAAAATATGTCCACCCTGTCATATGGTACACCCTGTCATCAAGCCTCCCATGGCACGAGGGACATGTACACATAGTTTTTGCAGAATTTTGATTTTAATAATAATTATTAATATGTATAGACTTTTCCCATTAACTAAAAGTTACTGTTGAGAAGGGGGCTTTATATCTTTCTGAAAATGTATATTTTATAATCCCTATGCAATGTAAATGTATTTACTCTAATTTGATTTTGTCAATGAACTTATTT
>JAAGKR010000388.1:105669-155174 GCA_011419295.1 Clarias macrocephalus
TATGGTTGGAATCACATTAACGCTAATGGACTATTACAATACAGATTATGGCAGTCAACACAACATCATACCCCATGGCCTTTAGATGCCCCTTGAGACATTCTTGCTATAACATCAGCACACCACAATATTCCCCCATCCACTAGAGGTCTCATTTTCCTGAATTCTAGTTTGCCGTTGTAATTATGCTTAATTACACCTACACCTCTACAGCCATCTTGCCCGAATGAGTAGGTTATGCTCTCACAAATGGTTTAGCTTGTAAATAGGATTGATAACCTCCTGTGAGCCAGAAATCCTTTAAGATTCACTACATCCTTTATCTTACTTACTCTGTCATGAACATAGTGATGATTTAGGAAATTAGGAAATCTGTGCTCTCATTGTAGCTATACTGACATACCAAGTTTGTTGTTATTAGACACTATAGAGCTTTTGTGGAATGTAGTTGCCTGTAGTTTAAGAAGCGTGTCTCACACTGTTGTAATTAGTTAGACCTTGTCAGCACAGTTGGAGCTGATATTGTAGGCTGGCACTGACAGAAAGTCTGTTTATTGGGTGAGCCTAAAAATGAACCTGTTATCAAATTTAGTATTTTCACTCTCCTGTAGTGAAATATTACAAAATAGAAAATGATTCAGAACTTCTAAATATGTGTGATGAACAGTACATAATTCAAAACTGAATCACTTTGCTAACTGAAGGTCCACCATGTGCTTATTGAAAGCTTCAGCAATTTGAGAAAAATATGTCCACCCTGTCATATGGTACACCCTGTCATCAAGCCTCCCATGGCACGAGGGACATGTACACATAGTTTTTGCAGAATTTTGATTTTAATAATAATTATTAATATGTATAGACTTTTCCCATTAACTAAAAGTTACTGTTGAGAAGGGGGCTTTATATCTTTCTGAAAATGTATATTTTATAATCCCTATGCAATGTAAATGTATTTACTCTAATTTGATTTTGTCAATGAACTTATTTTGTGATTTGGTCATACATTGTCCACATGCAGTTTATATATAAAAAGTGCTGTAGCTTGACCAACATGCATTTATAACAGTTAGTCAACAGTGTAAGGTTTACTTAATTAATTGAATGTAAAGAAGCGCTTCTCCTTTTTCAAGTTACTGTATGTAGTGTCAAAGGCACGTTATAGTGATATTGATCAGTTTAGGTCTTATTCTTAAAGTAATGTTTTATCTTTTAGACAGGCTAAACTCCAACAAACTGTATTTATCATGTTTGTGTCTTTAGCATCCTGTCAAAAATAAATAAATAAATAAACTCTGAAAGAGTAAAGAAGTGTTAATGTTTAAATTTTACACATAATACATTAAGAGTAATTTATAAACATTTCTTAATCATGACATTTTGAATTTGTTAGCATATATTAATGATGAGTTATTGTAAAGTATTAATATGTATTACACTAGTTGATAAAATGTGTTTTCGAACAAGTTCATTTGTCAACTGATGGGCACTGGTGGCTCAGTGTTTGGTTTCCTGCCTGCATGTGCCGGTCCCAAGCCCAGGTGAAATGGAAGGGTTGCATCAGGAAAGGCATCCAGCGTAAAACCTTGGCCAAGTTATTGTGCGGACTAGTTATTGTGCATCACATGTTGTGACCCCTCAATGGGAGCAGCCAAAAGAAGAAGAAGAACAAGTTCATTTTTCACATCATTCATTCAGAAAATCAGACATGTTTAATAATGAATGTGTTGCATCATAAAATGAAAAAGAAACAAACTGACTTAAACATTAATTTAAACATTTTATTTACATACTACTGATTTTATTACATCTATCTTATGTCAAAGGAAGAAGGTAACAGACAAAAAGAAAAATTGTTAAAAGTTTGTGGGCACCTGACCATCACATCCATATGTTGCTATATAGTTAAACACATCATTTTATAGGATATCTTTATATGCTATACCACAAAATTTACCTTCATTGGAAATAAGGGGCCTGTTCCTGAATGTGCGCTGTGTACAACGCAAGATCCATGAAGGCATGGTGTGCCAAGATGCTGCAGAAGAACTTAAGTGGACTACACAAAGCTCTGACCTCTACCCTGCTAAACACTGTTGGGATGAACTGAATGAACCTGACAGGAGTGACTGACCTCACGAATGCTCTTGTCGCTACAGGAAATTCCCACATCCATACTCCAAAGTCAAGAAAAAAAAATCTTTCCCAGAACAGTGGAGAATGTTAAAACAGCAAAGGTGAAACTAAATCTGGAATGAGATGTTCTTCGAGCACATGCAGGCATGACGGTCAGGTCTCAACATAATTTTGACCACAGAATGTATTTACTGGTGGCCTATCCCTAAATCTTTGTTAAAACAATTGAAATGTCTGCGCTGCACTTAAAAGGTAATTACACTTCCAGGAAGTCTACCCGGAGTCAGACCAGTTTCATCAGCATCCTCTTTCCTGACAGCTTTGTTTACTTTAGTTCAGCTTGTCAGCCTCACTATATGATATAAAAATCATACACGTGATCAGAGGCAAAAATTCATACTGTCAATAACAAATAGCTACACCCACCTAGCACTTACAGGTGGGTGCCAGACAAGAAAATAAACAAATATTATGCTGTCAGTCAACAAAATTACATAGTTCTTCATGTGAAAAGGGCTGGTGATGGTTGTTTAAGCAGGAGCTGCCATTAAAGGGCAGGGAGAGGGGTGAAGAGAAGCCAGGGTGAAGCATTGTACCTTTTTCCTTGTTGGAGTGATTCCATCTCATCATTCACACCAGTGCCAGTCACACACCCAGAGGCACAGAAAGGCAGTGCTGTCTATAAGGAGTAACCCGTTGAATCCGGTCCCCAAAGGCACAAAGGCTTTATGGAGAGGTCTAAGTGTTTGTTCTTGTGAAAAATCTTTCTCTCTCTCTCTCTCTCTTTCTCTCTCTCTCTCTCTCTCTCTCTCTCTCTCACACACACACACACACACACACACACACACACACACACACACACACACACACACACACACACATGCACATACACACACAGGACCATCCTTAGACATATTTACAGATGAACAAATATCTTAATACCTCGTAACCCTGGCAGAGCTCTGATCATCTGGTCAAGTTCTTTTGAAAGTGCCAAGATTCAGATGCAACCAGTTTGGCACACAGACATTTGCTGTAGCGGCTACCACTTGAATTTCGATCTGTTGCAAATCTGCCCTCTTTTAAATCCAAATTAAAAATGCCCTTATTTACACTAGTTTTTAGTTTATAATAGTTAGATAATGTGTTTCTTTTATTTAGAATAACATCTTCTTAAATTTTCTATTTCTTAATATTCTGATTTATGCTTTCCGTTTTAATGTCTAGCGAGTTTTCTTAAATTCTTAATTTTACATGTTTATTTTTTATTTTAACAGCTAGTATTGATTTAATTTATTTTTATTTGTTTTTTACTTTGGTCCACTCAAAGTTGTTAATAAGTGATATTTAAATAAATTATTGATTAATTAATTGATATTTATTAATGCGTCAAATTAATGGTATGCATTGACACAAAAACTAACCTATACCTTGACCTCAAACAAACACAAACAAAAAGACAAAGAGACAAAAAAAAAAAAAAAAGTATTTTCCATAGTGGGGACAAAACTGTCAAAATGACTAAACCCTTGTGGGGACATTTGGTACTCACCAAGTAAAATACAGGTTTTTAAAAAATTTTTTTTACTGTATTTAAACTTTTTTTTTTTCACATTTTAAACTGCATTTTATCACTTTGGCACTAGTTTCAGAACTTTGATGTTATTTTTCCAAACTCTTGACATAAAAATCAAAATGATCCACTTATAACACAGTCTGTCCAATATTCAAAACATCAAATTTTGCATTCATATTTTGAGAGATACCTTGCACTTACAGAATTATGGGGACATTTCTTTAGATCAACTTCACACAAGATTTCACTGTTCAACTGTTCATACACCTATTAGATATTGTTTTGTGATGGTGCTACATGTAATGTCACATGTAATGTCACTGTAAAATGACCAGTAAAGAGAATACTACAGACATAGTGGAATCATTTGTTGGGTTGTCGGGTCGGGTTGTCAGAAATACTAACCAAGGCAACAACAACAACAAAAAAAATCTAATTTTAGTGTTCAACTACAAAAACAAATAGATAAATAAAAAAACATCCAACATATTGAAAATAACCTTCAGACATCTCTGGTGAGGTCCAAGCCCTCCTCAAAGATGCCCACAACCACATCTCTGATGTCCCCTGCCACTTCTGTGACCACCGCATCATCCTCAACCGGGTTGAGCACCTGCCTGTGCCTGCACAGTATTTACATGTTGCTGTGGATACCACTCATTTATACTCGTACCACAAGGTGAAATTAATCAGAAGTAACAAAATGATGCTAGTGGATCTTATGATCTTCATGATGTTGTCCTGAAACGTTCGTGATGTTAACATGGGATATTACTCCTCAGTTTCCAAAAAATGTTTGCGTACAGTGGTTTAAGAGGAATGCAAGAGTGACTTATCATTTAAACAACTGTATCAGTTTATAGTTAGATCACTGTAATGAAACGAAAGAGCAGCCATCTCAAATGCAACGTGTGAACTCCATTTTGAAATGATAATACTTTAATGTTAAATCATTTTGAACTGGTGATTTCAGTATAATGTACGACTGAGTTTATATGTATTGTCTCAAAAAATAAGTGTTTTAAGTCTCGGTTGGACGTTTTGTGTCTAGAGTTTGGTAAAATGACATCAAGGTTCTGAAACCTGTGGCCCCTCAAGATTCCCCAGAAGCATACACATTGCATTCAACTCCTGGCACCCAACAGCAAGCACCCTTAACTGTGAGTTACTCACTATAAAGAGAAATCGATTAAGAGTCCTTAAAATGTATAGGAGGATGGATAATATAATGGATAGAATAAAAAAAAAGAATAATGAAAAATGGCATAACTTATTAATACTTATTAATATAAATAAGTGAATGAAGGAAAATGCAGTGCATCCTTGAAGTGCAATTGTATTTATGACAATTGAGAAATCAGAAAACAAATGATAATTCAGTTTCCAATCTTGCACAATAAGGTTTATCTACATACGTGTCTCACTTCATCTCTCCTTTTGTTTTTTGTAGCACAAGAGGAAATTTAAGGTAATGAATGAGTAAACACTTGCATCTCAGTCAAGTCCATTTTTCTAGCAGCAAGTTACTGTCCTCTCTCTCAGTCTAATTACCCATGTGTGTGAAAGCACAGAAGACTGGCTTTCAGGTGATGGTGTGTGAACAGGCCGAGGCTTGGAGGCAGAGAGCTGGCAGATTAAAGCACTATGAGAGTGAAGTGTTAATCAGCGTAGGCACATTCTTCCACCGTCTCTAATGAGCCTGCGCCATAGAGTGCACAGCTGCCTTCCTCACATCACACTCAATGTATACATCGCTCATATAGTTTTTTTTTTTTTCCTGGACAAGAGAGGCAGCTACAGTACCTTTCACTGTCACATGCGACTTTAATGGAAAGAACAGGTGCATCTGAAGCCTTACCTGTTGTTATGTAACAAAATGGCAACATCACCCTCTAATTCATCAATGATAGACTTGAATGCTTAGTAAAAATAAATGCTGGAAATTATGTAATTATCTTTTTTACATTTTTTTTTTTAGTATTTTGGTCTGTTTACGTGCCATCTGTTGTTTCTGAGGCAGTTACTTGAGGGGTTGGGTTGACAGCTTTACGCTCAGTTGTCATACACTCTACAGGAAATTTGGGAACGCTAATAAGCCTATCCTGCATGTCTTAGAAACTGGAATACTCGGAGGAAACCCACCAAGCACAAGGAAGACTTGCAAACTCCATTCACACAGACCCAAGGCAGGATTCGAACCCCGAACCTGGAGGTGCAAGGTGTCAGTGCCAACCACTAAGCTATTGTGCCAACCCAATAAGCACAGCATATATAAAAATCTTTAGCTATCCCTTTAAACTACATCACAATAAACACCCTGATAGATTTTGATCAATTCTTCAACAAGACTTTTCTGTGTATGACCATTTGCTTGTTTTGACTACATTTTGGGTTTGCTCTTCTTTGGATTTGGTTGTACAGTTTGTATATAGTTTGTATAAATGTGTGTATAATTACGTATATAGTGGCTTTGTAGGAAGTCAATGCCATTTTGGTTATACTTTGTTTTTCTCCTGGTTCTGGTTAGGAAAGTAATAAGGGTAGTGTTTTGTATTTCTGTTTCTTTTCTATTGGTGCAGCATTAGGAATTTCATTTTCATTTCATTGGGACTATAGCTATAGGGATTTTTTGTTGATTAATTTGGCCTTGTCGGTTTCTGAAGCTTTTAGCCACTTTTTGGGTCCCATCCCCCTTTTAAAATGTATCTTTCACCTTTTTTTCTTCTTCTTTTCTTTCCTGTTATGGCCCGACCTCGACCTAACAACTTAATCAGACCTGCAGCAGGCAAAATAGAAGCAACAAGTAGAGCAAGCAGTTTTTTTTTTTTTTTTTTTTGTACCCCATTTTGGATTCTACTGAATAAGGAGGAGAAGTTGTAGCAGTGAATTGTGTTGTGTATTTAAAGGTGGTCTCAGGTGTGGACATGTTAATAGCAGGCCAGCTGGGTCAAGAAGACTCTGCATTACTGCGCTAATGACCAGATTTGTGCCTCCCGACAGAGAAATTAACAAGTGTGAACTGAGAGAACACAATGCTTCCTTCATTCCCTCTTTTCGAAGCCTCAGACATTTGTTTCAGATAAACCAAGCCAAAACAGCAACCAAGCCAGTTTCACTTTCAATTAATTTGAAGATTACCCAGAAGGGCAATTTAGCTGGTAGGTAATTGATCTAAGTGAGGATGAGGTCTAAAAAAAAAAAAAGGAAAAGGATGGTGATTATAAAAAAGGAAAAAGGTGATCAGTCTGCAAAATAAACCATATGATATAATGGTGTAGATGATATATTTGCATTTATTCTGATTTCCATACTGTTGTGTGTCAACCTGGATTCTTGTATCTTTGTTTATTAATCCCGGAATGATATAACTTCTATTTTTCATTCAAATAAAAAGTTTGTTATGTAATTTGTCAACTCCAAGTGAGGGTCCACAATAAAGTGTGCAGTCAGGTAGACGTGTGCAGGCAGGTAATGTAGATTGCAGTGTTTTTGTGAAACTACTATTAACATGACAAATGGAACAAATTTGAAATGTGTATTCCTATACTGTTACATATATACATATATAGATTTTTAGTGTTAAAAAAAAGGTCTGGTGAAATTAGAAATAATAAAATGAGTTGATGATGTAAAGTCTGCTTATTTACCACAGTGAGTTAAATTAGATCAGTACACACACACACACACACACACACACACACACACACACACACACACACACACACACACACACACACACACACACACACACACACACACACACACAGACACACACACACACAATGTCCCAAGTACTTGAGAACAGTCCCCCATTTTTTTTGTAATGGATGGTATGGTGTCTACTTTTTCCAGCAGTATCTCCTGTTGACTTGCAGCCCTGTTCACTGTTCTACCGAAGCAAAGTCAATAGAGTGGGTAGGGCTGCGAGCTTCAGCTTTATAGGGCAAGTTCTACAAGTCATGAATCACAACTGAACCTTTACAGCTTTCTTTTGATGAATATTTGAAACCCAACAATAAAAGCATTCAAAGTAAAGAATCATATTGATTTTTTAGATGTAGGGATACACACTATGGAATTAGAGGTCCCTAATCGAAATGCTAGTGTGTGTGTGTGTGTGTGTGTGTGTGTGTGTGTGTGTGTGTGTGTGTGTGTGTGTCTAGCTTAATCTGAAGACACAAAGAGTGTCGGTGGTGGTGTGTAACATATTTGACACTGTTATTGCAATGTTGTATATTATAAATTAAAATCCATTCTTAATCCAACGGTCTTAATATGATGTTGCACTTTGCAACTATAACAGCTTTAACTCTTTTGGGTAGACTTTCCACAAAGTTCAGGAGAGTGTTTATGGGAATTTTTTACCATTCTTCCAGAAATGCATTTGTAAGGTCAGACACTGATGTTGGATGAGAAGGCCTTGCGCTGCAATCTCCGCTCTAATTCTTCTCAAAGGTGTAGGGGAAAAAATGTGGTGGGCATTTGTATTCAGCCCCCTTTATTCTGATACCTCTAACTAGAACCCAGTGGAACCAATTCCCTTCAGAAGTCACCTAATTGGAGACATTGTATAGAATTTTACAAAAAATCTACTGACCTGGCACCATGGAATAAAACCTCATACATAGTACTAATCTCGCACATACTGGTAAGTGCTCACTGACACTTAATAGACACCCAAAAAACACTAAATACTAAAAAAAAAAAAAACACTAAACTTTAAATACTGAATTCATTCACAAACAAATACACATAACTGCACTGTGTTTCTTGTTTTATGAGTCTATCAAGCAGACACATTTCCCATTATTTAATACAATGATTAAAAATTTTCTCATATTCTATTCTTCAACTTTAGTATACGTTCAGTACAGTGATGTGGTGATAGTATTGCTGCCTCAGAGCTCTACGGTGTTAGGAATGATAGTGAACTTGGGTTCCTTTCTTTGGAAGGTGCATGATGAAGGTACACTTCACCTGGCAGTGGTGTTAATGTGTTTGCTGATCAGTGTACTGCATGTGACAGTTGTTGATCAACCACAATTCACCTTCTTCATCTGATGCTTGACTAAGAACAAGGTGTACTGAATTCTTTACACAAAAACTTGTATATGGGATGCTCTTCATGTACCATGCATATAGAAGGTTGCAAATTGTACTTCACTCCTTGCAATACACATTTGACAAAAGAGAGGGGGGAAGAGGAAAATAGGAGATAAATGGGAATTTAGCTAATTACATAATTTGTTCCATTTACTAAACTCTAAATTAGCAGATAAATTAGTGCCAGTGCTTCAGGATACTACTCAGCTGCTGATGTAGGTTGTTTTGTCTTTTCCATTGCTCATAGCACATATGATCTTGTACATGAAATACCTCAAAATTAATAAAGAATGGAAATATACTGAACAAGACATTTCTGCCATTGGTAATGTATTAATATATTCATCACAGGTTGTCTTTATAAAGTGAACATTAATTTCAGATGTGTTAGTAAATGGTGCTTTTTCCTCTACTTTTTTGTTTGCCTTCCTTCTGTATGTCCGTCTACTTGTACATGTACAATCAAATGTAAATGTAATAAGAAGGAATGTTAAAAAAAAAATTATGTAACTGGACTTTAAGAAATTTTAGTTGAGTATGGACTTGAAGCTGTGCAAATGACAGTGTATGTCTAAGGGTAAAGATATCTGATTAAAATGAGCAGAAGCAGATTGCCAATATTCAATCATTTTAAATTCAATTTGTCATGGATGTGAATGTAACTGTGTGCAACTTTAGTATTTAGTAGAATGATTCATGTGTGTATGTGTGTATGTACATATATGGCCTATGAGTTGCCACAAATATGTTATATAAATGCATAATTTAAGTACAAGGAACATGCCAAAACTCTAAGTGCATCTCATGCATGTTTAAGGGTGGGAGGACTGCATCCAAAATTAGGGAAAGAGGGTGAGTAAATGGGAAGTGTGGCTTAGTCCTTCTGTTCTGTTCAGCATAGTAAAGTTTGAGCAATTGGTATCTGATTTTGTGCTTAATTTAATTCACCTCCCAAATCAAGGTTGTAATGACCATGGGAACAGCGGAGATTGGTAACCCAAAATTCAATAAAATATAGTAGGACCAGTAGTGGTCCCACTATATTTTATTGAATTTTGGGTTACCAATTCCCGCCAATCATGTAGTGGAGTGAGTTAATTCTGTACGTATTCAGCTTATGGAAGACTCCTGGATCTAATCATGTTGATTTTGATGGAAATATGATCTAAGAAACCCCTATATTTCTTGGTTCAGTGATTCTACTTGTCAATAGAAATGTGAGTCATAGCCAGAACACAGAATAAATAGTGAAATTTGCAAGGCTTTGAAATATGGTCAGGGATTATGATTATGGAGATAGGGAGATCAGAAATGAATGACATGGTTTCTCCTCAACGTTCTCATGTTTGTGTTCAGTAGGGCTCTTTTGTTGACATTTGTCCTGGACTTCAGTTTCCAGTAATTATTGAACCTCACCTGTCACAGTCACATGATGCCAATTGTATTCACCAGCATCTTGTTGACTGTAGCTTGTAGCCTGTGGACTAGTTTAGTCTTTATCGTGCATCTCTGTACTTTACTGTTGTTCTTCTAAACTGTTTTAGTATGACTTGTCTTGTGTTTCCTGATCTGTTTAGTTCCTCAGCCCAGTTAATTAGCATTAGCATTTGCCTTAGCATTAGATTCCTGGAAAAATGATATGAGAAAAAAAAGAAACATTTTGGGAGGGTGCAAAATGTGAAGCAAAGATTGGTGAATTGGCAGGAGCGAGAAAGCATCAAGGTGCTGAGAAGGAGGCAGAGAGCACAGAGCCCGAGGAGGAGGCCAATAGCGCAACTACAGCCACACTGCCTGCTTCACAACCCTGTGATGGTTGACAAGATGCTGTCCTACTCCAGGTACAAATAATGCCCTGTATCATGCCAAAATATGTCTGAATCAACGACATACCCAAAAAATGCCCTGTCCCATACTATTTTATATCTGAACCACGCACTGAATCATACTCTGTAAACTCCCAGCTAGGCCATGACCATCCCAGAGAAGCATAGCTGTGTCCTCTTGCACAGAGGATGTTCTGCTGTCTCCAACACTGCCAAGTAAATTTAAAAACAGTGTGCTTTTATCACTATCTGCCTTCAAGAACAGTGGAACCTCGGATTGCGAGTAACGTGGTTTACGAGTGTTCCGCAAATCGAGCAAAGATTTTAAATAAATTTTTAATCGGAAACCGAGCAAGTATTAGTTTACGAGCGCCGAGTATTATGTATCACGCATGCGACTCTTATTTTGACACCGAGCGTCACTCTTGCTCTGCGGAATTGTGTGTAATCGTCTCCCCTGATAGGTCTTAGTGCTCGTCTCTTATTTGTATAATCAACATCTCCCTCTCTTTTTCAGCGTCTCTTATGTGTGTGTGCGCGCGTAATTTGACCCCGACACACACACACACACACAAACACCCTGACACACGCACAGATGCTCTCTCGCCTTTTCACCCCCTCCCCGGCTTCACAAACACAGAGAAACTCTGCTCTGTCGCGATTCTTTTCAAAGGTAAGGTGCTGGTTCATTTGTTTTGTTTTTGTATTTATTTTTTTTTCATTTTACCGCAGTGATTCCCTTAGTATGCTCACGCCAGTGTCAGAGAGATTTCTTTTTTTCCTGTTAAAACGGTGTTTCCGAAACTTAAAAAGCGAGGTGGGGAGAGGGAGGAGGAGTGTTACTGTGTAAAACGAGGCAAGGGAAGGGGCTAATTCCACACACACACACACACACACAAACACGGCGCCTGCACGCACCAACGAAAACACTTATCTGTCGGGATTTTTTGTACTTTTTTTAAAGGTAAAGTGCAGATTAATTTGTTTTATTTTCATTTTATAGATTGTATTCATTATTTTTATGTATTTAATTTTTGGGGCTGTGGAACGAATAATTTGAGTTTCCATTATTTCTTATGGGAAAATGATGATTTTGGTTCCACTTCCGGAACAAATTATGCTTGTAATCCAAAGTTCCACTGTATGTGGTGCTCACACTGACGGCCCCATACCACAGCATCATGCTGTTCCCATCACCTGGCTTTGGGGACACCATACTGGTGCCATCACTTAAATTTAAGGATACCATGCTAACCACTTTTCAGTAGCTTGAAAACATTGTTTCTGCCACATGAGACCTGCAAGGCTTTGAGGATGATGTGCCATCACTACAATCCACCACTCCATGTGCCATGATCCAAACTCATGCCTAGTTCTGACCCTGTGCCAAGCTCAAACCCTGTGCCCATGCCAAGTCCTGAAACTACTCAGGGATCAACCTCAGACCAAGTCACTCTGCCAGGTTGCAATCTAACACCAACGTCAAGCTCCCACCCAGTCATCATGTTTGTGTCCCTGTCCAGAACTTATCCCTTGCTTTCGGCTACCAACCCTAATGGTAAAGTCTGCCCCATCCAGTCATTGTCTTCACAACAACAGCAAGGCTGGCCAATTTGGGTTCAAAATCAGGGATGGGTGCATGTCCACATACACATGCTTCTCTCCTTCACATGGTGCTTTATTCAATGCCTTACTATGAGCCAGGCATTGATGAGGGAAGGGCTGGTTACAGATTGACTAAGGTGGGGTATGTAGTCCCTTTCATGCTCACCAGCACACAGTAGGTCTCAGCTCAATTAAGCACAGCCTGCAGTAAGATGGGACCTGGAACAATGCTGTTAAGTCCATAACGTGTCATTGGTCCTGGAAATTCTGTAGGAATTGGAATTCTTGTAGGAAGTTCCCTACAAAGCCAGCATACTGGTCCAGCCCTTGCTTCCACATCCTTGGTCCCAGAGATACGAATACGAAGGGGAGAAGAGACAGACACAGGGAGTGCGAGGGAAAGGTAAAGCCCGCTGTTGTGCATTTCTGATGTGCAGGTAAGCATGACTGTAAGGGAGAAAAAAGAAAGGATAAAAGTTAAATTAAGAAAGGGAAGACGGATGGAAGGGGGGGCCCAACCAGTCTCTGGATTCACAGTCAAGTAGTCAGCGCTTTAAGTGATGCTTCCCTCCATTGGCCAGGTAACAAACAGCTCCAGCACCACAAGATAGTCTACATCTCTGGTGCCACACTCCTCTAGCATCAAATGATTGCTAAATCATCTGTGGAAGCTGCTGGGCCACCAGCTGTGCATCCCTCGACAATAGCGGCAACAGGCAGACCACCCACTGCAAGCATGTCCAGCCCAGAGATCGATTAATGCTTCTGGGTCCTCCAGCGGTCCACCTTGGAAGGTATGATATGGAGCATGGTTAGGGCAGTCATAATCAGTGTTCGGGGACATTACTTTTTAAAGTAACTAATTACATTACAAAATTACTGTCATTAAAAAGTCATCAGTTACATTCCAGCGTTACTATCTAATAAAAGTAACTGGTTAGAGTACTTTTCTATTGAGGAAAATGAAAACTCCTTTGTGATTCCTCATGCATGTTGTTTTAGTCAAGACCTTTGTAATTATTCTACCATCATCACTCATACCCCTATCTCACCTATGTGGTTTGACTCATGCGGTGAGGTGTGGTGTTAGGCACCGCGAGCGAGTGACCGTATTATTTGTATTATAAGTAATCCAAGTACTCTAATGCGTTACTTTGTAACACGTTACACCGAACACTGGTCATAATGAATAATAATGGGGGGGGGGGGGGTGAAAGGGCAGGTAAGAGGCAGGTTTTTATTATAGTAATGTTTCAAACAAAATCAGCGTGCTGATATTCTGTTTGCTGATCAGGTGATTTTATCACATTTTATAACATTTTGCACAAATCACACAAATTCACACTGATATAATGAAAACTATTTTATTTAAACATAATATTTTTTCCATTTGTACTTTTTATTACTGGTGTAACTCAAAGGTGGTTGTCAAGAGGCCAGAGCACTATTGCTTTCTATGAAAACAAAGCTAAGTTAAAGCTCCTCTTCCTCTTCTTGAGCACAGGGCAGTGGTGAGAACTGTGGCAGTTGGCCAAGCAGGCTTAGGCAACACTGAGCCTTTCTTACACCCACCAATGTAATAACAACCCACAAACGCAAATACAAATGTAATAAAAATTTGCAGCTTTTAATGTAGTAATCTCATAATTGTAATAAACGTCCCAGAAATGTTATATTTTGTTTGTCAGAAGTTATCACAGTTTTGAAAGCTGAAGCATTTCACATTCCGACAAATGTAACAAATCCCTGCAAATGTAATAGAACCCGCTATTATGTTTGCAGGAAATTTATTATGCTTGTGGGATTATTATATTACAAGCTGCAAGTTTGTATTTTGTTTATGGTTTATTACATTTGCGGGCTGTTATGTTGGTGGATGTTAAAGGTTTGTATGAAGCTGATGGACCCAAAAGATGCAGTGATCCCATGTCCTATCACTGATGATGTGTCTAAGTAGAGGGAAAGGCAAGACACACAAACACACACAGCCCTGTGTTACTCAACTCTCTCTCTCTCTCTCATGGCTCTTATTTCTCCCCTCTTTGTCCTTATGAATAAGAACACGTATTTAACAAATCCCACATACTGTACGTAGATCCTTACCACCACCCTCCAATCATAAACTGGCACTTGACTACTCATCCCTTTATTATGTTTGTTTGTGTTTGTTAAAAAATATGTTTTTGTTGTCCTACGTACATACGGTAAATTAGAAGTTACTGTTCATGAATGGCAATATCTTGACACAAAGGCGATGTTCACTCATACAGTAGTCATGTACACATACAGTACTACAAATAAATAAATAAAAAATACAAATATATACAGACAGACAGACAGATAGATAGATAGATAGATAGATAGATAGATAGATAGATAGATAGATAGATAGATAGATCCTGTAGATAGATAGATCAGCTATATCAGATTTTGCATTCTTACTGAGCAGAAATTTGTAGTTATTGTGTATTCATAATAGTTTTTTTTCTGATTTCTCTGATATGTGTATTAAGATTAATAGAGTTAGCTCAGTGCTTGTATGGTATGGTGAGTTATCTGGATAAAAATTGAAATTGAAATTTTGATTTCTGCCTAATTTCTATAAGCCCTTTCCCCTCCAAATCATTTTCCCCTTTCAGAACTAATTGCTGTAATTAATTTGTATGAACTATATTCAATCCGAGTTCTTGTTATACTCTGGTCAGGTTATTAGTGAAGTGTGAAATCAATTTAGCGCTCTCAGTAGAGGGGAGAAAAGAACATGAATCTGAGTTTTGTAGTCATTTACTGCTGGACCGTTGCGATTACTGTGTAACAATTCCCAGCTTTTCTACAGATATGATCAGACAGTTAAAAACAAAATCTATCTATCTATATATCTATCTATCTATCTATCTATCTATCTATCTATCTATCTATCTATCTATCTATCTATCTATCTATCTATCTATCTATATGCAAGCAGGAGAGAATCAGCAGAATACTCTGAATACGGACACACATCTCGCTCATTTAAAATGTATGATTACAGAAAAGAGCCAAAAAAAAATGGCGATTACAAATGGTTTGAGAGTAATGTTTGGAGGAAAGGTTGAATAAGTAAAGAAATAAACAAATAGAGGGCATGCTGTTAGAGAATAATAAGTATTTTTTAAAGGAGTGGTATAATGATAAACCAACAAATTTATTTAAACTGGTCATGCTTCACCAAGGAAAGAATTCTGAAGTCATTAACTTTAGTTGCATTCTGTAGTCTTCACGGCCTTTTTGGTGTTGTCACGTGCCATGCTATGTGCCTTCTTTTTATGAATGTACTAATTTATTGTAAGGTTTCTGATCTCTCGGGTTTGTTCAGTCTAATGTCCTTTTCATTTGCTTTGGCACCTCTATGGACCACATGCAATCTGATCATTATGATATGTGCACATTTTTTTTCTAGCTCATACACATTTTCCATAATTTTCTTTTTATTTTGTGAAGCTGCTTTGAGACAATGACCATTGTTAAAAGCAATGTTTTTTTAATAAATTAAATAGAATTGAATTGAAGTGAAATACTGAGTTCTCATGAGGAGCAAACATGTGCAATCAACACCATACCTTTTATCTTCTTAATATGTCATGAAATTGCTTATCAGTCAGTTATCCAAATTAATTTTGAGCCTGTTAAAATGTCTATAATTTATGAATGTTTAAAACAATATTTTTATTAGACGAGTTGGATTAAAGTTGACAATTAACACTTCTGTCACATCTTGATTACTTCATTTCTAATCCATCATTGTGTACAAAAATATGGAAACTGTGTAACTGTGCAGATATTTATGGGACTGACTGTTGCATTTAGTGTACAATACATCTTACTTGACAACGTCTCAACAAACCCATCAGATGTGAACGACTTGCGTATGAATAATTGCAAAGGCTTTTAAGTATACAGATGAGTCTGTTTCAATATGGGCATCATTTGTAACATATAAAAATAAAATGAGGATATTCTATGGCCTTGCAGACACAGGGGCATATATTTATCAAGTGAAGGGATGAATTGCACTCTCTCCAACTTGCCAATCAAATGGATGTTGTGTTCAGAGGCATAAATAGAGTTTGAGAGTGATGTAAACATTTGTGGTGTTACCTATATTTACACTTTGTATTGCAGTGTGCACGTACCAGGCAGAGAATTTAGACAGATGCCAGGTGAGAAATACATTTAGTTTAGTGCAACTGTGGGAAAAGGTAATGGGAAAGAAAAATTGATGGGTGAGAAGTATCAGTGTCCTGGGAGATCTATGGAAATATGGGTGTTAGAAGTGAAGCGCATCAATGCTGTATGGATCTGCCATGCAGTAAGTTGGCTCTTCATGTGATGCGCGGCATCGAAGGGACAGAATCTCTTTCAAGGAGACTAGATGCAATAGATGATGCAGGTTAGTGCTCAGCATACAGTAAGACTCATGTTAGTTTTTTAATCCTCTTGTATCTCATATGTTCCTGACTTCCCAGGACGCTTCTTGAGGAGAGTAAGGAATCATGAAAGGTACCACCACTTAGGCCTCATTCATGAGCCCCACCCTGATGTCATGCTGGTTTCCAGCGTGGTGTTAGACCTGGAAACAGGAATTGTAAAGAGATAAAGAGCAAAGGGCTATTCTGGCACTGATGTTTTGTATTTTAGCCTTCTCTGTGGTATCCATCCATCTCACCCAGGCTTGCTTCCCATTTTTGTCAAAGTAAACTAACTAAGAAAGAGAAATCAGGCATAAATGTGCCAATATTAACCAGGCAGCCCCCGAAAAAAACATTAATCTGTTGCATGCCAGTTGGTAGGGGTACTGTCGAATTGGTGTATGTCTGCATCTGAGTGAGTAAGAGGTTGCACAGGAGCATAATGACATCTGTTAGCCATTGGAAAGTAGCTGGGACAAAAAGGAGGCCAAAGGAAAGAACCCTTTACAGCCAGAGCAGGGGTGAATCCTTCTGCCTTCCTTACGAGTGAGTTGTTGGGCAATTAGTGAAAAGAGCTGCAAAGGTTCTATCCATGTTCTCAAAAGGTTAATGTGGAATATTTGTGTATATCTGAGGTTACTGGGTCATCTTCCTGTGGTTGATGGTCATCATCCTGTGTCTGTTCCCGGACAGGTCACCTTCACTGCTGGATGAAGGTGCTTTCTGGCAGCTCCACCAATCTGGGTTTACTGCAGATCCCAGGAATTGTCGAGGTGAGGCCCCTTGGGGAGTCTTCCAAATGGCATCTCAGCTGCATTCTTTCTCATCAACATCCTTTCTCAGCATAGAATCGAGGGTTTGATTAATGCATTCAAAGCATTAAATGAGATCACTGGTATGGGCCAGTAGACCATGATTTGGATCTGATTTACTTGAAGCAATCTGCTTGATTATCAGCTTTGAGAGATCTGGCCTATGTGCCGCGGTACTGTGGAATCCAGACCTCGCTGGGGTTGCACTGGGTTCCACCTAAACTATGCAGTCTTCTTGCTCATGGTGACAGAGCACTGTCGTCACAGTGTATTGCTTAAAATGTTGATATGGACAAGTCAGCACTCCCTTGAGATTGTGAAGGATTTATAACTACTTCGTACACAAAAACTTATATCCACGGACTTAGAAATTTTAAAATGAAGCATATTTCCACATAGTGCAGGGAAGAGGAACTCTTCATATGCAAGTGTTAATATATTCATTTGAAACATATTCAAATGAAGACAGCTTATTAAGTTTTTAATAAATAGTTGCACCAAATATCATCCAAATTTGAAACTTACTATTTATAAGCCTGTGCAATAAGCAAAAAAAATAAACATAAATCTGTATGTTTATATTTGTTTATTTACATAAGGGCATATTTGGGGAAGGCATATTTGAGGGGAAGAATATATTGCCTTATGCCTTCACAGCTACAGTAGATGATGCATTGCAGACTTATTAACGATCCTCAGGTCAAATTTAAGTTTATATCTCTTAATTTGTAAAGTTATTACAACTGTAGTTTAAAATGCAATAATGGAATTAGTGAACATTGATGCTATCTTTCCAAAGAAGAGGAAGAAGCATTCAGCTTTTTTTTTGTTCCTGTGGTATGGCTGTTGGTTTAGTATGGTTTGCACTAATGTTTTGCATTTGCATATAAATATGAATTTGTGTACGAAGCCAAAGTTAACCACACTGTGGTTAAATAACAAGAATCAAACGTTCTCTGTTTGATAAGTTGCAGTTGTTTGTTAAAAGTGAATAGAGGTGGAATACAGTATTTGATTAGTTGTATAGCTCTAGAATTTTTAAGCGATGCAAAGAAAAATTATCCACCAAACGCATTAACCTAACAATATACACAAACACATTTACAGATTAAATCCCAGGTCAATTTTAAATTCGTTCCTTTTCCATTCAACAGTTGGATTTTACACACTGAAGCCTGATGTCGTCTGGATGCCTATTAAAGAAGCACTATTTTTTCTCTCAAATCTTTTGTTATGTATATTAGGGCTATTATGTAGTTGTGAAAAATGTTAGATGATGAGAGACGCACAGAGCAAGGACCTCAGTGGTATTAATATTCCTCTGGCATCAAAGATATTTCCCTGGAGGGCCCCCTTTAGGCCACACTGTTATTAGCGTGACTCTCCATTATCTCTTGCTGTACTTGATATTAAGACAATAATGGAGGCTGTGGGATTATAGGCAAAAAAAAGAGAGACAGCAAAAAAAAAAAATTTAAATAAATTCAGAGAGACAGGGATGAATGAGGGGAGGAGTATTAAAAGCCAAGGGCGCAAGGAGAATGTACGAGGTGCTTTCCAGCATAAAAAGAAAGAGTTGGGTAGAAATAGTTGAATTTTAGCTTGGTTTATTTATTGTCAAAAATGAAATATTCCTCTTAATATTAAGCATATAACCCTCTTTGCCTGGGGAGAGGGAAACTTGTTCAGTGCATTTAGACCTCACATTTTTACATGTCAAAAATTAAATACTATATAGCATCCTACAGTATGTTTGGCTTTTTTACTATTAGGCCTTGTTAAAAGTGGTCTAACACTAAATGGATAAAATCTCAGCAATTCAATAAGCAATAAGCAATTCATGTACATTACTGAAAAGCACGGTACAAAATCCATCTAATGAACCTGTGTGCAAAATAAGTGAAAATCTGCAGTAATCCCTACTGTATAGGAAAA
Source organism: Clarias macrocephalus (assembly GCA_011419295.1). Lineage (NCBI taxonomy): Eukaryota > Metazoa > Chordata > Actinopteri > Siluriformes > Clariidae > Clarias > Clarias macrocephalus. The sequence goes on from JAAGKR010000388.1 coordinate 125,108, forward strand.
CTGTGCCATAGATTATAAAATATATATGAATGATCTATTTATATATTACCACATTTTTTTAAAAACCCGGCACATTACTTTAGCCCTATGACCTGCACTGCTTCTTGGCAAATAAACATTGTTTCATTCCTATAACCTTTTTTAGGATTGAAATTTAAGGACCCATTTAAAACGACTGCCACCTGACCCTCTCATTACAACTTCAAACCTGTGTTTGGCTGCTGCTCTAAATTAAGCTTAGCATGGGTATTGTCACTCTCACCTCTCTAAATACTCCTCAGTGAGAAAAAGGCACAGCAACAGCACAACACCAGGTTAGCTCCTAATAGGAGTGCCCTTGACATAGTGCATGCAGAATGTGTGTTCAAAGCTGGCCAAGACATGTAGCACAGGAAGTGGTGATGGCTCTGATAAGGTTAGCTCTGGGTTGAGACACTCACACTAGGAGTAAATCACTGCTTAATGAGAGAAAATGTCTGTGCGCCAGGTTGTTTTTCAGGCTAAATATGGGGAAAGCTCTTCGCCCTGAACAATCATATGTCTCTGGGCACTTGCACTCCTCCTCCTCTCGATGCGACTCGACACTAAACCCACTAGTAACATTTTTAGCAGAGTGACACAGAAATCATCAAAAACACATAGGGCACATATAAAATGTTTTTTTTGTTTTTTTTTCCTGCTGTGAGGCAGTGGAATATACTCCCAGACTAAAGCTGTAAGAGTAGGTATGAGTGATTGTAGGGGTTAGCAAATGGCCAAATCTGGCCTGCATTGTAAAATGTGTAGGTCCACAGTTGAAACAAGAAACCTTCTAATATATATAATATTATATTATAATCTATAATACTAAATGAAATGCCTGAATGTGAATAACTAAATAACAAGGTGAGATTTAAGTCTATTCTTTGTTTGCAAATACTGACTATGATTTAAATAATCTAAAAAAAAATCTTAAAAAAAAAAACAGTAACGTAAAAGGTTTGGTTAAATAAAACTGTATGCAATTCAATAAATCATTGTTTTTAGTTCATTGTGGTATTAACTGTGATACCAAAGAATCACACACACACACAAAAGAAAAGTTAGACATAGGACTCAATTTTCACAAAAATCCTAAAGCAATGAAAATGGCAGAACATATCAGGTCCATAAGTATTTGGAAAGTAAACCAATTTTTGCATTTTTGTTTCTGCACAATACCCCAATGGATTTAAAATGAATCAAACAAGATGTGACAGAACTGTAGACTGTCAGTTTTAATTCAAGGGGCTTAACAAAAATAGTGCATCAACAGGCTCAAAAAGTCAGTTTTATTGATGTTTAATACATTTTAGTTAAATTTAAATGTAATCATTTTGTAGACACTTTCAAAAAGAATTTCAGTAAGATCGGATTACAGGTTTTTTTTTTTTTGTTTTTTTTTGTAGTGAAATGTATCTGAACCTGTTTTCATATGTGACAAAAATCAACACAACTTAATATTATTTATGATCGCCTCCTGCTCATGTAAGGGTGCGTTGAAACCGGTTAATGGTTGACTCAGCTGTTTGCCTCCTTTCTGTCTGGTTTCAGAAAAGCTTCTTGGGTTCCACGTCACAGGTTTCAGTTAGGAAGCTACAGAGAAGGGCTGCTCCCTTTCTTATCTTCCTCCTTCAGACGCAGTCACTTCTCACAACCTCAACCTGAAATAGAACCACAGCCATTAGAGCATGTTTGTCAATTGCCCAGAAAATAGGAAATGACAGGCCATGTCCATCTTACATGCAGAAATAGACCACTTCCCTTCCCCTCCCCAATGTCATGTAATATCATTATTACCTCTCAAATGCACTGTGCCAAATGCATCATTCGGCTTTTAAGTGCCAAGAATTTTGGACATGAGAGGCACTGTTCATGAACGAGATGATAAAACCATTCAGCATTTTCTTATAAAACAAAATATGAATGCTGTGTTGTGTATTCTTTTTGTTGGTGCTGTTGGTGTTAAAAAATGGAACAGCAAGGAGTCTTACTCATACCATGTGAGGTAAAGTGTGCACAACCTAGGCAGCTGACTTACCATTGGTTCATGAAATGACTCTGATGTAAAAAAGGGAGAAAAAAAAAATCATGTTGCTCTGAGTTGTGGGTGCTCCCTAGCTATCATGTGCAATCATGTTGAGGAAGATATATTTGTCTAGAGCACAGCAGGAGACTGCATGCTGCCCTCCCTGGCTGGTGCTGCATCAAGAGTCCCACTGCGTGACATTAGACCCAAAGCGGGTGGGCAAAGGAGGGGTGGTTGGGGGACTAGGGGACATGAGCAAAACTCTCCAACAAATTAATTCTGAGGGTTTTATTCCAGGACTGTGGCAGCGGGTAGGTGCAGACCTTTTAAGCACTATCATAGCTGTCATACCGAGGCACTCATACTGGCATGGCAAATATCACAGGGTCCTGAATCAACACAAGCAGCAAGGAAGAGAAACAGTTTGCATTTAACCTTCCCTGGGCCTCAATTTCCTCAGGAGACAAAGGCTGGCATGACTGCATTTACACCTGGGCTCAGTGACCAAGCTTTCTGACCCCATCATGAACCAGGCAGAGCAAACAGAATCATGGGGAAATTGGAATTAATAATGTAGGCCCTAATGTGTTTATTCAAGTCAGATTATCATTTCAATAAAATATGAACAGTGCAGATCAGGAGTTTCCTAAGATGGACGTCAGCCACTGAGCAAAAAAAATCACAGCGCAGGTAAGAAGTCATCAGCCATATTATACCTTTTTAACTCATAAACCTTGCAGTTCTTCAGCCTGGTCACCAAACCAAGAGCAAACACATTACCACTAAATTATTTCACGTTTAAATATATACGTTTAATTCAGATTGAATATACAAATTGTGTATAAATAGACAAATATTTAGACAATATGAATAATTTGATAACAATTATTTATGCCTTATTTCCACTGAGCTGACTGCGTGAACATCCTTATCAACACAAGCAGTTAGTGCACCAATAAACGACGCACACTGAAGTGCTAAAGTGAGTTGCTTCCAGGTCCAACAAACTAACAGAGAGGGTGGAGAAGGCTACAAAAATATCTTATGGACAGCTCCCCTCCCCTTTACCTCCCCACTTTCACTCCAGCCAGTGAGAAAATGGAGAATTTGTTAAAAGGTCGCAGTGGATCAAAGTCATGTTGCGTCAGGCTACCTGCCAGGCTGCTGGAGAGCTTACACTTGGCAGACCAGAGAGACAAAGAATGTGCCATCTGCACCCAGATCAATGAACATTAGGGAGAGGGCCTAAAAATGGAGTGGGCTTGAGGACAGAGCACTGCCACAAATCACTGTCACATTACACCCCCAGGTGGCTTCCCCTAATGCCCTCACCACCCCAACAACCCTGCACTACCAACCAGTCCCTGAGGATCTGCCCAGTTGCTGTGGAAATGAAGATGCATAGAGGAATGGGGTTAAAAACAGCCATAATCCTTAATGATAAATGTGACGTACCTTAGGAAACACAGAGAACAAGAGGTCCTTCCGTTTTCCCGCATTCATCTTCAGTAACTGCTTAATCGTGGTCGCAGTGGCACATATCCCAGGAACACAAGGTGTGAGGGAATACACCCTGGAAGAGATGCCAGTTCCTTGCAGGGAATGATGCACACTCACGTTCACACACTAATTCACACTTGGGCAATTTAGCATAGCCAGTCCACCTACTGGGAAGGTTTAAGGAACATGGAGGAAACCCAGGTGGAAACAGGAAGAATGTGTGAAACTGTTAAACTTCAAGTGATCTTGAAATCATATTTATATATTTTTTTTTATTATTTAAACAACCTAATAAAAAAAATTACTGAGAAAAGCAAAGCCTTAAAAATGGATTTAATGTTTTCTAACAACATCAGAGTAATAAAAAAATAATAATAATAAAAAAAACCTAGAGTTTATATGAAACAGAATCATGTCCATGTGACAGCTGAGCTTTGGTTTGTGGAACAGGTATGAAACAGCCTGGGAGGGTTTTGCAATCAGTGCAGCTCTGGTCCTCCAGCCTGCAGTATTTCCTTGTGTTCCGCCACTGTTCAACTCAGCCTATTCCTGCAGGAGCTCCCTGAACTAAAGGGCAGTTTGACCTATTCACTTGTTTCTTTGCTTGTCTCTTTTTCAAACTGGTTGCAGGCTAACCTCCCTCTCTTACAACCAGACATGAAGTGAATATATTACTTTATGATTAATAGACTTGACAATGCCCCCCCTCAGCTAGCCATCATTGAGAAACCCCCCTCCCCCCCGAGGCCAGACTCAAACTCTACTACCTGCTAAATGCCAGGGTGGTCTGACAAGTAAGAAAGAAGACTGCAGCATGCCTACTAAGTCCCAGCTGAAGCCTGACATACAGGGGAGTTCAGGCAGGATGAGAGCATGCGTTTGGTCTGTATAGATTAGGAAAGATATGGAGAAGGCTGCCACAAGGAGATACCGAAAAAGAGAGCGGTATTTTTTCCCCCTTTTCCGCCCTTCTTTTTCCTTATAATGGAGCTGTGAGTTGTCAAAGTGAGAGGAAAAGCATTGCTTTCCTCTGAATGAATCTGGTTACACAGCTCCACTCCCATTTCTGCAGGGCCCAGACAGGCTGTGACAGCGCTGCTATCTCTGTGTGTGCTGCATATAAGGGTAGTCAATGAGTTTAAATGTCATACTGTGTAAGAAAAATATGGAAACAGCTTACTGTTACAGGCTGCATTTCTACGCCTTAGTAAACAAAATCTACCGTATTCAGATATCATCTGAAAAAAAAAGGGTTTACTTAAGAATCACAAAGGACTGTAATAGGACCATTTCAGTTCAAAACCTATGCTATGTCTCCCTCTATGGTCTCCTATCATATCTATTTTCTGAGACTAAAAACTTAGAAGTGTGATTCTAGGCTTCATTGGTTTTGATCTGACATAAGGAATTTTAATTTACAGCTAAGGTCCAGGACTTTCTTCATAGAGTGACACTTAGTGTCCAGCAGGAGGGATCATAGACATTTTAATAAAGCAGGGAGAAATAGGAAGACCTGATAAATTGGATCTGGGGAAATCTAAGGCTGACTGTCAATGACATTGGCTTGTGAGGCTTTGGTCCATCCTAGAGAAAGCAATTATATTAAAAAAAAATAATAAAAAATGTTGGAAGTGGATTCTGCAGCCCAACTTTAGGATTAAATTGCTTGGATAAAGTCTATTTAACTGCAAGAATAAAACATAAATAATTAAACGTGGCAATAATGTATGAGGGCATTCAAGTCATACCGGGACTTGTAATGAAATTTTCCATGATTGAACAATTGACATTTGCAGGGACTTCAAGCACAACACAGTGATGAGGTTCTTACCTGCAGTAAACATTTGAATTGTGCAGTCGTTTAAAGAAGGACGTACAACTGTGAATGACGACCCTGGCCGAGGTGGCTCAAAGCCCACTGCAATCATTCTTGTGGACATTCAGTGAGTGTAGTGCCTGATCCTTAAAAAAGGGGCAGATAACTTGTGAAAGAGATCCATCTGTCTACACACAGTCATTCACAAACACCACTTGCACATTACAGGATCTTAGTTGGGAGTTATTGCCAGATCCCCTGTACAGTCCTGGTTTCCACATGTTTGGGCTATTTGCCGGTGCCTGAGAGCCCAGTATTTCAGTATTTAATATTTCTAACCTAATTCTGATCATGGCTCCGGTGAAAACTTTTTACCTTGATGGTATCCAAGCACAAGTGAATTATTTGGATAAGTGCATTAGTGTAGCAAGAGATTATATAGAGAAATAAATTCATTTTTACTCTCATGATTGTGTTCTGTTATTCTGCACCATCAAAAGTCCCAGTTTGACTTGAACACTCTTCATAGTGCAAAGTAACAACAAAAAAAAAAGAAACATTAAGAGGACATTTCATTATATCATTAGGGGATTTTTATCAGTGTAACTAAATCATGACTTCGAAGAATTCATTAAGCATATGGTGTTGAACCTTCTGGTTTATCAATGCACCAGTATTTTTTCTGCAAGTGCAGGATTATCTATCTAGCCTTCAATATTGACAAATCCTATTTTCCACCTTTGAGTCCGCACTTGTATTAAGATTCTGTCATTTGGTCTAGCAACCAGCAAGAGGTCTTGGTCAATCTTGTCAGTCTACACCTTCTTAACCTCACCTATCTCAAGATTTAATCCCCCTGCCAAAGGAGGCCAATCAATGTCCTCTGCCTGCCTGGCTAGAAGTATTCAGAATGAGTCAATGTAAAAACCCTAACAGCAATGGCTGTGTCTCTATTATCTCCAGTTTTATCCATCAGCACAGAAGGACAGAAACGCTCAATGTACGTCAGGAAGACTGAACTGAACATTTCCACTTACAAATCTGAAACACGTTTGCATAAATAGCATGCACATTTTATGTGCAAGTGAAAATATGGAGAATGGAGAAATTATTTGAACAAATTCATGCATATGCATATCTGCATTATCCAAATTGAGAAAGGAACACTTCAGGTAACACTGTTAAATATTTTTCTATCGATACAGTAAGTCAGGACATTAGTATAACCATGACAACAGTAATACAGCACTTTAAACATATATACATGTTTGCGACCATTCAGCAACAGCAGACCACACAATCATTTACTCTGTTTACAACGAAAAAAAAAAAAGGGAGGAACATTTTACAATCTGTAAAAAGTCTGAAAGGACATTGTTATCTTAGCTCACTGTTTTCCTCTGTGTTTTTGACAAGTCTAAAACTACAGTGCATTATGTGTTTTCTATGGCCTCTATTTTTGTTTGTCCACTACCCATTGAGGTTGCACTGGTTATTCTCTGTTTTCCTTGGTTTTCAGTCGCTACCTTAATATGCTGACCCACAAAAACAGTGTGCTATACACTGAATAGGGCACACTTTCAAAGTATGAGCTTCATATGATGAGTATCTAAGCTTTCTTTATCTTGGTAGTGTCATCTACTGTATGGGATATTTACACAGATAAAAAAAATGCTTCAAATACGCTACAGATATATGTACTATCTCTCTCTCTCTCTCTCTCTCTCTCTCTCTCTGTATGTATATTTATATATATATAGCTGCCAACTCACTGCAGAATTAAATGTTCACCCCAACTCTCCTGTTTCCACCAAAACTGTTCACCGGGAGCTCCACAGGGTCAATGTACATGGCCGGGCTGCTATAGCCAAACCTTTGGTCACTCATGCCAATGCAAAATGACAGTTTCGATGACCAGCAGTGAAAATCTTGGGCTGTGGACAATGTGAAACATGTATTGTTCTCTGATGAGTCCAGCTTCACTGTCTTTCCCACATCCAGGAGAGTTACGGTGTGGAGAAGCCCCAAAGAAGTATACCACCCAGAGTGAAGCATGGGGGTGGATCAGTGATGGTTTGGGCTGCAGTATCATGGCATTTCTTAGGCCCAATACTTGTGCTAGATGGGCGCGTCACTGCCAACGACTACTGAACCATTCTGGAGGACCATGTGCACCCAAAGTTCAAACATTGTATCCTGAAGGCGGTGCCGTTTATCAGGATGATAATTCACCAATACACACAGCAAGACTGGTGACAGAGTGGTTTGATGAACATGAAAGTGAAGATGAACATCTCCCATGGCCTGCACAGTCACCAGATCTAAATATTATTGAGCCACTTTGGGGTGTTTTGGAGCGAGTCAGGAAACGCTTTCCTCCACCAGCATCACGTAGTGACCTGGCCACTATTCTGCAAGAAGAATGGCTCAACATCCCTCTGGCCTCAGTGCAGGACTTGTATCTGTCATTCCCAAGACGAATTGATGCTGTATTGGCCACAAAAAGAGGCCGTATACCAATGAATTATTGTGGTCTGAAACCAGGCGTTTCAGTTTCATAGCCTCAGGTTAAAAATATTAAATGAAAAAAAAATTGGTGCAGGCTGACTGAAAAGTAAAATTTATCTGGTCTTGATTTCTAAGTGAATGAAATTATTTAACACAGACTAAAATCTGTTACACGTATTGATGTTGGCACTGCACGATGTCTTCCACAGGAGTGCATTTCAAAGGGTTGATACAAAGCATTAGAATGCAGGCCAAATAGTGCCAATTTGAAATCCTGACATGAAAATAATCATGAAATGAATCTATTTTCTTAAAAGTCTATCCATCAGAATTCATCATTTTCAGCAGCTGATAATGAACAGAACAGAGCCAAGTGGAAATTTCAGGCCATAATTGGATAAAGCTGTAGTTTGGAGGCAGACATCACTCGTTTACAGTTCAATAGGAAACCTGTCATAATTGCTTGTCCACATCAGACCCTGGGTGTCAATGCAAATACTAAGCAGAGGCAGTGGGACAAATTGGTCTCCCGCATAAATAGATAGGGGACTGTGGGGAGATTCCTAGGCTCTGTAGTGGGAGATAATGAACCGAGGCCAGATAATGATGAAAGGTGTTTGCTATGCTAGACATGATTTTAATGGCTATTTATTCCTTTGGTGTGTATATATGTTTTGTTTTATTTACTTTTATGTCTAGCTCTGTAACATAGACACACTGAACACAAATTCCTAAAAAAAAAATTTTTAATGGCTTTTTACTGTACTGTATGTTTATACAAGACATGCAGTCTGATTATATAATCATTTTTCCATTTCATTTATACATAATGTTTTGAGCTTTTGTATGTTCAAGCACCTCAAGATCTTGCCATGCCACAGCATTTGCATGATTTGGAAAAGTTGCCTGTTAATCAGGGAACACACTTGGCAGAAGCAAAAAAAAAGAATTAAAAGTTCACCATTCAGCCACCTGCTCCCCTAACTGCGTATGTATTGTGATTATTGCTGGGGATTTTTATTTTTTTTCCTAAAGCAGGTCTCCACTTTAAAAGTAATTTTAGCCAAGTCTCTTTTTCTAAAGCATTATATTATGGTAGTGTGTGAAGCAGGCAAGCTCAAACTGAATTCCTGAAGTTTTATTGCCCAGTAAAAAGAGCCAAGAACCAATCATTGATTGCAGTGATATAGTAAAAGAATCAACAACACTTTTATTTCTGTCATCAGGCCTGGAGGAGTCGGCTATACGCTGATGAGATGAAAATGAAAAAAAAAAAACTCTCAATGAGCAGACTGGGATTTGTGGCGGGCAGATTCTAGATGTGGTGATGGAATATTGGCAGGTGTCAGACAGATTAGAGGTGCTGGGAATAAGGAAGAATGATGGTTTGGCAGCCATTACCGAATGGACTAATCACACAAGCACTTAATCTCACGCTTCAGGAAGAGACTCCAGACTGGGATTCTCATCATCTTCTCCAGATATGTGCGAATGCAAACACACGCACACACACACACACACACACAGACGCACACGCACACACACGCGCGCACGCACAAACACACACACGCACGCACACGCACACACACACACACGCACACACACACGCACGCACACACACACGCACACACACGCACGCACACACACACGCACACACACACGCGCACACACGCACACACACAGCTATTATAAAAAAGATAGCCCTAGTCACTCAAGATGTCCATCAACTTTTCATTTGTGTCCGCTCTTAGAACATATGGCCCACAGGCTATAATCCCACACAAACAATAACACAGGCCCTCTGAGGGGTGACATGGATTCATTCCATTCTTCCCCTGATTCTGAAAGATAACTTGGTGATATCTGAGACTTCGCTGGGACAGATAAGCAAATAATAACATCCAGAGAAGAGCAGTTTTGGAAAAAAAAAAAACTTTATTGCTTAAAAAAGTACAACTCTTCTACCTGCAAAAGACTTTCCTACAGTTTGAGAATCTGTTTGTTAGTACACACACACACACACACACACACACACACACACACACACACACACACACACACACACACACACACACACACACACACACACACACTTTTACAGTCTATCTCTTGCTGTATTATTTCTTTATTCTAAAGCCACATCACAGAAAACAATATTCCCTGTGCAAAAGCCATTTTCTTAAATCCCAGTTTCAACGGAATAATTAAAAAAAAAAAAATCTAGGCCCCACAAACCTGTCAAAAATGTACAAATTGCCATTTATTTTATCAACCATTCACCTCAAATAATTCTGCTGTCAAATGACACCTCATTTAAGTCAGAGACTTCATTAAAGTAAATGGCTGCTTTTGCCTGAGCAATATAAACTTCTCACCTTACTTCCAGTGAGCAGCCTTTGGCAGAGTCTTGTGTGAAGGCAAGACTCTGATTATTACTCCCCTCACATCTGACAGCGTCATTATCCATGTGTTCCCATTTGATGACTCCCAGTAAGGCCCTTTCAAAGGCTCATGGGTACCTGGAGTAGGAGCATTTAATGAACAATGTTTCAAACAAGGATATATGAAGGCAGCTACAGTGAGGAACAGGGCTCTGGTGGAAAAGGTATGATTGTAATTACCACTCTGGACCTGTCTCACAGGGCACTGAATAAAGATGGCAGCCAGCGGCGACAAATGGTGTACAGTTTTCCACTGTGAACTCTGAGTGGGGTGTGCATATTTTGTTGCCTATGCATAATTGAGTACTTACGTGTCACTAAATCTTTTTAGCACTTAATCTCACTCTCTCAAGCCAGCCTTTTAGTGGGCCTAATCCAGCAACCTTAGTCTGAGCTGTTTGGTTGTCAAAAAAAAAAAAAAAAAAAAAAAAAAATTCAATTCTAGGTATACAATCATATTATAATGATTTTACGGTGTGAGTTTTCACTGATAATAATTGTTGTTCAAATTTGAGTGAATATAATATTTACGAATGGGACATCATAACAGATGTAATAAATGCTTGTGTAGATGTGGGAATGTGACAAGCAGAAAGCTAATGATTTCCAAGGAAGCTTTATTTCTCTTGAGTCCTTGTTTATGACTGAAGTCTCTCCTCCATCACTTCTGTGTAAACTTTGCACATGAGCAACACAGCAAGGCAAAGCAGTTTTACTTCCTCAGCAAATGGATAGTATCTGTCAAAGGGGGAAGTCTGATTAACTCATTAAGAACTGCCGAATGTTTAATTGATGCACAATTATGCAAATGTTATTGCATTTCCATATTCTTACCAAAGAAGCATTAAATACATCTCATTGAAACTTTAATTATTTACAACTGTAAAGAGGAAATTTCTCACCGGGTAAAAGAGATGGAAGAAAACACTTCCTTCCTCAAGGATGTGAATCAGTGTATTTAGTATAAGTATTTCATGTAAGCAACATTTTTTTTTTTTTGCTGTCTACCACAAAATATAAGCACATTTTAAGCAGTTATTGCTCATATCTTCATTCCGCTCAAAGTGACATTTCCTTTGTGTTTTCACGATCCACCAATAATACCCTGTTAATCAAACGTTCAGGATCATAGATGACAGCAAGAAGTAAAACATGCTCTGTGGGTTGTGCCAACTCCTCTACATGTGAATGTGAATTTCATATATAGTTGTCAGTTTCATCTTTATAAAGGAACCCAGACAGTCTGCTCTATCTGCGTCCAGTCAGTAACACATGGAAGGAGAAGAGCACTCGCCTGCCATCCAAGGCACCCCATCATACTCCTCTCCTGAGGGCTTGGTTCTGAGCATCACATAATCCCGATTCTTATCCCCAGAAAAATTAGATATTCGGTTTGATAAAGTTGGGGAGATTGGAAATGCTGTATAGCCGGTCTGCCATCAGCTGCTGATGAGGTGCTGAGGAAATGGCAATGAGTGCAGTGCTACATCCTCAGAGGCCTCGGGGCAATCAAATAGTTTAGGTAAGAAGGAATGCATTTTTTTTATGCGTTAGTGTTCATGAGAGGATAGGAAAGTGGCATGGCTCATGTATTATTTTTTAATTAAATAATTTGCTAATTTGTTCACCACTGTGCACGGTTAGCAGATGTATGCCATAATTTTATAGTCAGCAAATATGCACATCATTTTAAATAAACCAACATGCAAATTAGAGTCAGCTACATTAGCTCATGGTGTGTTGACTTAATTATGTCTATGGTGATCTGCTACCTGTTTATGGATGCTTCTGAATTAAAATTTTAGTCCATGCAACTACAACCCTATACTAGAAATGAACAGTATAAGCATTCCAGCTGTTTGAGTCAGATATAAACTGGCATCTATCTATCTATCTATCTATCTATCTATCTATCTATCTATCTATCTATCTATCTATCTATCTATCTTGCTTATTCATGGTAGTTCATCTAGAAATAAAGCAATTTACTTCAATCTAGTTAACAGTACAAGCACCTTTGGCAGCCATTTCGTCAATCATTTCATCCTCACAGCTTCAAGTTGTCCTACTCTGCTGGGTGCATCTTGAATTCGACCTTCACACAGGCAAATAACAGAGCTATGGGCCAAATGTTCAACTCAGTAAGATTGCCACAAATGAAAGTGTACAATGTCACTAAGTGTGAAAAACTCAGAGTACACTTTTTTTTTTAAAGAAAATAAAAACCCTTGGTTGGCACAAACTTGCTGCGAAGAGGATTAAAAAAAAGTCCAGAGATACAAGAAATCACCATGACAACAGAATTAGATTAGAGAGGTTAATGTGATCTCCAATGTGATTATCTCAGATGATATATGATTAGATGAGATTAAAATAGATGATATTACACTTTTATTAGATTTATTTATGGCATCATCTCTGTAGTTTACTATGGTTCTTTAATGAAGGGGAGAGAATTTGAAAACAATGGAATTACATGAAATAAAATCAGTCCTAATATGTAGAAGGCACACTCTTCTGTCAGCACCAATCAGTGTAATAAGTAATGAAAATGTGAACATTTTTCAGCTATTTCATTTCCCTCTAAATTTGCATTAAACATATGATCTATAATAATATAAAGTTTTAAAGAGGGTTCCATTCATTCAGTATAATGAAATGTGAAAGCCAACTTCTCTATACTGCATTTAAAAATATATACTTGGCCTCTTTCTACATATTGTATTAACTAAGTAGTATGAATGTTACTTTATGCAAGGTCTTAAGTATTCATACTTGATGATAAAAAGATGAGCAAATAATATTTCTGATGAAATAACAGAAATGCTGTGCAGTGCAAATGAGACACAACTCCCATATCTCTTATGTACAGTACATAACACCGCACTTACACTTCATTAAAGTTGTTTTAATGATTATGGTATAGATGTTATTTAGTAGCTATTCTTGCCTAGTACGCAGTACAGATACACTTAGATTATAAACCACTAACAACAACCAACTAGAAAAGAACATCTCCCCTACCTTAGGAAATCTAGAAAATAATAATAGATATGGTCTAAATAGGCATGTTTTCATTTTAGAAAATATTTACTCCTGGCTCATGAATTAACAAAACCATTGGCATTGAACTAATAAAAACATGGGCTTTTTGTTTAACAACTAGGAAAAAGACGCAATGAAAAGCATGATAAAATAGCCTACACGTTGATTATGATTTCATATGATTTAGTATGAACTTTTCATGCAAAAAATAGGACATTCTGAATCATGTGCTAATTTCTAAGTTGAAAAATAATGAGAGGTAGCCATATTGTTAACTTAAACATGATAATTAGCTACTGCTAGGAGAAACAGTGACAAAGCCATATATTGTCAACATACTGTATGAGATGTTCGTTAGTTAGATGTTTATCTAAATGCTTGACAACTTGGTATTTCTATATTATTGTGTTAGGTTTTTTTTTACTATTTGTTTCTTGTTAAACTGTCTCCCTTTTATGTTACTTTCAATTACATTTGACAGCACTCCACCGTTCACAATTTTCATTTTTCGCCTCAAACACAAATGCACGTCTTTAATGATGTTTGAAGTTAAAAGGCTTTATTCATGAAACTGGCAGACAATACCAAGTCATCAAACAAATCTGTGGTCGGAAAAAAAAAACAGGCAGAGTGTCAGGCAATTAACAAACAGGCAAATTGAAAATTCAATAACACTGAATGTGAATCGACCGAAATATCATGAACATTGATAACAACTTTGCATACCAGGTATGAATACAACGAGCAATACTTTGCATTTGGAAACTGGAGTCCATTATCATAATTATGGTGTCCGCATGCTAATGGAAAATCCCATCTCAGACAGGGCTGTACTCAAGAAAAACTTGCAAATGCATAAACTCCGAGCAGTAATTTGGATCATCCTAATTGACTATCAAGAAAATCAGAACGAATTCCCTGGTAAGCTACTTAGTTTACATTATCACTGCTTAATATTTCTATATATTTTCAGGCTTTGGTCACCAGTTCTGAATATGGCCCAGAGCTTGCATTCAAGGTCCATTATACTGTACATGCAGAGCTAGGAGGAAAAGCTGTAAACTGTCAATATAGCAGTAGAACAAGGTGTTATGTGAAGCAGTGACTAGCACAAAAACAGGAGAAGGTTTACAATTGAACCATGGCCTGGTATAGATGCCTATTATAGATAATGAAAAAAAAAAACAAAGCAGAGCTTGTTCACTAATCTGGAACGGTCATGGAGATAAGTGACTCATTGTGTTATTGCGACACCCAAGATGATGGAGTTTGTCGCATCATCTAATTGTTCATCGCATTAAATAATATAAAAATGTTTTGGAAAAGTAAAACAACCAGACAATGTGACTGGAATTATTTAGCGGAGAATTTAAGCTGTAATTGAACCCAGAAATCAGTGACCAACTGACTGATGTCAGAAAGATCGGACTAAGCTCATATTTTCAATCTCTAGTGTATCTCCTCTTGATTTTTAGAGTGTTAGTCTTCAAGTAACATCTGAGCTTTGTTCCTTTTTTGTACTTTTATAATCTAACTCGGTAACTTTGACGCAAACTGAAATGGCAGATTATATGGCAGGTGTATTGACAATGCATTGTTTGTCACATTTAGACCCCCTTGTAATTTGTTTCACTCCTCTACCTCACATGATTTTCATGAAGAGTTTGACAGCTGGCTAATTAGTTAAACCAGGTGTACAGTGCGCACAGAGAGCACTGATGTACATGCAGCTTGTAATTATTTTTTGCATACAATACCTCATGTATTGTAGTGGCTTCATAAAGTGTTTGCGCAGTCTTCTGCTGAGAGAGCAGATGGTATGGTAGCATGTTGAAGAAAGTAAAAATATGAAAGTCTCTGAGTTCACAAGGTTTGTTGACTCTAGCTTGAACTTTTGTCTGAGAAAAAACAAATGTGGCTTCTACTGTGGAAGTGGTGAACCTAGCCTGCAGTGTCTAATAAGTACATAAATCAGTTCTGTTTGCTTTTCATCCATCTTTTTTCAAAAGCTCTACCAAACTTAGACTCAAGCCAAGAACAAGCACAAGAAGCCCAGGGAGCCATGTACAGTAGGTGATAATATTATACAGGGAAAGTGTGTAGAAGGTTATTACATTAATTGTCTTTGGTAATGCTTTACATTAAGGATTTCTCATAGTAACAATGCAGTTTTTTTTTTAGAAAAGTTTTTAAACATCTTATGTAGCCTACAGTTGTCAAGTTCAGTATGAAACAGGATGGCAGAATGTAGCCTACAGTGTGGGGAAAAAATGGCATTTCAAACCCAGTCAGCTGTGATTATTTGTTTTCCACTGACCTTAGAGCAGATTGTACACTGTACACAGTAGGCTGTAGGTTGGCCCACATACTCAACAGCCATTACATTTAACTCTTACAGTGTGCTTATATACCAAAATAATGTACAAATACAGTAAATAATGTACACGGGTCAGAATGGGTGGGTTAAGGTTTAAGATTGTCTTTCTTGCACGCTAGACACACAGAGAGTTTGCGCAAAGTAGAACTACACAATTACGCTTGGTGGTACACTAGCCAGCACAGTCTCTTTTTGCTCACTACACTACACTGCACAAGAATTTTCTAATACACATTATTATATCCCTCTGCGATCCCATTGGGGGAACAAGTCATGTGAGTATAATATGGATTAACATTTGTAGTTTGTCATACCAATTTCCCTGTTCTTATAATTGGTCAATTGGATGGAATTTACTTAATACTCCCTTTAAATGCTATTTGTGTCCTCATTTGTGCCTGCACTTCTTAATAGTATGTACTATTAGTAGATGAGTACTTAAATAAGTAAATAGTACTTGGGATAAAAAAAAAAAATTAAACATTCAATAAAATCCTCCACAACAGTGGTTTGATGGTATTCTTAGTCTAATGAAACTAATGAAACAATAAAAGAATGTATTTATAGATAGAGACCATAAAGCATTTCTATAAATCACTCTGGACAGAGGCATCTATCAAATTCCATAAATGTAAATGTACATAATTTAGATGCTTTTTTTTTTGTCAATTTTCATTCATCACTTTTTGCTTTAGTACTTGTACTTGAACAACTACAGTTGAGCTCTTGCAGGAGGTTTCACCTCTTTAAATCTTTGTAGAACATGCTGTATTTGCACTTGTGCCAACTTTTCTCTGTACACTTCTACACTCTGTACACATTGAGGGAGAGAGAGCTGAAGACTCAATGTGACAACTAGGCTGATACTTCCCTCAAATCATTTATTTAAAATTAACTGCTGAATTAAATTATATTTCAAGTTTGCAACTCACAAGTAAAAATGCATATAATATAATAATTCATGCCAAATATAGGATTGATAAAACATAAAACAAGCCCTCCTTACATTTTTTTTTCTTTTGGTTCCTGAACAATGAATAAAAATAAGACAACTAATCAGCACAGCAGTGGAGAGCCTTTTGTCTCTGGCTTCATACCTTGTTTTGAATGTAAGACAAGGTGATATCAGGACTGGCCCTCGTTAAGGCAAGAGGACAATCCTGACATGTGCTGACTAGATGTGTAGAACAAACATGTCTAGTAGTAGGAGGGGGCCAGCCTACAGAGGCTGGTTCACTGCCAGGTCCAAATTGCTGCCTGAAAGTGTCTCCTTGCCATATGGGTTTTGCTGTAGAGTGCTGAATAGGACCCAGTGCAGGTTAAGATGTGTCACATTTAGCTGGGGATTAATTGGTGCTGGGAATGGACCATGCCATCTGTGCAATCAGTCTGTTCTGTGCTAGTCCCCCACCCAATCCTGCATCTTTGTAGAGCTTGCAAGGCTTCCTTAATGCTACTTCCCCCAGTGCACAAAATAGAGCAGGGTATGTGCCAATAATGGACCACAGAAAATCCTCAAATTGATTATGTGAAAAAAAAAATCATTTCTCTATAACTGTTTCTCTATATGTCTTCCTCCACTGCCTCTATCTAACCTCCCACTCTCTCTCTCTCTCTCTCTCTCTCTCTCTCTCTCTCTCTCTCTCTCTCTCTCTCTCTTTAGTGTTTTCTCATGAAACACATTTCCTTGTGCCAGTGTAAATATCAAGCATTTTGCCTTTCTAAGTAGAAAACAATAACTGAAAGATTTACTTTCAAAAAATGTCTCAATATGATCTTCTTATTTATTAGCTGAAATTGACTTAATGTTCTATGATGCAATATAACTATATTATGTGTGAACAGTTAATAAAAAATGTGTTTAGTACTTTTCAAACTATTGCCAGTGCATCAATCATTTTAATGATTCTAAGACAAAATGCACAAATTTACACAATTCTATTGAGATTTAAATTTTTTAAATCCCATTTGAATGAGAAGGTTAAGCTATATTAGAGTATAACACCTGGCATAATGAATCTGAGCAGGTACTGTACCCTCAACCCTGCTGTATGTTTCATCTGCATGGACCCGGCATACCTGTATGTATTATGGGGTTCAGTTATAATTTGGCGAGGGTAAATACTGAATCATTTTATCCGTGTCATTTTAGCTTTACATTGCATCTTTCTTGAGCCATTAGCATCTATTCATAGTATAAATTATGCAAAGAGGACCATTTACATTTAATCTGAACATAAAGACTACAGACAATCTAGTGTCATCTAGTCAATAAATCAAAACAGGAAACTGAAAATTAATGAATGAAAACATTTGTTATCTGCATAAATGTGAGCAAGTGAACTCCAACATGGATACAGATTATTTTTCAGAAAGTAGTCTAGTTGCTTTCACAATGACCACCATATATTATGAGCAGACAACAGTGGACGGTCCTATCAAAGGATTTAAAGTAACACATTTGTTTTGATGCAACACTAAAATTATTTTAAGCTGAGGTGTCTCTACCAGTGGTGGCTGGTGGCAATTAAAAGAAAGGAAACACAGCTGTCTTAAGGTTTATATTAATGCCCTCATTCTAACATTGTTTCTATAGTAACAGCTCATACACAGGGACTTGTATTAAGGACACGTCACATAATCCCCACAAAGACTAATAATAAACACAGCCAATCAATTTTACTGTACCAAGACAGCCAAGAGGACCTTGTTTGCTCTCTGACTGAATTAAAATATTGGCTGTTGTTCTTCTCTTTTGTTTAATTCTTAGTCTCTTTTCATAAGTATGAGCATCTAAAGTCTTTTCTAAAGTCTAGTCAACATTAACCCTGTCTGCCTATTTCTGGCAAACATGACAGCTAACTAGATTTAATATAGAATATAAAAATACAGAAATTATTAAAAGCTTTACAGAACAATATGCTTACAGTTTATTTTTTTAAAAAGTGCTTCAAGCAATAATGACTGGTGAGACAAATAAATGGTGAACTGCCCAACAAACCATTTTATTTGATTTGATTTGATTTTGTTTCTTAATGTGCAGAATGTACCAGGTGTAGTCCATGCATCTGGCTGTGGCTCATCTTGAAAGCCTGTTGTCCAACGAGTCCAGCATGCAAATCTGTGATAAACTGCCAAAGATGAACGACTGAGTGTCTGTTAGCTCTGTGTCAGGGGCTTCAAAGGAGTTTTCTTCACAGGCTATGATGTCCACTAAAGCACTTTGAGTTAAATTACTGCAGTGAGATACTTGATCATTTTGAATTCCATCAAAACTGATAAATAATATAGACACTTTGGTAAGATTTTCATTGCCTCATTTAAAAAATTTTTGAGGTTGCTGGACTTCCCGTGGTCTCTACTACTAGCTAGGAAAAAATATCAAATACCAACAAGGTAACCTACTAACCACTTAATCCTTAATGGTAAGTGTTACTATATATAGTCATTCCAGGCATTCTTAGTTAACTAATTAACTTAGGCATAGAGATTACATATGATTTTAAATACAGTCATATCAGAGGTAAACTGTCTTGTGAAACCAAAGGTCTTCAAGACATGCTCACCTGACATTGCTTGTGCAATGTACATTGAAATTACTGTAATATACTATGTATGAGACTCAGTAAGTAAAAATATTTTTTTCTTGTCCCCATTTAAATTAAATGAAATTACACTGCCTAACCAAAAAAGAAATAATAATAATAATAATAATAATAATAATAATAATAATAATAATAATAATAATAATACATGTTCTAATATTTTACTGGAAAACCTTTAGCTTTGATTTCACTGTGCATAACACTGTGGCATGGTTCCTACAACCGTATCCAACATCACAACATTATTTTCATCCACAGTTGCTATTTGTTTGTCTGTATGTCTGTCTATTTTATTTTATTTTATTTTATTTTATTTTATTTTATTTTATTTTATTTTATTTTATTTTGTTTGTTTTTGGCTGGGATTATGTATTCATGACAAGAGAGTCCAACCACACTGTAACATCTTCTTCAGGTACATTCGAAAGACTTTCAATGGGGTTAAGGTCAAGATTTTCTGTTTCCCTATTCTTGTGTGAAAATGATTCCTCATGCACTCATTCAATCATTCTTTCATAATTTTTTGTCCTTGAATATTCCCAGGCCCTCAGGAAAAGAAAAAAAAACATGTGATGTGATAACCTGGTCATTCAATACAGGTTACAGCACAAAGCTGTCCGCATAATCACTAACCAAAATTTTTTTACATATTTTTCTAATCTCTGATACATTATAAAGAGACAATAACCACAGACAAACCACTACAATCCACCTCCACCTTACTTTTAGTCAGTAGCTATATTTCAAAATTGTAATCATGATCAAACATTTTTGATACCTTGGATTTTCCCCACAGTGTTATGTCCTATAGTGAACTCTGACAAATACTGTATGCTGAACAAGAACCTTTCATTTTCTATGATCTCTAGATCTTACGATCTCGAGTACCGGATTGGGATCGCATTCAGGCATGTGGGAAAGCCTCCATACAAAGTGATACAATCATTATGGAGCGCAAACACTTTCTAAAGAGTGAGCCAGGCAGATCTTTGTCCACAACAATAAGGTACATCATTGACAATAGGTAAGAAAAAAAGTTGAAGACGTGTAAATTTACAAATATTTGCTGCACACATTGTTATTTCCCCTAGTACCTGTAACCAGTGTACTCTTTAAATCACCCTTAGCAGAACGACAGGCATCTTAGAAGAACTGCTCCTCAGCTGAAATAAGAAATAAGCATCTCCAGGGTGAAAGGGTCAGGTTGGAAATTTGTACATATAAGTCATATGCCAGCACAGAGCAGATAGATGTCATCGCAAGATTAGGCATGAAAGGAGTCCAATTACAGAGCGGCAGGTGAGAGACAGCAGCCGGTTGAGGAGAATGAAAGTGAATGAGGGTAGTAGTGATGAGGAAAAGTTTTAACATTCTGTTTCTTGTTGAGGTGGTAAGGCATATTTTTGTTGTTTAAATTCATAAACTAATTAATTATAGTCTGCCAATTTATCCTTGTTGTGGAGTATTATTACCAATATTTTCACAGTTTTGAATTTAAATGAAATGCTTTATATGTGATTTTACAGCATTTGTTGATGAAAAAAAGAGAAAAACAAACAACACACTTGGAAATAAATATGTACAAAAAGTATTTAGCAAAAATGTACTTCCTGCATGAAAAGAGACACCATTACA
Source organism: Clarias macrocephalus (assembly GCA_011419295.1). Taxonomy (NCBI): domain Eukaryota; kingdom Metazoa; phylum Chordata; class Actinopteri; order Siluriformes; family Clariidae; genus Clarias; species Clarias macrocephalus. The sequence goes on from JAAGKR010000388.1 coordinate 146,082, forward strand.
AGACTCAATCAGCAAGTACTTAAGAACCTTTGATTGGATAATTACCGCAGAGATTAATGTGTTTAAGAACACTTAAAGTAAGAAATCTTTGCTCAGATTCTTAAATGAAAATTATGTTCAAGATGTTCAATGTTTAAATAAAATCTTAAAATATTCACCACTCCATTGTTAAATTAAAGTGCAATGTGAGGCAAGAAGAAATGAGGCATGCTTTTTTTACTATTCGTGTTTGATTGAAAGGAGACTAATTCTCTTGGTAATGAGAATGAATAATAATAATAATAATAATAATAATAATAATAATTATTATTATTATTATTATTATTATTATTATTATTATTATTATTTAGCACTTTTTTTCCTGAAGTGAGCTTGGTTTCATAACTGCCTAATTAGAATATTTTGGTGATTTTGATGATTTGGCCACTCACACCAGTAGCAAGCACAAGCTGTGTGAGAGGTCGGGCATGCAAAAATACAATTACAGGTAGTCCCTGACTTTCATTCGAGAACATTCAAGTTAAGAATTTCCACAGATATGAATGGATCGCGGTTCTACAAACATTCATAGATCTGAACAAATCGAGGAAGTAGATCATGAGTAAAAGTACAAAAAAATAGACACTGCTTTATGCACCAGTTTTATAATCTTTTGAGTGTGTAAGTGAATGTATAAAATTTCCTGGTATAGTGTATGCATGTGCATGTGGGGGTGAAATAAGACGGCCTCAACAGTTTCAATTAATCAGTCCGGGCCGTCCTGTAAAGCTGTCCTGATGATGAATATTTGAAAAAAAAATCCTCAAGAAAACGGAATTCACAGTCCAATACAGTGGAAAACACATCTGAGACAAAATTGCGTCCAGGAGTCTCCTCGCGATTTAAAGTCACAGAGACAATAGTGTTACATTTCACATTTCACTGGGAGATTAATTTTCTTGAGCATGGTTTCGGTTTTTGGCAACATGATGGCAGTGTGGGGAAAGGTGACAGATTTAGTCAGGTAGATAGGTACTGTATGCTTCACCTTGTATATTTGTGTCATATGACTCACTTTGTTGGACTTAAGAACACATCCAACTTACGAACATGCTCCTGGGATGGAACTTCTTTGTAAGTTGGGAACTAAATTAACTAGTCACACAAGAGAGTCTGAATGAGTTTAAAAAACCCCATGAGCTGAATTTATGAATGCTAAAGTTACGAGAATATTGATAAAGTAAACATACCTTAGTATGATTTTCATATAACCAGTTTTAAATCAACAAGCTTAAACAAATAATATCAATAAAAAATAAAAGCACCAGCAATGCCTTGGCATAGATCTGTGCGGGAAAAAAAGTTAGGAACTTTGGGAAAACCCCACTAGTCTATTTAGAGCAGGATTTTCACTTACTCTTGATTACCCAAATACTCCCCCCCCCCCCACCTTCCCCCACCACCACCACCATTTTCTTATTTTTGTCCTTAACACTTTTCAAATAGAAAATTGCATCCATGGTTCATGGCACAAAACAATTATATTTTTCAAAATAAATCCGTTTCTTCTTTCTTAGTCACATAATTTGTTAACCAATCAGGTAAGAGCTAAATTTAAATGTCAGCCTGAGATAAGTTTTTTTTTTAATTCAGCATTGCTCAGGTGGTGGAGAGAAGCCTTATTCAAGGGTTATTTCCTGCTATGTGGAAATGGCGCTGGTCATTAGGGCCTTTACTGACACATATGCTTCAGCATCCTTACATGCAAAGCTTGAAACAAGCTTTAGAACAATTGATGTTTACTCCCATAGCAGTGTTTAATTTGATAAAGAAACACACCCCTACTCTCATTTCTCCCTGAAATTGTTTTACAAAATTCCTTGGTGATTCCGTGTCATTTCCTATTTGAACAGGAAGATTTTCCACATCCATATCCATAAGAGCCATTGAAAACCATCACCGCACAATTAAGCAGAGTGTACATTCTGTGCTTAAGGTCTGGACAGGACACAGATAACAGTAGATGCTTTGCTATATAGGTTATGAGTAAACACTCGGTAAATAAGATCATCATGTAATTCAGGGTTGTTGTTCATAATCTAATGCATGGGCTTTTGTCTATGTTCTTCCTTCAGCGTGGCTCTATTCTCTAAGGCTTCGTTGTGGCAGCTGTCATGTGTCAATGACCCCAAGGATGGCTTTGTCTGGTGTAATAGGTGGTGTATAATAAGAGACTGCGAAGCACACAGCATGTTGACACGAGCGGCTCTCTCACTAGCCGACTCCCCTGGAAGTCCTAATGCAGCAGGCAGAGGGGGATCTGGCTTGATTGCTATTCAGCCTGGCAAAATCTGGCCTCCCCGAAGCCTGCTTTCACAAGCAGCCCATGTGTGCTTTCAAAAATAGCTTATGATGCTTCAAGTAGGAAATTGAAAAAGTGCAGTAATCCCCACCCCTGTCTATGCACAAGCACACTTGTACACACAGACACAGAGCCTCTCAAAACACACACACACACACACACACACACACACACACACACACACACACACACACACACACACACACGCACGCACACACTCACACACATTCAAACCTTTCACACAGAGCCATGAGACGGATTATACTCATGCTTAATCCCACCTTTGGTGTTTAGACTCTTAAACTGACAGATGACCAGTTAGATAGAGAGAAATGAAAATTATCACACAGCACCCCCATTCTCTGTTATTGTATTATTGTATTATTTAATCTTTCAATTCCTCTCTCTTGCTCTCTCTCTCTCTCTCTCTCTCTCTCTCTCTCTCTCTCTCTCTCTCTCTCCTTCTTTCTTAAATTGGCAGTGCCCATAATCAGGGGAGTGTATTCCAGACTGACAGTGGGAGGGTAGTGCCAGATCCAGCTCCCAGACAGGGGGTGTTGTCTCTAACGCTAATCCACAAGGATGTACCTATTTAGCTACAGCTCTGCTGCGAAGCCAGACGGGACTCCTCACTCCCCTTCCTCCTCCTTGCGTGCCATATTAAACGTTGACAAATTACATTTGTTAAGAATTCAAAAAACAGCTCATTTCTTCACAATAACAGGTTGGACAGGAGAAGCGGACAGCTCATTGTAAGGACACATACTTATGTTTGCTAGAAGACTTTATACTGAGGATCTTAAAAAGGTGACAAACCCTTTAAAAAAAGGGTTCCCTGGTAATAACAGATAAAAGGAAATATCATTCCGGATGACAGCAGGAACAGTTTTTTGGGGTTTTTTTTTTTTGCGTCTTCCTTTCCATCATCTCTGTGTTGACAAAAATATATGCAAATAATTGCGCTTCATGGGAGATGCTTTCCCATGAATATTCAGTTCAATTTTGTAGCTTTTGTTTTGAGAGAGCAAATTCATCCATGCATATCCTAAAGTCATATACGCACCTCCACAACACATATATCTCGCGTCAAAGCTGAACAGGAGGGTCAAGTTTTCATTTGTTCCCCCAACAGATAATCAGCCTCGGCTCACACACGTCACAGTGGCCAGAGCGAGCTTCATTCTGCATAAGTCTCCCCTAATCATAATCAAAATTCATCAACTTTACATGCAGTAGACTAAAAGGGGAAATGCTAATATACAACTGACATGTTTTCCTTCCACTGCTCTCTCTCTCTCTCTCTCTCTCTCTCTCTATCTTTCTATCTGTGTGTGTGTGTGTGTGTGTGTGTGTGTGTGTGTGTGTGTGTGTGTGTGTGTGTGTGTGTGTGTGTGTGTGTGTGTGTGTTTTGCACTCATGTGAAAGAGTGCAACTTATACATAAGATGTATAAATAGAAACTCCAGTAAATACAGTACATATGGAGCTTATCTATCGAGTGTATATACAGTATGATATATGTGCCAGCCACACAACACCCCTGGCCTTATATATGTATCATGTTTGGTGCTGACATTGCTAATATGTGAGTTTGGTGCTTTGGGTTGTTTGTACGGTTTCAGCAAGAGCTAAACTTAGAGTGCTTGCAGTGGCCAGTGTTTAAGGCATCAAACAAGACGGCACACAACAGTCACCTCGCAGAGAGTGTGATCACAAGAACAAGGTGGCCAAGACATCAATTCACAGAACAGATATCGAGAGACACCTTACATATACAGTATATACACATTGACATAGAGTCAGAATATAGAACACACACAGAACACATACAGCACACGGACAATTATGCACACATTAGATGAAGTATATACTACATCATCTACACACTGATATTCAGTATATACTGTAGACCATTTGTTATAAATATAATTTATGGGTGACCAACATTGATTTAAATGGACATGAATGTACCACATATTTTATTTAGTTTTTTTCCCCCACGTCATACAAACCATTTTAGGAGATTTTACTAAACATACCACACACATCGCATCCACCACTATAATCAGGAGAATTTTCTGGGTATGATGAGGCAAACAGGACAGACGCCAGCATGCCATTAAGCAGGTGGGTGTAGAGTGCCATTATTTCTTTTTACGCCAATTAAACACGGCACATCTTCAAGAGCTCTGCCAAAAATAAGTGCTCGGTAAATATGCTCAGGCAGAAAACTTTTAGTTTGGTGGCTTCTGTCTGAGGTGGGAATAAGTAATTAGGAAATGACTAATAGCTTCCGTCATGAGTTTCCCTCATGAGTAAATCAATCTGTGAGCAGACGTTCTTTCACCATACCATAAGCAACAAAATGCATTATTTCAAGATGGGAACGACTTAAAAAAAATTCCTTGAAGCTGCTAAGAAAACTAAGTGAAAAGAAGCAGCTCTGCCTCAGAATATGATCTTTGAAAATCCCAGCTGAATTTCATAAAAAAAAATAAAAAATGAATAAGTCAAGTTAGTAGACTCTATGGTAACACTATACACCATTTCCGCATTATTCAACATTAGACATGCATTAAGCAAACTGGCATTTACCAGATAATAATCATCATACTGTACATAGCCCGAGTATATGGAATGCCTGGATGTTTAGAGGTAACTCCAGTCTAAGGTTGAGTACAGGGGAGAGAGGGGGAAAAAAACACAAAGTTGACAGGATATGTTATTCATTCTGAAATTAACAATGTGCTTGTTAGCCAGATAATGTAGAAGCAAAAAAAAAAAAAAAAAAACCACCAAGGTCTGGGAGGCTGCAGCCAGAGCGAAGCGGCAGGATAATGGGAGCTCTTACAATCTGCTGGCTGATTAATCAAGCTCTGCAGTACTGCTCCAGGAACACTGTGCAGACACACACACACACACACACACACACACACACACACACACACACACACACACACACACACACACACACGAGCAAAGCATCCCGCTTTGCACACATTCTCCTGCTTTGTTCAAGCAGCTACAGGCACGCTCCACTATAAACCCTGCTGCCAGGGTTACAAAGCCTCATGCACCTGTGTTTTACTTCCATGCAGGGAGAAGTAAGAAACTCAAAGATTGAAAGAAACAACTTGTATATCTGAAGCCTACAAAGTAAAAAAGCACTTGTAATAGGAAGAGTGTGATACAGACAAAAGCGTAATCGTTTGACTTATTTTGTTGTGTCCATGTGATACCGTATCAGTGTGTGAGTGTTGAGAGAATCGTGGCTAATGAAATGAAGTTGACATTCTCAGGAAAGTGTCTCTCTGCTTTCGTCAGTCCTGAGCCAATGCAGGAAAGGCAGAATGACAGGGACCTGATTGGATTGTCATTGATTATTTCAGCAGCCCTCTGTCTGGTGTCCGATGCATGATGGGAAGACTACTGACCCCACGCACTGGGATCATCGGTCTAAAACAGGGACATCACACTCCAGGTATGGGAGCCTACAGCACTGAAGAATTTAGCATTCCAAGTTATTTAAAACACTTGATCACAGCACACGATTCCTACGGTTTTAGCTAGGCTCAATGATAAGCTTTGAAAACACAGATATGTGTCCCTCATAATGTAGAAAAAAAAATACGATAAATAAAATGCACACACAAACCATGTAGAAGATGTGTAAGAACTTCAGTAAGTGACAGGGTTAGTGGAAATATTGGATTATCTTGAGCTGCATGGATGAAGCTCCAGCCATTGCTTTTTATTTCCATTATATGGGAATATTAAATATATAGGCTTTTATATTTAATTTATGCTGGTATTGCCATAGTGAGCTGCTAAAATGAAAGGAAAGAATAAATAGGGCTATCCTCGATTCAAGGAGGACCTGAGGAAAGAAGATGTCGAAGATTCAAGGAAAATGTAAACAATGAAGTTGAAAGTGCTTCTGCCTGTGTTTGCTGCAAACATAAAGAGAGTTATTGAAGTGTGCTGTTTTTTTTTTTTTATAAAGCTCTTTAAGGACATAATCAAAACGAAAAACCAAACCTCTGCTGCAGGTAATTATGTGGACTCTTTTTATAGGGCTCATTACTTTATTTCATTGTGCAACATGCATAATGTTCATAAAGCTGACTCTGACTTTTTATAGCTACATTTTTGTTCATTTAACTACTCAGATAGGTCAAATTATCCTGACATGGTTTTAATCTAATCATTTTAGCAAAATAAGCCCTCTATGGATTAGAAACACAGTTTAGAGAAAAATATATATATAAACACTGAAAAACAGACTAAAGCCGTAAAACCTCAAAACCATGCACGGATGTCCTGAAATACATTGTCTGGCAAAAAAAAAAAGTCAGCGTTTGAATTTATGTCTTCAAATGGATAATTACTGTAGTTGGCCTGCAAGCAAAGAAAACAACTAAGGAGATTGCTGAAACTATTGTAACTGAGATAAGAATTGTCCAACACCCTTCATCATGACTGTGATGGAAGATCACTTAAACACTTGATAAGGTTACAAATATTATATATAAATATAAAAAAAAGAAAACCATCATGGATTTTGGAGCAATGGAAAAATGCCATGCGGTTTGATGAGTCCAGATTGGACCTCTTTCAAAGCGATGGTTGTATCAGGGAATGATGGGATGAGCATGAAGTGATGCACCCATTATGCATGGTGCCCATTGCAAAAGCCTCTGCAGGCAGTATTATGATCAGGGGTAGCTTCAGTTGGTCACGTCTAGACTCAACAACATTATGTGGCAATAAAATGCAGTCAGCTGACCGGAATTTAGTTGAATGACCAGTCTATGCTATCAATGCAATTTTGTCTTCCCTGATGCCGCAGGCATATTTCAGAATGACAATGCCAAGATTCATCAGACACAAATTGAGAAAGCATGAGGAATCAGTTTCACACATTATTTGGCCATTTGGTTTGTACTGGAGAAGTGCTCAACTCTTCTGCCATTAATGCAAGATCTCTGCCAAATATTAATGCAACTCAAGATTGAAATAAATGTTATGACATTGCATAAGGTTGTAGAAACAATGTCATGGTGAATATGTGTAATCAAAACTAAAGAAGATCCAACAAAACATAAGCGTGTGTAATTCTTTGGGCCAGGCAGTGTAACTGTACACTGCATCCAGGTCAGTGCTTTATATGGCTGCAAATGTACAGTAAATCCACCTGGTACTCAAATGAGAACTAATGAGCAGATAAAGAGTGACTCCTCTTCCTCTGATTTACATTTACTAATAATATGTGGACAATAAACTGGGCATTGACGGCTCAGCTGTAGGCCAGCGGTTTCACTTGCCATACGGAAGGCCCGTGTTTGATTCCTAGCCACTGGATGCGGGGCATCTTTAGCACTGGGACCAAGCCTGGATATAAATGGGAGGGCTGCGTCAGATAAAAGTCTGTGCCAAGTCAAAGCATGTTCACAATAACTTCGCTACATTTTAGTTGGTTCCCACATGTGCAATCATTAGTGTATTTTATTTTTATTATTGTATTGCTTATGTAAGTATTCTACATACTCACATACATAAATGATCTCTTTATCTTCTTTTTATTGTAATTATTGACATTGATTGTTTAACTGCAAAACAAGTATTTTTTTAAAGTTGTTAATATACTGTGCTTGGATAAACACATACTCTGATCGGGCATGACTGTAGGTGGAATTCAGTGCGTGGACAAATTTGGAGCCTTTTCTCAGTGTTCTATAGATTCTCGACCAGAATATGCTGTGATTATGTATCTCCCTTTGTCCCTGTAGTGATTTCCAAAAGCTTCATTTCTACCCTCTGCACTCTCATGAAGACCTTCACAGCTAGCTCCAAGCCAAAACGAACATAGATCTGGTCGGAGAGGAACCTGGCTCAAACTGCAACAGTGCAGAAAAGGACTATCTCAGTCCTACGGACATGGAGGCTTTCACTCAGAGAGCTGCTCCACTTGGCCTAGTCATGCCTGCAGGCTGTGGACTTTGCAAGGTGCCAGAGCTGATCTTATGCATAGGAAGGAGCCATGCCAAAGGGGCATCACCCATATAAGCCAAGCAGAGGGCAAAGAAAGAGGGCAGATATAAAACTGAAAGAATTAGAGGAAAAAATAAATGGATTTATGGAAGGATTTATGAGGGAGTTTTGCAAGTAATCCACTCTTGTGAAACTTATCTGCTTTTTTTTTTTTTACTTCCTTGCTGAACAAGTGTAAAAACAGAATAAATGCTAAATAGTTATGTGTCCTCATGGATAAATTATGACAAATTTACAGGGTATGTATTTTTTAAAAAGTTGTACAGATACATAAAGAGCCTGCATAATAACATATTAATTAATGTAGTTAGCAGCATGTGTTGAACTGGTGACTTAATAAGCTCTTTCTCTCCACTTGCTAAATATGCTCTGGCAGCAAGTATTATTTAAAGAAGTCCAATTATACATAATTCTCGACATAATCTGTCCATCCAGTTTTATTAACATGATTTTATATTTAAAGAAACTTGCAATGTGAAGTGACAAGTGTTTCATGTGTGTGAGGTATTTTTTGAACAGGGCAACAGCACTCTCTGCTGTCCAACCCTTCTGACAGCAGCAAAAAATATCACTTTGATTCTTTTAACGCTTTGCTGTGCCACAAATTCCTTTGTGTTGCCTTTCTTCCATACAGATAAACAACTGTGTGTGTGTTTGTGTGTGTGTGTGTGGTGGGGGGGGGGGGGGGGGGTGGAACGGTGG
>JAAGKR010000388.1:155194-171019 GCA_011419295.1 Clarias macrocephalus
GGGGCCCCCAACATGCAAATGGTATTCTCTTGGCCTTTTAGGAATATGTGTTGCTGTGAGGCTGGACCTTCTGGCAGTACCCAATACAAATCACATTTTAGAAAGGTATGTTTTTATATATAAAAGACACCACTGTTCTTTAACCAGATATAATAATATTTTATATATACATATTAGAGATTATTTTCATAAATAAAAAATATGACCAATAATTAACTCACAGACACATACAGTCTCACTCACATACAAACAGTAAACAATTTGCTGTTTAAAACTTTATAACTTGTATCCTCAAAATCAATCCTACATGTCAAACACAAGTTTATATATATATATATATATATATATATATATATATATATATATATATGTATAATTTCATATGTAAAAAGATGTAATAAAATAATGGGGTTGCATTTTTATTAGAAAATAAACAATTTTAAGGGAGTAATGATTGCATTAGAGTACCAGGAAATGTTTTAATCAATTTAAATGTTTACCTTTGTGCAAAGCTACCATCGAGATGATTTAATCATTACATTTTCATCACTTTTAAATGTAATTTTAACATTACATTTTTGATTTGCTGGAATTGTTAGTCAAAGAGGAAGGAAGGAATGAAGGAAAGAAGGACGGAAGGATGTAACACATGTGTATCCAAACATTCCATTGGTTTCATATATAGTAAGAGAAATTTACATACATACAAAACACCCAAATGTAGATTTTGAACAACACACACACACACTCACACACGCACACACACAAAACATCACCTGATGTTACTGGTTGCCATGCCGACAGCAACTGCATCAGCTCGCATGGAGTATTCACAAGCCACCTGCTCCCCGTCCCCACCCTATTTTTCTCATCAAATTTAAGTGCCAGGAAGTGGTTTGGCCATCAAGATGCCAGTCAGAAACTTCAATGTAATTTATTTCCACATTCTCATAAGGCTGCCTACAGTCAACCCTTTTTTTTCTAAATATGTTTATTCATTAAGACAAAAGTTAAATAACTATGTTTAATGAATATGTAGTCTATCTATTACAAGGAGATTAATAATTTATAATCTCATAATTTGGTATCCATAAAAAAATGAGTTCCTTCAGAAACCTTTCAAAGTTTTTTTCTAACATCATCTTAAGGAGTTTTCCCTTTATCACTGTTATAACTGATTTAAAGCCGATTTATGACAGTATCCAAACACATATGCACTCATGAGTAGTGCTTCAGTGTATAGGAACACTATAGACGCCAGAGACTTCAAACTGTGAGTACAATTCTTGATTAACATTTAATGTATTGTCCATATTTACATGTTGAAGTGACACGGATTTGAAACGGTGCACTGAGCTGAGAGATTGCCAGGCTGTACTAAACAGAACCAGTATAAGTGCTTTGTCTTTTTACATACACCTTAAGGAATCAAAAACAAAAATACTTGTGTATAGAAGCTTAACTGCATACAACTGCATTAGCTTATTCCATATGATTATTTCCTTGGCTCCGTTCCTATACTGTAGGTCTTTTTCCTTAGGCAAGACTTCTGGACTGATTTAAATTCTTGTGGTTAAAAATGCTTTTAGAGAATGAAATAATATTCACAGTGTTGGTACGCTTGCTGCTGTTTACACTTGTCCTTTTATAGAAGTCAATTCTTACATTAAGTGACTCTGTATTTTCTACAGTACACCATAGAGCAGGTTATTTTATTTATTCATCCATAGCTTTATTTTTGCAAGTTGGTAATAACTGCTCAATTGAGAGGACAGAGTTCACCAGGGGTGTATGATACAGTACAATATGCATTTTTAATAGAACTGAACTTTTCCGTTCTCAGTCTGTTTGTTGCTGTTGGGGTGCTGTACATAAAATATAAGTGGCATTTTATGTGAAGGGTACATACACTGGATAACTTAATACAGTCATAAGCAGTGCATTAATATTTTATGAAACCATACAGTACTTCTTATTTCCAAACCATACAAGACATTATTATATGACTTTGTCTTTACCTGAAAGAAAGAAGAGAGACCAAAGCTCATCTCTATTGTTTTTTGTTTGTTTGTTTGTTTGTTTTTAAATCTTGGTGGTTATTAATCATCGTCTCTGCCTTCATTAATGGCACATTTATAAAGTATTTTATTTACTCTCCTAAAAATAATTATCTTATCAAAAGTCCATTATGTCACTATGTATCCCACAATGTGTTTATTTTTGCAGTTAATAACTTCTACCCATTCCACCTGTTCCTTCTTTTCTAATTCATGTAAAGATTAAACCATCAAAAAACCTTTTCTTCTTTATTCCACTACACTGAAAATGATTTATTCTTTCCCATGTGTTATAAATGTGCTTTGTAGGTTTACAAGATTGACTTTTTTTTTTTTTTTTAGAGTAACCTGGATAATTTCTGTATATATTATGTACAGATACAGAACCAGGAACTCCTGTTGTGTGTTTTCTAGGTAGTTTGAAGTTTACCTCCCTGTACCGTTTGCTCTTCTAATAATGTACTTATTTAAACCTGCTACTCCTGCTCAATTAAGGCAAATGCTACATATTTGTAATACATAATTTACGAGCTTCTGAAAGTGCATGCTAATGAGCTCATGTGTTCATGCCACTACTGCAATTAAGACAATACACTCAATAATAGAGGACAGAGTGTGAATGTCAGGCTGTTTCTAGGAGGCGGCTACATGCTGTCACTTTGTAATACACTCCCAAAAAAATACCCATTTCACCAGAATATATTTCTTGCATTCTTTTTTTCAGATGAACCTAATGAAAATTTGTCACAAGCTGAGCACTGGGCAGATTATAAATAAGTCATATGATGAATGGCGTATCACCAACAGATTTCCAATGGATTCTTTAAACTATTTGATATAAATGTGCAATCATAATTAGCTCAAAATTATTAGACCATAAGCAACAATGTTGTTAATAAACAAAAAAGTTTTTTATTATCCAGCTAAATCTTCTTTTGTCATGAGGTATTTATTTCAGGTGAATTATCAGTCAGGATGCATGATTTCACATATTGGCCCACATAAAACAGTCAGTTCATTTGAATACTGTTTGAATGGATTTATTTTGCACTCCGAGTTAATTCTCACCAGAAGTGCTTAGCTTTCAAGCTCCCTTGCAAACGGTATCCATCCTCAACAGGATCCAAATGCCGACCTACCGTGAGAAGACTATTTATCTACTGTAACCTCTGATTACTATTATTAATAACACTCTTACTCACATACACAAACCTATCATAATTGGAAACTTGGCGTGATAATCACAGTCATGTTGGGAAATTCCTATCTGTGCATTTGTTCCTTCTCTGTGCAGCAAAGGTGAGATGGGATGAGGAAGCTACTACTCAGTGGTATTTTTATTTATTTATTTATTTATTTTTTGTGGCTCTGGATCAATCTGTCGTGCCAAGTTCCTATCAGATCAGTCATGGGCTTTTTCACCTACTGTCATCTATCACAAGCTCCCAGCAGCCTGAGCATGCTAGGGTTATTCTTATGTTTTTTTTTTTTTGCCAGTGTCATTGCACAGAGGTAACACCTCCATAACCAAAGCATGCCCCAATGCAGCTGGCCACACGAGGATTTAGTGCAGTAATAAATCCAATTGCAAATACAAGTAGAGCTGCCAGTTCAGCCACCCCTTATTGAACAAAAGTTAGTCCACATATAGTCTGATATGAACAATCAAAGCCAATATATTATCATAAGATATGCACAATCAAGCTGCGGTACATTACACATATAAAACTTATTAAAATTCAACATTAAGAATTAATCTAAATATGTAAAAAAAAAAATACATTGTGGTGGAAGTAAACGTTTTGTTAGTTTACTTAATTTTTAGCCCTCCCCATTCACAATAAAATTTGCTTTAATAAATTTGCCTTTAAAATTCACACATAGTATTTTTGGTATATATAAATAAATCTTTATTTCCAAAGAATTGTCTTTATTAAGGTATTACATGTAGCATTGCTATGTCCCAGCTCCACAATTCCTGATTCAGGTTTTCCTCCTCCCAAAACCTGACCTATGTGTGGGTTGGCTAAAGGGAAATTATCCATAGTTGTGAAGAAATGTGTGGATGTGTGGGGATTCCTGCCTCATGCCCAGTGTGGCCAGCAGAGGCTCCAGAACAAAGTGACCCTGACTAGGAAAAAGCGATTACTTGGAGGTGAGTACGTAGAGGTGAATTTTTTTGACCAGCTGTTATACATTGATTGTTCTACCATTGTTACAACATTTATTTCCATCCAGTCATGTGTTATGTTGTGGCCAAGATCTTGTGTAGATGACCAAATTGTTGGTGACCAATTCATGTGTAAAAATGAACAATTTTCTTCTTATTTGAGCATGATGAATCTTACCATTTTTCTTATATATGCCTGTGCCATCAGGGGGGAAAGAAATCCATTGATGGATAACCTGGTTATTCAGTACATTCAGGTAGTCAGCTGACTTTATTTTATTGCCACATACCATAATCACTATGGTAATAAAAGGCTTTTAAGTATTTGCATATTTAAATTCAAAATGTAACTTTAGTGTTTCACTTCAAAACAATAAAAGGCTACAACGTTGTGTTTCACCTCAATTAAGTATGTATAGAAAGAATCTTGCGTTACAAACCAAATATCACTGTAACAACAAACCCCACATTCCCCAGTCCTCCTCTGTAAAGGTTCAGTAGTGTGAGTGTCTGACTGCATAACAGACTTTGTGATGTGCGTTGTGATATGCATTGCTATAATGTAATTGGTGATTACAAATGAAGCATCAAGTTAAGAAAGCACATCACAAGTATTTGAGAAAACAGATCACTTCAATTCACATTAGCTCCAAATGTGTAATGACATGGACAAGAGGTTCAGTTGATGGGGGGGAAGGAACAATTCACAATGTATACTCCAAGCATTTAATTGCTCCAGCAACTAATCTGGAAAGTAATTAGTGTTTGCAAGGCGCATGTCTTGCAGTTCAACAGGAATAATGAGTAACAATGATGCAAACGGACGTGTGCTCACAAACACTCCGTAAAGCAGGCAATGGCAGCAAATGAGGTCATGGTGGCCAAAAGTAATTGAAGGTTTTAAAAAAAAATTATATGGAGCAGCTGCTCCTTATCAAAGTAATGATAAGACGACCGTGGACACACATGCACACACACGCACAGAAACATGCACATACATATAGAGCATTTATACAGTTAATAATATTGCTTGTCTTTACTCTAACACTAGAGAAGAATTCAAATGAGATCACACTGACTTGGTGAGTCAAAAGGGGCTGGTTTCAATATCGATCCAGCAGAGCGGGAAGGGGTAACGCTATCACTGCTGTAGTGATTATGCACAGACTGATATTCCCCTTTCACTTAACGGTGTCTTGTTTTCATCAGGCCTCATTAAAAAAACAATGCTAGACTGAGCCTGTCCTGGTGTTTGTCGGTTGACTACACCATAAAAGTCAAGACCTCATCACTCCCAGCTGAATGATAAGCTCAAACAAAAACTGGAGCTGGTTCAATTATCGCTCTCATATACACATACAGTACAGTGTGTGGATATGTATATATATGTATACAGTGTGAGTGTGGGAATGTGTATGTGTTTGTATTTGTGAAAATTTAATTGTGTGAAAAGGAATGAGTGAAAAAAAACAGGTAATTAGGTATATACAGTGTCAGTCAAAAAATGTATACACACTTCAGGAAAAGAAAGATAGTACAATGTATATTAATTTCATATTTGATATATAATTATGACATTATTATACTGTCATTTATTTATTTTTTTGTTTGTTTATTTATTTTATTTGTATTATTTTTAAGATTATTATTCGATGCTGGTGTGGAATTTTCAGCTGATTTCTCATCTAAGTGGCTACTCCTGTACACCCACATGCATGCACACACATGCACACACACACACATGCACGGATGTACTGTATGTAGATGTCCATGACAAACTAACAGTGTGATGTCCAAATTCTCACAAATTTGTAAAAAGTATTTAAAAGCCCTCAGGCACAATTGTGTGTGCATAAATTAAGCAGGGTGAGGGAATTGGAAGCCTTTGTTGTTGAATGCTCATCAGTGGATTTCTCCAGCACAGAATAATATTGCTAGAGGGCAGCTGTACCTGCATCTCAAGTGACCAGACAGGTTTGAAGTAAGAAGGCGAAAGCATTTTCATTAAATAATGTTCTTCCCCTTACCATTATTTGTTCTATTGCTCTTCCTATTGTTATCTCATTCTTGTAAGAAAGGATGATAAATAAAGCTAAAATGGAAATACTGTGCTGCTTTAAAATGTAAGGACAATCTAAACAATATTGTCGTTGTTCTATTTGGTTTATATCAATGAAATATCACCAAAACAGTGGATTTATTATTTTACATTTATTTTATTCTTTAATTTAAGTTTCATTTTACATAGACCTGCTTGGCGTAGTCATTTCAAAGATTTTATGGAAAGATTAGGGGATAATCATTTCAAAATGGAATAAGGCATGCGACAGACAGAGAATTAGAGCTCATTTTCTCCTGAATAATTTTTGTTTGTTTATTGATTTGATGGAGGCAAGACATACTTAGCGCTGCAGAATGTAGGGCAATCAATGGTAGCCGATGGAGCCAAATAAGACATAGAATGGTATGGTCATGCAGAGTTGGCTTTATGAGAGCTATGCTACACAAACTGATTTTTTTTTCCCCCCTAAAGGGCCATTAAAAGTATTTCAATGCTGTAGCATCAATATTTATTCTTTCCTTCTTTCGTTCTTTCATTCTTATTCTATGCTGCTTATCCTCTCGGGGGGCCACGAGTCTATCCCTGGAAGCTCAGTGCACAACGCAGGCGACACCCTGGGGAACCAATCCATCACAGGGCATCACAGGGTTAAATCCCCAACCCTGGAGGTTTAGGGCAACAGTGCTGACCACTAAGCCACTGCTCCCTTGATTTGCTAATAATGTGCCTAAAATGTTCTAAATAAATAAATAAATAAATGGATAGATATATAAGATGTATCTCCAAAATAGCAAAAATATAATACCCTAGAAAGCAAACTATCATAATGTTCCATAAAGTTCCAAAGCAGGATCTTTGTCACCCCTCGGAAGTGACATCAACTCTACATAACTACTTAAAAAAGCAGGAAAAATCCTTTATTAAAGAGTAAATGTTCCCACTTTTAACATCTTTAACAGATACTATTTCCATGCTTACTGAGGACAGAGGGTCATGATCGCCACAGATAAATTATATCACAGAGAAGGGGCATTACAATCTTCACTTCTCCAATTATATACAGTATATTAATATCCAGCAGCATCCAAGGTAGTATATTCTAAGCTATACACAAAAGCAGATATTACCATGTCATCTGAGAAGATGTCTCAAATCCTCTATCAGATTAAAGGCAGTTTGCAGATATATTTTTTTTCTTCACAAACCTCTAAAAGCTGCCTCTATTAACTAAATGGAGGATTATTTAAAGAATGGAAATTTCTGTTATTTTTACCTTCTACTAGAAAATAGTGCACATTTGCTTACTTCCATTGTGTCAAGTGCTTTTGACACATATTTGCAGCTGAGAGAAGTGGAATGGATGGTAATCAGCTGCTTTTTATAGAGCATCAACCATTCTCACATAAACAAGCAATTACTCTGTGATGTGACCATATTTGAGAAAAGAAAAGAAAAAAAAGAAAGAAACATTTATTCATTGTCTTGTGAGTTTTCTCGCACTATAACTTCTCTCTTACAGAGATTTAGCTTGATGATATTCTTAGATCCTGACCTGTTGAACTAGCATGAGGATGTTTAAGTGGCTCGATATAATAGTCTCTGATAAATGCTGTAAAAGTAGAAGCGAAAGTAAACATTTACAGATGGTTGCTATAGAAGTCTGCAGTCTTGGGTAAATCTAAAGCACAGGCTACTGTAGGTCAGGTATGAATGTTCTATAATACTTAAAATGTTGCAAAGTACTTGGTAACAATATACCATCTGTATGCTGTAGATCATGTATATAGCCTGTTTAATAGAGAGATCTTTAAATAGATTGTTTTGTGTTTAGTTTCAGATTAATACAGATAGATAATATGGTGGTATTTTTTTAAAAACATACTAATTACAGCACTTGATACTGACTTCTTACAACTCCTTCTGATAGAAAGAGAGAGAGAGAGAGAGAGAGAGAGAGAGAGAGAGAGAGAGAGAGAGAGAGACTTAAGCTAATTACAGTTGTGACAAAGCCTTGTTATTGTACTTGGCACAGCACAGCATCTTTTGGTATGTAAATAAGACCAGGCTAAAGAGCTTTGGTCAGGGTGAGCGGTGCACAGGATCAGGCAGCCAATCTGAATTGCCACAGGCTGTTTGTATATCTGCTCTCTGCTCTGTGCCATGGGTCCATGGCTCCCAGCCAAGCAGCAGTCCTGCTGGAAATGTAACATGCACATATCTGAGTGAGCACATGCATCTCCGTAGCCTTCAGAGAGAGGCAAACTGTTTAACTGCATCTTGTAGCATAATCAGAAAAACAGCAGCTGAAATAACCAATCAAAACCAAATCTTCATGGAAACTTTATTGAGTGAGAGATATCCAGCTCACCTAACGTCCTAAATCTTAAAAGGGTCATGGGTAACTTGAGGCTTTTATCATGCTGTGAAAAAAATCTTGCCCACACAGCCGCAAGTCGACAAGCACCAGATAGTATTCCATCTGGTAAACTCATTTCAGAGCAGATCTTCGCCAGTCTTCCAGCCAGAATCATTCACCTGATGCCTGCACACATGAGAGAAACCAAAACAGTGCTGTCCAGAAAAGATTCCTCCACTTTTAACTTTGATCTCTTCTTAAGAGTTTCCTTAACCCCCTGAGAGTTAAACTCTAACACCATGGAGCCTTCTAATTACTTTTCACCCTTTCAGTTTATTAGAAATGAATAACTATTAAACTTCATCTGTGTCTTCAAACAAAAGTTTTGATTAAGATTCTACCAGGGTATACGGTTAAGTTGGGTGAAAATGTGTTCTCATATTATGACAGTGGAGTCTTAGGAGGTTAAGTAACCTACACAGCTGAAAAAGTGGACACACACACATGTGGAAATGTGGACATCTAGTGGCTGCAAGAAGAAATCACATCAACTTGATGGCATTCCGACTGAAAGGCAAACCAGACATGAAAAAGTAAAAAGGTGAAGAAGTCGCTAGAACCAACTTTTGGAGAAAAGTCTGATGTGTAACACGAGTCAATTTTTAAGCATTTCAACTGCAACAGATCTCGTAATCCAGATATAGATATTTTTTTAATGGCTTGCACTACTGAAAAAAAAGTTAAAAAGTGGTCTAGCAAACGACATACATACGTACAATGTACTTTTATTAAATATAGTAGCCTTTAAAACACACATGGACAGAAAGCAAGATATACACACAATTGAAAATAACCTGTATAAAACCACATTATTTAACTGCATAAGGTCAAAATGAACACCCCCCCCCCCCCCACGCACGCACGCACACACACACACACACACACACGCACGCACACACACACGCACAAAAAGCAAGCTAGTGGTGAAAATGAAATAAGAAATCACACAAAAACTAAAAACATATTACCACAAGCACTGGCAGAGAATATAACAGCTTAAACAAACATACAAACAAACAAACAAAAACATTTCTTTACATGATTTTACAAGTTAAACTTTACATTATTCTCGCTTATTTAACTCAATCCCTAAAACAATATTTTCTTTAAACA
Source organism: Clarias macrocephalus (assembly GCA_011419295.1). NCBI lineage: Eukaryota > Metazoa > Chordata > Actinopteri > Siluriformes > Clariidae > Clarias > Clarias macrocephalus. The sequence continues at coordinate 165,013 of JAAGKR010000388.1, forward strand.
ATTATGCATTTCAATGCAGTTTAATTAACTCTAGCAGTTTTGCTTATTTAATTGGACATTTGGGTGCAAAAGTTCCTGTAACCGTATTACCGTATCCTTAATAAACTATTTTTTAAAAAGAGCCCCATAAGGAAGACTCAAAATTAAAATCTCAGTGACATCTCAAACACTTCCACATATACAATATATGAGTCTATGTTTCCCTCCTAAATTATCATCAGTGTATAGAATACATTTACCTACGCATGTCTATTTTAACATTCAGTTTTTATTCACATCTGGACATAGTAGAAAAGTCTTTGGGAGCTTTTCAGGAGTTCAAGATGACCATCGCCACCAGGCCACCTTTACTCTGTCCCACACTGCTCCAAGAGAGTCAAAAGCAGGACGCACGTCCAAGATAGAGAACTGGTATGTGCTTTTGTCAAGGTCTCCTTCATAATAGTCAATCACATACCGGACCTCTTTTCCACAACGATCCACAATCCAGTCATGTCGGTCAAAGGGTAGTTCATATCTACGTGCATGCAAACACAAAAGTTAGATTATATGGCCCAGGGGAAACCTGAGCATAGTTAGCTAGCAATACATCACTTATACAAAATACGACTTCATACCCCATCCAATGGCGTATCCGAGCCCTGGGTGAGAACTCCTTTGCTTTACCACCAAACCGTTTCAAAGAAGGACCACATGGACATTCACTACAAAGCAGGAAAAAGTACAATTAATGCGACACATCAGTAGAACCTGTACAAGCAACATCTTTACTTACTTTTACATGTCATTTCACCAATGATTATGTGTAGTAATTCTGTTTAGCCATACACATCATTTAACATGTCAATACACAGTCCATACCCCTGACATACTGTACGCACCCTCATTACTTGCATTATATTGTTTATATTTGTAATTGTATCGTCTCCCTTAACGTGAACCTGCCACACACTGTTCACAGCCTGGTGAGGAAATGGACGAACCAGAATGCTGGAAGAATTTAATATGAATTAATGAGAGCACTGTCCAGTGAACTAAAACCTCTTAGGGATTTCATTGTTGTATGCAAGCAAGGCGCAGACGTGAAGGATTGGATGGTGTTCTGTCTGAGTCGTCATTGGGATGTCACTGCGTTGTTGCTCCGTCAATGGAGTTCTCACAACAACCACTACAGGCTTGCGCTAGAACCATGGTAGGTCCTTGCCATGTAGTAGAAGAGCGCATTGATTTCATATTACGTTCTCCTAGCGCTCCACACTTATGGTGTGCATGCAGCAGGTTATAATCGCATCTAGGTCATGTTCAGAGAATTTAGTTATTAATACTGGAACCAATTCCTCACACTATCACATTGTGATGAAAAACTCTGCACATGTCACAGTATTTATTCCAACCCACCAGTACTGATGGGTTTCTTAATGGCGATGAGACAAGAAAAGAGAATTTAAACTAAAAGAAAAATGAGGTAGATGACCAGAAGGTGGCAGTAATGCAACACAATTTATGCCACCCCAACAGTAAGCACCAAAAAGACTAGACAAGCAATTACAATGCAGTTAGTGTGTGATAAGTGCCCGAGTAAGAGAGTGATGTGATCTTACGGGACATAGTAATAACTCAGTTCAACCTGGTAAGCAAATAATCATGTGCGTGATAGGAAATAAGTAAAATAACAGCATTGAGAACCTGACATGGCTAGGAAGTAGTATGAACTTGATATATGCATATTTTTCCATTTTGACCCCACTAATGCTGCGTTCTGTATTTTTTCACAGATATTATATATTTATATATAATGACTGTATGAAAGTCTTGAATCTTAAATCATGTTAGGGTCACCAACCATTTAATAAAAATCCCTGTACAGCTACACCTCCTTGCAACTTATGGCCATGTGGCAGCACCATTACATGCCTTAATTCACACAAATGCATGTCAAGAGGTATGGTTAATTCTCACATCAAGCATCAGAATGGGATCTCCATGACTCTGACCCCTTCATACGCGTTTAGTTTATACTGGCTACTTTAAGTATTTCAGTTACTGCTGATCTCCTGATAATTTCACACAAAAACTCTAGAATTTACACAGAATGGTTAAAAAAAAGAAGAAGAAGTAAGCAGCCATTCTATTGGTGGAAATGCCATGTGGGGAGAGAGAAGAGGAGGAGGTCTAGACCAGTTGGAAACAATGGAGAGCAGACACAGTGTTATGGATGTGACATTTGGGCTCATATTGGTAAACAAAAAGCCTCAGATCATGGACAAGCTTAGTCTAAGTGAATTAATTTGAATAGCATAATGTTATGGATGTGACATTAAATTGGCAAACTTATAAGAAATTACAGGTTTTCTATAAACTCTTAATTTTAAAGGAAACTGCAGAAATCATTACACTTAGAGACATGAATGAACACAAAAGAATGTAGATTTGAAAATCTTTGTCATTTTTTGAATAAATGATTTAGGATGTACTGGAATTGATGTGACATATTCGCGTTATGGATTCGATGTGTCTGAAGCAGTCCTCTACGTACTATATAAAGAAAACGCTGTAATAGTAAATTAACAAAATTAATGAAAAAACTACCTAAAAAATTATTAAATATCAGCAATTACTGCTGACATTTATTTTCTGGTCTTTTCCTCTCTTTTTTTTTTAAGGCTTTTTGTTCTTTGCTGCGAAGCATTGGATTTAGTGTTTATTTTACGAGTAAATGTTATATTCGTATATGTAGATGTAATTGCCCAGTATTTTTAGTGCATCAGTGTGGTTTCGTAAGAACTAATGCCTGCTTTTTTCCTTTCCACCGTAAGTTTGGGCTTTGCGGTCAATATGTCTGGGGAGTCTACAGAAATGTAATCACTCTTTACAACTCTGGTGAGCAGAAAAGCATTTCAGAATACACAACTTGAGTTTAGGACTCTACAAATATGCTCTTTGGGCTGCTTGTGAGGAGCAAATGTTCCTAAATAAAGTAGACAGCAGGTGCATTGTAACTACTACTAATAACGATAATAATAAAGAATAATAATATCATTATCATCATCACCACTACAACAATAATCTACTCACCTCGCATGCAGTGCCTCCCACTTCAGGATCTCCTCCCAGGCCTGGTCATTGTTGCGGTTGTGGATTTTGATGATGTTTGTCATGTCATCTGGAGAAAGTGTCTCTTCCTTCCAACGCCACCTATAAAAACAAATGATCATGTTTATGCTTCTGATCCGTTTCTGTGTTTGTAAGCAGACATTAATTCACCACACAGTACATCTGTCCAGGTGCAATAAATGTCTTAAAGCCCACGCCAATTTATTTTTTTATTAATTGGCAAATTCAGCTCTTAAGAAGCTTATTAGAAAGCAAAGGACACACTTCATTTCATACAAGGTTTTGCATAGTTCTAGTAAGATAGAACCAGGGCACTTATCCTCACTGCAGGTCAGATACTCAACCACATTCAGATGCAAACACATGGCTATAACATTAGCCATATCGCATAGCATAACAAACAGCACAGTTATCATAACTCGATATTTTTCTTCCCTACACTGATAGACTAGAATGACTGCCATTAAGGGAAAATAATCCTTTTTGTAATAACTTCATATCAAGGAAAATCAGTTATAGAAATTCTTATTAAACATACAAAAAAAAATCTAAACCAACCCTTTTCTTAACATGGCGTTCCAGAACATCTGCTCGGAGGGATACACCCAGTTTTTATCTGTCCCGTGTCTAGGAATTTTGGACTCCTCTCTGTTGACTGGTAGGGGGAAAGGCTGGTCAGAAGCTGGCTGTTGGTTTGGTGGTGGCATCTAAAGGAAACAGATCCACAACAATTTTGTTTAAAAAACAAAAACAAAAAAACAACAACAACAAAAAAGATACATGCATAATATATGAAAGTGACGGTTAAAGTACCATGTTTGTTGGATCAATGTCTGACATTTCTTTTGCAGCCTTCATGGGACACCCGACGAAGTCGTAGGCCCTGTCCTGGTGCGCTGGTCTCTGAGGAGCAGTGGTCTGAGACTCAGCCTGATGCATGGGGCACTCAGATGGAGGAGAACCTTGAATTTTAGATGTGTTCGTTATGAGCATTAAATGCGAATGTTTTACATTTTAGAATATTTAAGTGTTGCAATAGACTTACTTTCCTGCCGTGCCTGGTGCATCGGGCAGCCCGGTGGTGGCGTGCCGACGCCGTGGGGAGCGTCTGCTTTGACTGTGGCAGCAGGATTTGACGCTGAGCCTCCCATCCTGAAGTCTGATCTGTTTTGTTGAAAGAAAGAAATAAAAGCAAAAAGATGTGCCTCAATCTATAAAGAGCCAAACAGACCAAACTACACACAATGTGTATGTGTTTGCTTAAAGTAATTAATAAGTGTAAATCAAATAGTAAAATAAGTTACTTAACAAACACATTTGCATTAGATGACCTTTAAAGCAAACAAACACCAAACCTAGGGGTTTTGCTTATCAATACTTTACTTTTAACAGATATTTTAATTACACACTCTTTCATTTAAATGGAACTGCTCTCAATTAAATCAGTTACAACTCAGATAAAAAAAAAATTAATCTTACTTTGGGAAACGATAATAAAGACAGATATAAGAAACTAACAAGCTCTAAGTTGACCATCATCAGTAATAGCTTATTAATTAAACATTATCACCTATAAGTTTAAACTATTCCTAATAACGACTGCTACTAATACCAGCTGATTGTAAACAGTTATATTCGTTCCACATACAGCAGAGTAAAGAATACATCAGACATGAAGGTTTTACCTCCGTTAACCGGCTCACACAGTCCTCAATGTCAACGTGCAACAGCACAGCCGGCAGCTACCCACAATCCTTTACTGCTTCTTCTTCTTCTTCTTTGAGATTTCCGAACGGCTGACATCTAGTTGTGCATTGCGCCATCTGCTGGACTGAATTGTGGCCCATCAGATAAGCAGGACTTAGTTATTAGGTGCGTTCCAAACGGCATGAAGTACCCTGCGAAGTATGTTAAGTGTGATTCCAAACCGCAGGGAGCGAAAACGTCCAGCTCAAAGGTGCCGGCGAACGTCGTAGGAAACAAGTGAACAACAGGTGTTCACTTCACCGGAAAAGGGAATGAAAACAATCCTATCAGTGAAAAAAGGGTTTGAAAAAGGGTTTATATATTTATTATCGACGACATCATATTAAAAGGACACAAAAATTTACATTTTAATTTAATCAGGAAATTCTTAGTGTTATATAGGCTAGTAATCGGTACAAAAAATTATCTCCGTACATCGTTAATCAATTGTTATTATAATTAATCTGTAATTTATTTATAAGTTATACATGTTTCAATTATATATTTTATAATGGTGTCCGTTTTTGTTTAAATAAATATTCAATATTTAATGTCCGTAGTGTGAGAGCACCATGTGAAGTACACTTCGGAATGAAACACAGCCATTGCTTCATGTACTTTGTATTTACGTTCTTCCTGTACTAACACTGCTACATACCCTCCTTTCTCCTTTTCTCTATCCTTTCTGATTAGGGCCCAAGCACTATGACATCAGCCCTATGTCATCATAGTGTATGAAGGGCCCTAATGTTTTCTTAAGAATTATTTATTTTCTACCATTTTGGGCGTTTTAGAGGGTCTTAACATGCTCAGAAACCCATGAAAATTGGTAGACAGTTGGAATCTGCTGCCATTAGGATTCCTGAGAGTCTGGGCCCCGGGCATGGCTTGCGAGATCTTGCTGCCTAGCTCATAAGTACTTGGACATACTCATGCGAAAGCCGGTACACATTTAGAGCTCATTGAGCCGAACAACTTTCACATTGAATGTTATGGTCTTAACTCAACAGGAAGTGAGTTATTTTTGGATCGACCCATCATAGGTAATTTATACAGTTGCCACCAAACACATCAAATTCATTGTTAATAACACATCATATTGTGACATCACATTGAGTGACATCATGCATTTTTCCAGCATTTGTTT
>JAAGKR010000388.1:171039-213937 GCA_011419295.1 Clarias macrocephalus
GCCCCCCCCCCCCCCACCTAAACAACACCCCGCCTTTTCTAAAATTGTCATAATGGTACTGGTATTTATACCTTGCATACCAAGAATACATGTGTCCGGTGTGCTCATTGTCTTTCTGGAGCACAGGGTGATTGGGCCACTCATCGTTGCTTGCAACTACTGTATATTTAGGGCACAAACACTATGACATCAGCCCTATGTCGTCATAGTGTGTGAAGGGCCCTCTTTTTTCCTAAGGATTTTTTTTCCCATCCTTTTGGACTTTCCGGGGGTCTTAACATGCTCAAAAACTCATGAAACTTAGCAGACAGGTTGGAATCTGCTGCCATCAGGATGCCTGAGAGTCTCGTGGCCCAGGGGCCCCCACACGAGATTTTGCTGTTTAGCTCATACAGTCTTTCACGTAGGCACACGAAACTCGGTACACATTTAGAGCTCATCGAGCCGAACAACTTTCGCACTGCATGTCCTGGGCTAAACTCAACAGGAGGCCGGTTATTTTGGGTCGTTCGCAAAAACGCACCCGATGGATTTTGATATACTCCACCTATGGAAATTATGCAATCGCTACTGGGCCAAAGAGATCTAAAGACATTGAGGATGCAAAATTGCGGAGGGATTTTCGATATCTCAAATGGGTCAGCCGTGATAATGTCTTAAACATACGTCGAAGAATTATTAATAACTTTCTGTGTGGCATTATATTGAGTGACAATATATTCAGTGACACTTTCTGTGATATCACGTTCAGTGACATCACATTGAGGAACATCAGAGCGTGATGCTTTTCTGCCAGCATCTGCAGCCTATTGTACACACACAGACATCACAAATGTTAACACTCACACACACAAACACATCTCACACACACACACACACACACACACACACACACACACACACACACACACACACACACACATCACTAATGTTAATACACACAGACTCACACACCATACACACAAACAAGCACAAACACAAGCACATTTACTCGTCACACACCTCTCTCCCTCACTCTCACACACACTAACCCTCACACACTAACATGCGCACACACAGACACACACATGCATGCATGCACACAAACACACTCACACATCACACACATGCACACATACATATATCCATATTACAAATGTTTACACTCACGTACACAAACACACACACACACCTCTCTCACGACGCACACACACACCACACACACACATTAGCCCTGTATAGTGTATGATGTGTGCAGGTTGTGCGGTGCAACTGAGTGGCGATGGCTTTTTCGAAGTCTTAACACACTCGAATAACACAGGTTGTGCGGTGCGCCCGGGGTGGCGATGGCACAGGGTGCTTGGGCCCGTCATCGTTGCTTGCAACTATATTTCTTCTTTGTTTTTGCTTAATGGTGGTTGGAATCCAGTAGGTTGCATTATTACCAACTGTTGCATAACAATATATCAAATACAGTATTCCCATTTTAGCCATGAGGTGATGCAAGAGAGGTGAAAGTAGGTAAAAGTTTGCCAGGTACCTGACACAGAAAAAAAGGAAAGGGTGGCAGAGGGACAAATGGGTGTGGTGATTTATTTATTTATTTACTTACTTACTTACTAAAATTCATTTATTTATACTGAGCAGTTAGTTTTACCCCTTCATTCACAAGAAACGTTACCATACTAGAGGTTTACCCATGGCTATTCCCAACCATCCATCTAATGCTGATCTGGTAATCAAATGAAGATTTATTATTACCTCACAGTATGACATAAAGGTTTATGATGAACCTGCCTGCTGTTTCAACCTGTGAGGAATGCCTGACACACGCCTGTGACTTGCCTGTGACAGAGCTACCTGTGCAAACAATGGCCACACAAACACAGAAACAGAATTTCTGTTTTATATAGAAAGAAGATAGATGTATACACTAGTTCAAGTTCTGGTTCAAGTAGGCTTTATTGTCACTTCAACCATATACAGTTAGTACACAGTGAAACGAACCAACGTTCCTCCAGGACCAAGATGCTACATACAACATACAACATAAATTTACAACATAGATTAACAGAAAGACTAAACTAGTTAATTAAGAGACAACATAAATTAACAAAAAACTAACTAGCCAACTCAGAGAGGAAGACTATGTACAGGGTTTCTTTTTTTTTTTTTTTTTTTTTTAATATAAATACACATAACAGACAACATAAAGTGCACGTGCAAATGTAAACAAGAGCAACAAGTGACAGTGAGACAAACACGACATAATATAACAATACTCAGTGGTCTTGAGGTAGTGAATTGAGGTGGTGGAGAAACAGTAAACATTCCTTAATGTAGCAGCAAGAATGTAAAGAGAATGTAAAAAGTTAGTGAAAAAAGTAATCCAGATTTAATTAATATTGTGCAAAAGAGCATTTACAGGTTGGTGTCTACGATAGTCTGGTAGTGTAGATCAGTGTGTTTGCGCTTGTGTTGATTAATCAGTCCAGTCTCAATGTTTGGGCCTTCTCAGGAAGAAGAGACGCTGCTGGGCTTTCTTGTGCAGAGAGCTGGTGTTGAGGGACCAGGTGAGGTCATTTTCCAGGTGGACACCCAGGAATTTGGTGCTTTCAACGATTTTCACCGAGGAGCCGTTGATGCTCAGCGGAGTGTGTTCGCTTCGTGTCCTTCTAAAGTCAACAACCATCTCCTTTGTCTTGTCAACATTCAGAGACAGGTTGTTGTCTTTACACCAGTCCATTAGCCTCTGTACTTCCTCTCTGTACGCTGACTCGTTATTTTTACTAATGAGACCCACCACGGTCGTGTCATCAGCAAACTTAATGATGTGATTCGAACTGTGTGTCGCTACACAGTCGTGAGTCAGCAGTGTGAACAGCAGGGGACTGAGCACGCAGCCTTGTGGGGCCCCAGTACTCAGTGTGGTGGTGCTGGAGGTGTAGTTCCCGATCCGTACTGACTGAGGTCTTCCGGTCAGAAAGTCCAGGATCCAGTTACAGAGGGAGGTGTTCAGGCCTTGACCTTGACCTTGCAATTCGTATTGATCTCATGCTGCAGAATCGACCAATCTCCCCAAAACCAGGGGCTGCGTCACGTTCATTTCATACCCATCTGAGTTTTGAGGAACAGGAGAAGAGACGACAGAGAGGATTGTGTTTTTACTGCGGTTGCACCGATCACATTGCCCGTTGCTGTCCAGCACGAACCCTGTCTCAGAACACACCTAACCATAGTGGGCAGACAGGATCTACCCAATGCCCCCCCGTGGTGAGTCCACTTCCCTCTCTCACTTACCGGTCATTCACCTTATCTGCAAACATCCAACATTCAGGAGTTGTTTCTGTATTGACAGCACTCGTCGATTCGGGAGCAGCAGGCAATTTTATTGATGAAATTTTTTATTAAGCAGTTAAACCAAACCTCCCACTTCAGCCACTAGCATATCCGCTAAAATTGCATGCCATTGATGGGGGTCCCATTGGAAAAGGATTCGTCACACACAGTACCAAACCCGTTCTCCTTCAAGTAGATGCACTTCATCAAGAACAGATATCATTACTGGTCACAGTTTGTAACAAGCACCCCATAATCTTGGGGTTTCCTTGGATGTATCAACATAACCCACAAATATCTTGGATCGAGCGAGAGATTGTACGCTGGTCTGCACACTGCCAACAACATTGTCTCATTAAACCCCAAATCCTAGTGGCTTCTACCAGGATTGAAAGCCCAGAGTTATCCACCACAATGAATGTACACCCCGAGTATGGTGATCTTTGCGAGGTATTTAGCAAAGTCCTCCACATCGTCCGTATGACTGTGCCATAGAGTTATTACCTGGCACCATGCCACCCCGCAATTGCATTTACCCACTCTCCATCACTGAACAAAGGGCAATGAATGAATATATCCAAGAAGCATTACAGCAAGGTTATATACAACACTCAACATCACCAGCCTCAGCAGGATTCTTTTTTGTGGAGAAAAAGGGAGGTGGATTACGGCCATGTATCGACTATCAGGGATTGAACCAAGTAACAGTCAAGTATCGTTATCTACTACTATTAGTTCCTACTGCCTTGGAGCAGTTACGCTCTGCCAAAATTTTCACTAAGTTAGACCTAAGGAGTGCCTATAATCTTATCTGAATTCACGCATTTGCATCCGTCTCTACCCTCATTCCTAACAAATATATATTATTAATAACTTTTTGCCTTAACTTTGCTTACATTATGACCTGAATCACTCGATATTAAATTATATGCAAGGGTGTATAAGCTAAGAACACAGCATTTTGGAATTTTGGAAAAAATTACTTCTATGAGTAGTTTTACTGCACCATACTTTTTACTTTTACTTGAGTAGATTTGTAAAGAAGAAACTACTCTTACTCCGCTACACTCGGCTACACTTGACTTGTTACTTGATTCATTCAAAAAGAACGAAACGTTCATGAACGACCCATCACTAGCTGCTACTAGTGGGATCTTACCGTTAGTGTACAATCTTGCGGTGAGTATAGAATGCTTTTTATCCTGTTTGTGTGATTATATGTTAACTTTAATTGTACATATAATGTTACTTTAACAGTCTATGAATATATAAGTATACCTCAGTACAGAATTAATCGCCATTTACTTTTTTATGTACATTTTTAGGCATCCCAAAAAATAGGATGCATCCCAAAGCATATTTCACTTGCAAAAGAGCAGCTTCATACTGTGGTGTCTTCTGTTGATCTGCCAATTTAACAGGATTTTTAATATTTTTAATTATTATAATAAAAAAAAATTATCACTCAGTACTTGATTAGTTTTTTCACCAAATACTTTTTTCCTCTTACTTGATTAATATTTTGGATGACTATTTCTACTTGAGTAATATTATTTTGAAGTACAGGTACTCTTAATTTAGTAAATTTTTTAGCTATTTTACCCACCTCTGTTTGTTTGCTATTGATAGTGTCGCTATTTTGTTCTAAATAGATAGTTCTGCCAGCCAACCTTCAAAACTCCTGCCTCCTTTCCTTCCTCTACTGTTTACAGTTTACTGCCACCTACATTACACACAGCCTCAGCCCTGCTCTGTATGACCTGCCAACAAGCACACAAAAGCCATGCAAACACATTTTAATCAATCTTAGTCACATATTAACATTACTAAACGTAACTACTGGGACATTAAGTTAAAGTCCATTCTGTTTCTACTCAAAAGATTTTAATTTATAAGAGACGATGCTGTTTTTCAGGTATGTAGATCTTTAAATTTAAATGGAAGTGTTGCCTTCTGGTTAGATTGTTATTTATTTATGTATTTATTTATTTATTGCATAATTGATAGCAGTGGTTTAGTTGTAATTTTAATATTGTGACTAGCTTTGTTGTAGGTGCATTTTATCTACAGGGGTTGGACAATTAAACTGAAACACTGGCTAATTTAGCACTGGTTTCATGGCTAAATTTGAGCAGTCTGGTGGCTAATCTTCATTGATTGCACATTCCACCAGTAAGAGCAGAGTGTGAAGGTTTAATTAGAAGAGTAATAGAACAATTTTGCTTAAAATGTTGCAATGCACACAACATTATGGGTGACATATCAGAGTCCAAAAGAGGACAAATTGTTGGTGTGCGGCTCGTTGTCGCATCTGTGACCAAGACAGAAAGTCTTTTTGATGTACAGTATCAAGAGCCACTGTATCCAGGGTAATGTCAGCATACCACCAAGAAGGAACCACATCCAACAGGAGTAACCATGGACGCAAAAGTAAGCTGTCTGAAAGGGATATTCAGGTGCTAACCCGGATTGTATCCAAAAAACATAAAACCACAGCTGCCCAACTCACTGCAGAATTAAATGTGCACCTCAACTCTCCTGTTTCCACCAAAACTGTTTGTTGGGAGCTCCACAGGGTCAATGTACATGGCCGGGCTGCTATAGCCAAACTTTTGGTCACTCGTGCCAAGGCCAAACGTTGGTTTTAATGGTGCCACCAGCGAAAGCCTTGGTCTGTGGACAATGTGAAACATGTATTGTTCTCTGATGAGTCCACCTTCTTGTGCTAGGTGGGTGCATCATTACCAACTACTACCGAACCATTCTGGAGGACCATGTGCACCCAATGGTTCAAACATTGTATCCTGAAGGTGGTGCCATGTATCAGGATGATAATGCACAAATACACACAGCAATACTGGTGACAGAGCGGTTTGATGAACATGAAAGTGAAGTTGAACATCTCCCATGGCCTGCACAGTCACCAGATCTAAATATTATTGAGACACTTTGGGGTGTTTTGGAGGAGCGAGTCAGGAAATGTTTTACTTACATTAATATTTAAAATACTAGCAAATTACAGAAGCGGTTTATTATCCCCATTAAAAATATCTCATGCTAGTTAAACAGATCAGACATCATCTCAGATATGGATTCTAGATCCACCATGATCTCCATCAGAATTCAGTGTTTGCTAAGCATAAATGAATCATGATAAATGAATGAAGATGTTAAATAGAAGTTTTTTTACTGTTCTAATTGACTAAATATACTAATAAATTGTTCTCCTTTGTACCTTTAACCTATATTTTACTTAAGTGTGGGTGTGCTGCTGCTGCCACTAGTATGCTCACAACATCATGGTTGGTTAAACTCCCCAGAATATCCACTGGCATATCCCATCAACAGCCAAGAGAATTGGACACTCTGTGCTTCTCCAGGATTCGCTGTGTCTCTAACCCTCATTCACCTGGACCTGGAGAACAGTGCAAATTGTGAATGTGATGCTCTCATGGTCAGTTGTTGTGTGTCCCTTAAAAAAGGAAAATTCTATGTCAAGCTGTATTTACCTTTTTCATGTCAATCAACAATAAAACTCTTACACCTCAGTTTTTTATTCTTCAGGTCTTCACTGGCAAGGATCTGATCAAGTCTCTGTGTGGTAATTTGTCCTTTATGGAGATGCAGTCTTCCATCAATCCTCATCTTCACTCTGCTTCGGGAGGTTGTTTATCCACTTACTTCCATTCAGATGACTCACTCCCACAGGTTTATTCTGGATACAGTGCAATTTACCAAACAAAAGGTACAACATTTCAGCAAGCATTTGGGTGCATGATGCATATGACTTCAATAAATAGCAAAGTAGTGTAGTCTGCGGTTTTGTCTACATTTTTGTCTAGTCTATGTTTTGTAACATGTACAAATTGCTAGAGCAGGTCCAGTTAACATTGAATTTACATCAAAATGGCAAAGGAAAAGATCTAAACACTTGAAAGAAGGTTCATTATTGGGATGAGGATGGAAGAAAAATCAATCACAAAAGACTTCTCAACTGGCCAGTGATTTAGTACGAACATTAGAATAAAGATCTGATTACTGGAAAAGACATAGCATATGAGTTCTCATCATTATCATGCTCATCAAACCTGTCTGCCAATTCTCATTTTCTGAGGAAGGGGGTCCAGTACCACTCTAGAAGAGACAACTCACATTACTTTATGTTTCATTATAGGATAAAGGCAATTAGGTGATTAATTTGCAATGACTCTTACTGTAAAGGGACGTCTGAACATGAAAGTAGTCATCAGTAAAAACAAAGTACTGTTTCTCCCTTTTATTTCTCATCAAATCAGAGTTTATATAATTTCTAATAAATAATAAAATTGCTAATTAAATGATAATAAGCCTATTCTGGGAACACAGTCAATCATAGAGCGCCATCCTGCTAAACTCTCACAAAAGGAAAAAATATATATATGATGGTGATGCACCAAAAATCTTTGCTTTATCTTCTTCATTGCATTATTACAAACCAGAGCACAATCACTGTTTAAGTTTCCTTTTCAGTATAAAGTTTTAATGTCATACAGCAAACCTTGCTAACATATAGGTCAGTTAAATTACTTTGTGAGTTTAAATTCCACAGTGGAAAAAATATATAGTTTTTTTTTTGTTTTTTTTTGGTTTGTTTGTATTGTTTTGTTTGTTCTTATGTTGTTCGTATGTTGTTTTGTTTGTTCTTATGATGTCCATATGTTCTTTATAGATGTTGATGAATGTGAAGGCGAGCGTAATCCATGCAGCCACTTCTGCATCAACTTTATTGGAGGATTCCGTTGCAGCTGTCCACATGGGTATCTTCTTAACCAGGACAACCACACCTGTAATGGTAAAACAACAGCAGTGATTATCAGTTGGCATAAAATATAAATTAATGAATGGCTAATTGGGATTGACAATTGACAATTGTTAAAAGCGCTATACAAATAAAAACAAATGTAATTAAATTAATTAGTGATGTAGCCTTTGCTTCATCTTTAACCTAAAAAAGCAATGCAGCAGCACCGTAGACCTTTAGCCAGTCTAGCTCTTATGCACTTACTGTGTTTAAACATGCTTGTCATCTCACTTATTGTTAACTAGCCATTTAACTTATTGTTACTCATAACACATTTTAGTGTAGTGTATTTTTGCACTGCATTGTGGAGCTTTGATTTTAGCATTAGTTGTCTCCACTTCTAAGTTCATTTTAAGTAAAAAAAAAAAAAAATGAACAAAACATTAATTGCATTTAAACTCAAATATTATATCCAGTGTTGTCCTTTCTCCTCTTTTCTGTTTCCAGAAATTAATTGTGGACCTCCTGCCCCCTTGCGGAATGCACATGTAAAATTTGTTAAAGGTTCTAGTAATAAATACCTGTCAGTCATCAAGTACCACTGTAATGAACCATTTTACATGGGAGAACAAAACGGTGAGGAAACCTTGTTTTCTTATGTTATTGAAAAGATTTTTCTCAAATTATGTGACTATGCACACTTATCTGTTTTGAGCATTCCAATACAGGGAACTATACATGTAGTGCTGCTCAAGCATGGAGGAATACTGGCGATAATACAATGCCTTCATGCCGTTATGGTACAGTGACTTATACTTTACTTTACTTATACTTATTAGAGGAAAAATAGCATTATGTAATTGTGTGTGTGTGTGTGTGTGTGTGTGTGTGTGTGTGTGTGTGTGTGTGTGTGTGTGTGTGTGTGTGTGTGTGTGTTTTAGTATGTGGTCACCACAAATTGCAGCTTAATTATGGCAGAATATTTGGAGGACATTCAGCTCCCCTTGGTTCCTTTCCCTGGCAGGTCTACCTTCTTAATAATAGAGACAGAGGAGGAGCGATTATCATTGGAGAAAAGTGGTTAATGACTGCAGCTCACGTGTTGGTGAATCAACAGGGTACTACAGATCCTGACTTAAAGAAAAATATTAAGGTACTCTATAACATATAGGTCTCACCAATGGTGGGACTACTGACATCTTTAGAGGAAACATAATACTACACATAAGTCAATTAAAGTGTTTAAAAAGGGCATAGATGACCAAAAAGTGTGTATAAATTTTTTGAGCCCCTCCTTCTCTTTTTGCTGTATGAGAACATTAAATTGAAACATATTTTGCCACTTATTTTAAAGTCAATCTCTGCAGAAGTACAATTTAGTAAAATTATGTACATGTATTATGTATGCCAAAAAATTCAATATGTACACTCTGGTTAGTACAAAAACACCATTTAACTGTATGCATGCACAATAAATGTTTCTGACTTTGATTGGTCTTAAAGCTGAAATGGCTGATAAAATCATATTGTCAAGACTAATGAACTGCCCATGTTGCGTTACATATTTGAAGTTTTTAGGAGTAAAAAAATTTGAAAGGTTATTAAATCTCCCAACATCTGAAAAAAGTTTTTTTTTTTTTTGTATGTTAAATAGTTTACATGTAAAACCATTTATAATGATGATGTACCCAGACTAACAGCACAAGTGAAGTATCTTATTCTGTTTATGTAAAGTACTAAAATAACAGCCAACAGCAAATGAGAGAGAAATTATTAGACATTGGTTTTGTGTTTAATAAGAGGCAATCTGTAGCTCATGGTTTTGTTGTTGTTGTTGTTGTTGTTGTTTTTGTATTGCAGGTATATGCTGGGCATAATAATTTAAAGGAAATGGGAAATTTTACCAAACTTAATATTTCATCACTGCATGTGCATTCAAACTACACTACAGCCTTTGACAATGATATTGCCTTAATTAAACTGGAGTCACCAATCACATTCAGTGCGAATATCGGACCAGTTTGTTTACCACCAAAGCATCCTGAAGGGCAGTCCTATCCAGGGTAAGAGCTTTTCATCCATCCATACTACCATTCAAAAGTTTCACCATATTTCATATTGCATGTAGCATTAAAGTAAATTCTGCCTGTAAAACTTGTGATAGTTATGCAATGGAATCTTGGACTGCGAGCATTGTTCGTTCTCATATATCAAAGAGAATTTCCCCCTTGAGAAATAATAGAAAAACTGAGACGATTTGTTCCACAGCCCAAAAATATTAATATAAAATAGTTAATAAAAATATAAAGTAAAAATAAAACAAATGAACCTGCACTTTACCTTTGAAAAGAATCATGCCTGTAGTGACTGAGACCAGACACACACACACACACACTAGCTTGCAGATAAGGGGGTGGAAGGCGACTGTCACATACACACACACACACACACACACACACACACACACACACACACACACACACACACACACACACTAGTTTACCTACTGGTGTGTGTGAAAGTCATCCCCTACAAACACACAATAAAAGACGTTTTACTCGCGCACATGTGGTCACAGTGTAAACAGTATACAGTATGTGCACAGATGCTGACTATACGAGTGATGCACATTCCAAACAGCCTGAAATACCCTGCGAAGTACTGTATACTTTACAGCCATGTTAAGTGTGATTCCAAACCGCAAGGAGTGAAAATGTTCAGTTCAAAAGGAACTGCGAACGTTGCAGGGAACGAGTGAACAACAGGTGTTCACTTCACCAGAAAAAGGAATGAAAAAAATCCCATTAGTCATTGCGTCTTGCTGGAGTGTGAAAAAAAAATGGAGCTCGAAAAAGGATCTATATATTTATTAGCATGTATTATTAGGAAATCCTTAGAATTATATATTAATCTGTAATATGTGTGTGTGTATATATATATAAAGACCAAAAGTTTGGACACACCTTCTCATTCAAAGAGTTTTCTTTATTGTGTCCTTTATTGTGTTCTTTAGCCCAAACAAGTCTCTTCTGCTTGTTGCCTGTCCTTAGCAGTGGTTTCCTAGCAGATATTCTACCATGAAGGCCTGATTCACACAGTCTACTCTTAACAGTTGTTCTAGAGATGTGTCTGCTGCTAGAACTCTGCGTGGCATTGACCTGCTCTCTGATCTGAGCTGCTGTTAACCTGCGATTTCTGAGGCTGGTGACTCGGATGAACTTATCCTCCGCAGCAGAGGTGACTCTTGGTCTTCCTTTCCTGGGGCGGTCCGCATGTGAGCCAGTTTCTTTGTAGCGCTTGATGGTTTTTGTGACTGCACTTGGGGACACTTTCAAAGTTTTCCCAATTTATCGGACTGACTGACCTTCATTTCTAAAAGTAATGATGGCCACTCGTTTTATTCTTCACTTAGTTGCTTTTTTCTTGCCATAATATAAATTCTAACTCTTTGAATGAGAAGGTGTGTCCAAACTTTTGGTCTGTACTGTATATGTACATCTTTAATCAATTATTATTATTATAATTAATCAATAATTTATTTACAAATTATACACGTTTCAGTACTGTATTGTATAATGGTATCAGTTTTTGTTTCAATAAATATTTAATATTTATTGTCTTAAATGGGGAATTTTTAACCCTAGGTATCCAAAGTGTTTATGTTACTATGGTAGCAGGGAGTCCATGGTCCGTTTGCAGGGAATGTCGGTGAAGTGAACTTCTCTCGACAAAACTCCACCATTTGGAACACCCTGCGAAGTCACCAGCACAGACGTCACTTCCTCTGTGCGTTACCATGGTAACATAAGCACCTGTCGCTGCTGCTGTGGAAATTTCACACTACAGACATTAAATATTGTATATTTATTGAAACAAAAATTTATATGATAAAACATGTGCTATTAAACATGTATAACTTGTAAATAAATTAGTGATTAATAATAATAATTGATTAAAGACGTACAGAGATTTATTTACAGATTTCTAGCCTATATAATACTAAGGATTTCTCGATTAAAATTTTATTACTTTCGTCATATTATTATGATGTTGTCCACAATAATAATAATGATAATAAATATCTAAAACATTTTTGTGCTCCATTTTTTGGAGACGCAATGGCTTATAGAAAAGTTTTCACTTCCCTTTTCCGGTGAAGTGAAAACCTGATGTTCACTTGTTCCTTACACCGTTCGCAGTTCCCTTTGAACAAGAAGCGCATGCATGCCACATGATACTCTATTTTACTTGATACTCGTATATCATGAATTTACTGAAAATAGTCAATCATCTTGTGAAATGCTTGCAGACCGGGTTACGCGCAATCCGAGGTTCCACTGTACTGTATATTTGTATAGAAGGATGTGGGCAAATTATTTTACACAAGTATAGGTTGTAATTGTAATAGACTGAGATATCATACAGATTAGCAGTACTGTCTAACCTTTACAGTCTAGTACGAGTGCTAGTGTAGTATGTGGTCAGTATGGGGTCAGTGCATAATAGACTAGCTTTACCCATAAGACTTTGAATAAATAGACTAAACTGCATCCAAAATAACATCTTTCTATTCATTCTAGGTGGGTGTCTGGTTATGGAATAATGGAACACTCTAAATTGCCAGATGAACTAATGTATGTTGGCATTTCTTCTGTGGATCAAACAATATGTATAAATTCCTTTGAAGAAAAAAAAAACGCTTTCATCACATTTCCCACTATTACGGACAACATGTTTTGTGCTGGAGTTTTCGGAGGTGGAAAGGATTCATGCAATGGTGATAGTGGATCAGCCTTTGTTGTACGTGAAAATGGTGTACACTGGGTAAAAGGTATTGTTAGCTGGGGTATGGCGTCATGTGCCCAAAATGGCACATATGGAGTGTATACCCAAGTATCACGGTATCTTGACTGGATAAACAAGACAATGAGTGAAAACTGGTGATTACCAAGTCTCAAGTCTTATCTTGCTCATCTTGCAAAACACTCGCAGACAAAGGTACTTACAATCCAAGGTTTGACTGTAATTTGAAATTTTACAGAATATTAATGTCACTATAACATTATATGTAGTAATGAGACATTATTGAAAACATTTGTACCATTCAAATGTATTACTGCCGCGAAGAGTCTCATCTTGTTTTTAACCCAGCTGCTGGATAAATATTGGACCAACTACATGCTGGGTTAATTTAACACAGCAAAATGGGTTATTTATTTAACCCAGCAAGATGGGTAAATATTCAATCCAAATGCTAGGTCATATTTAACTATAATGCTGGGTTAATTCTACCACATAAATAGGCTATTATTATTTTTATGTTTTACATGTCTATGGGTAAAACAGTTTAAACAGTTAAATTACTTTGATATACTGGTCTATTACAAAAATAAAATAAGTTTTGCAAACCATACATGTATGCAATAAACAACACCAAATTAATTGTACAAATCATAGAAAAAATATTTATATTTATTTTTCAAAAGCACAAGATCAGATAATACAAAACAAGTTCAACAGTGACATCACAACGATACTATTACTCAGAAGTACTAATGCCTGAGAGCAGTGCTGGTCATTATCTCCGAACATTAGGATGTACCTTTTGAGGGTCTCAGATCTGATTATTTTGGTACCAGTTTGGGGTCACCAGGTCACATGACCTAGAAGCTATTGAAGAAATAGCGTTTTTTTTTTTTTTTTTTTTAAATAAAAAATAAAATAAAAATCAATAAAGACATATGTTGGGATAAAATCAGGTGTACCTTTTGGGGGTCTCAGATCTGATTATTTTGGTATCAGTTTGGGGTCACATGATCACAAGACCAAAAAGCTATTGAAGAATGAAGAAATAGTGATTTAATTAAAATAATAAGAATATTTGCATATTACTTCACAATACTCAATTAATATTATCTATTAATTCAACAATTAATAATAAACGAAAGCAGTATGCAATGTCGCATATGCATATGCCATATATGTATGTTTAATAAGAAATTAGAATAACTGGGGCACGTAGCCAGGTAAGTAACAAGTACTTTCACTTTTCATTTGGACAGAAATTTATCGAAGGTCTCTAAAATACCGCTTCCGAATGTCTGTCGAATGTCTGAATATCAAACTAACTTCACTGCGGTAGGATATAGGGGTACGGCCTTGACACTTCAGCCTGCTGGAAATATTTCACAGTGTTCATTCCAACCTTAGAAAGAAAGAAAGTAGAGAAAGTAAAAGTTTATGGAAAAATCGAGAGGGTTTGCTAGTATGCATATTTGTAAGAAGATTAGTGTTTTGTAACACATCAGCTTTTTATATGTGGTTGCTAACGCTAGCAACCTAGCTAAATGCGAGCGTCCTGCTGGCACTACAGTTAACAGTTTAGCTTTCATTTATCACTTCACCATCTTTATACACCTGCAAGCATTCTACAAAGAAAGCTAAAAGCTCAGACATTTTTGCAGTTTCTTTCATACACAGGTGGGGTTCTTTGGTTTGGCTAGCTAGCAGCCATTGTCAGGTAAACTAGCATGCCATAGCACAGACCAGGCTGAAAGTTTGAGTGTAACGTTAACACGGTAACAGTAATAAATGTTACATACAGTGAACAAATTCAGTCATAGGTGAGTGAAAGTGTGTATATAGACCTTATATCTAACGTTTACATTTCCTCTTAAATGCGTGAGGAAGAAGACCAAAAAAAAAAGAAATGAAGCTGACACAGCCACTGAATACACTGGTGAGATGTTAGATGTCACTAGCTAACCCAACTCCAACCCAACAAGCTGGGTTAAACAAAAAGTACCCAATTCTCTGTAAATAAACCAAAAACAACCAAGCATTTTTTTTGTGTGTGTGATCAATTTATTACTGTTTGCTTTCATTTTATTCTTCTGGTACTTAATTTTACATAATTTGGGTCTAACTTACTCTCATCAAACTTAAAAAAAAAGGGACAATATTTAAAGAAACATTCATTATGAGTAATTCATCAATTACAATATTAATGCTTCAAACATTAAACACATTTTGTTCATTTGTTTTTCTTTTTGTATTATAAAAAGTAACATCCATTTCAATACATGTGCCAAATCCCTGGCCATCAGAGTCCAAAATTCTCTTTGTATTCGTTTCTTTTGCTAATTCCATGCCAAAAATTTCCAACATTTATTATGTTGAGAAAAGACAATAAACTCTTCTTGTAGATTGCAAACATGTCCAGGCTCTTCTGTTATTTCTTTCCCATGTGTTGCATCTGGAGCTCTTTAAATCTTGCTCATGTGAATGTGAATATTGTTTGAATCAACCCATCCCCATGCTTTTAAACATTAATCCTACTACTGGAATTTGTCCTTTTACAGGTCTTTTGTTTATTTATCTAAACCAATCTTTTGGCCTGTTCATACTGCTCTTTAGCTCTTATTCTCTCTTTTAGCTTATTTTACACATTGCATTAATGGCCTTGAATTTGGATCTTATATGGTAAGTATGATAAAATGTTGTCAGTTTATACTGTTTATCAAGTTTTTTAGAATATATTTAATTTGTTTTACAGATAGCATTGGTAATATATGTACAAAAACTCTGTGTCAATCTGTGTTGCCTCTACTAAATGCATAAAATGTTAATGGATAAATATAAATTAGTTACTACACTGTTATGATCTCAAGTACTGTTCATTTTTTATTTTATAAAATAAAATAAAAAATTATTTTATTTCTGCATATAAACAAGATACAAATTCTCTTCTAGACTTATTTTTGCTAGAATTAGACAACTACATTAGCCATCTCGGTTGGGAAGGTTCATAAAAAATCTTGTTATTTTTATAGGTTTATATATATTTAAACCTATAAAAAAACAACCAATAAACCAACCAATAAAATTGAGACAGCTGATAACTGACCAGTGAATTTTTAAACGACAGTTTCCGTAGTGACAAAGTTCTGTTTTTTACTTCACCATTGTTGAAGCACTATTAAAGATTTAAACCACTGAGCTCCTTGAATAAACTAATACATGAGCTTACTTTTTTTCCTAAATGGGTTAATAACAATCTCCTCATTTGTTTGCCAGGATTTTTATCTTTGTAAATGTTCAAAAATGCAGTTCTGTATTCACATCAGTGATGTATGGTGAGCTACATTCTCCTAATTACCCTGAACATTATTCAGCTCCCCTTGACAAACACTGGGATCTGGAGGTGCCTCTCGGCTATCACATTCAGCTCAATTTTAATTATCTCAACATCAAACCATCACAACACTGCAGGGATGATTCTCTTACGGTAAGTGTGATATATACTTCATATTATGATTCTTTATATTTTTTAACTATTTGAGTAGATTAAATTTTCAAGAATTATATAGTCTTATGTATGTGAAATCCTACAGATATCCTATAACGAGAAAGTAATGAAGTTCTGTGGTGAGGAGGTTTCAAAGAACCACAGTCATCCAGGATACAGTCCTCTTTCTATACCTTCTACTAAAGTAAAGCTCTCACTTCTTACTAATGAAGTGAACCAAGGGCCTACCCTGCCTGTGGGCTTCTCTGCATTTTACCAGGCTACAGGTGAAAAAAACAAACAGATTCTGCTTTTTTAGATTTTAGATTCTGCAATAGGAATTTATTTATACTGATAAAACTGAGACTAAGCAAGCGTGACAACTTTTCTTTTTTTTTAAGTGCCCAGTTAATGCAATCAATTCTATAATAGCATTATTGGGTAAATAACCCTAATTAAATAAGTTGTATACACTTCCAGAAAATTAAATAACTGTAATATGACTAAGCACAAAACATCAGCAAACTATCTAATGTATGTGGCTTCTGCAATATATGATTTATTTAAGATGGCAGGGTTGTGTTCATATAGATGTAGATGAGTGTTCCCCTCTGAGTCAAGAAGCTGATACAAAACCTCCCTGCACTCAGATCTGTCTCAACACCATGGGCTCCTACCTTTGTGCTTGTCATCATGGCTTCAAGCTGGCGGCTGATGAACGTACATGTGTCCGTGAGTTTTACACTATAAAGATTGTAAAATAAATAGAGCTTATACTGATCAACCATAACATTAAAACCACCAGGTGAGTGAATTAGTAGCATTGATTACCTTGTTACAGTTGCATCTCTCAAGAGCTGGGATGTCCTGTATGAGGAAGCAATACAAACAGTTCAGTTCTCTAAGTTGTTGGAAAAATTGGCATGGGTAATGATGTAAGCAACTCTGATTAGGATGAACCAGCAGGTCATGGGTGCCCAAGGCTCATTGATGTATGTGTGGAGCAAAGGCTAGCCCAACTGGTCCGATCCTTTAGAATCCTTTAGACTTACTGTATAGCACAAGTGGACAAGTTGGACACGTTTCTAGATGGTGGCTATGATAGAAATGTCCCATTCTGGCATCTGTTCATGCGAACATGCAAGAATGTGGTATGGTATGATGAATTATACGTTCTTTTGCATGATATGGATGTGTATGTGTCTTTCCTGGGGAATAGATGGTACCAGTTAGAAATCAGCAACCAAGATGCGTACCCCTTTGTGGCAGTGCTGCTCCCATGGCAGTAGCCTCTTTTAGCAGAACAATGCACCTTGACACAATGCAAAAAACGTTCACAAATGTTGAGAAACATAGGTGTTGACTTGGTCACCAAATTTCACAGAGGTCAATCTGACTAAGCATCTGAGGGAAGTGTCCGAACAACACTTCCATTCTTGCTCTGTCGCTGATATCTTGGTGCCAGATACCACAGAAAATCTTCAGTGTCTTGTAGAGCCCATGCAATTATGAGTCAGAGCTGTTTTGCTAGCACATGGGGGAAATATAATTGAGTGAGATGCTGGTTATAACACTGTTTCTATGTGATTATATAAAATTTCTTGTGCTTGAAAAATCTAAGTATTTGATTCCACCTAATAAAAATCTCCCGTTTTATATGCATATAAATGGGACAAAAGGTGAACAACTTATGACAGTTAATGTAGTCTATGAGCTAAATGTTCAAGACACTAGCCCTTTGGTCAAATCTAAGCTTTTGGTTCTAAGTCTGTTTGTAAAAATGGAAGTACAATGCAAAGGCAGTAAGGTCAACGCATACAATTAGCATGGACTTATGAAAATCCTTCACAATAGTCTTTTGCAAGGATTTTTTGGAATATTTGGAATATGGTTGTATGTTTACTGGCCCAAAACACCATCCTGTCTTGCTTCTTGCTTTACAACGTGTGCTTTTATTTCATACCTATGCTTTTTACATTCAGTTTACACCTCATTACTTTGTTTTGTTTTTGTTTTGTGGTGTTTCGCAGGGATACAATGTGAGCCTCCAAAAAGCATATATGCTAAGATTAGCCCAGTGCTTCCCACATACTACTATGGAAATGTGGTCACTGCTCAATGTGACATAGGCTACAGAATCATTATTGTAAGAACACACAAAGAAGTTTCTGCTAGGTCATGGATTGCATTTTATGTGAATAATTACACATTTGATTGTTTTTTCAGAAAGAAGTAGAGTTTAGTAACTACACACTTACTTGTCAGAGTAATGGGCAATGGAGTTTAGCTCTTCTTCAGTGCCAAAGTAAGTCTAACTCTTTTTATTTTATGTTTAAATATATTACATTTTTCTAAACAGGAAGTTATATTAAGAATTGTAGTTTAGTTGTAAACAAATCACTGTTTTTTTCCAATGATAGTTATACATTGTAAAACTCCACCACCCTTACTTAATGGAAAAGTACTAAACATCTCTGGGACTCCTAATCAATATCAATCTGTTATCAAGCTGCAGTGTAACAGGCCATACACTTTCCCTGCCACATACAATAGTAAGTTGTGTGCTTTATTTCTGCATGGAATTTATTAAAACTGGTAAAAAAAAATAAATAAATAAAATTTTTAAAAAATTAAGTTAATTTTTATAGAACAAGGGCATAGTTATCTTTAAACTACATTTATTTAATGTTGTTTTCTCCAGTAACTTACACCTGTGATGCAGATAAGGAATGGAAAGATGACCAAAAAAATCTCATACCTGTGGATCCAAAATGTCTTCCAGGTAAGCACTAGTGTATAATTACAAACCACAAAAATATCATTCAAATTCAGTATGTGTTCTACATATTTGTGAAAAAAAATGTAGATGTATTTTATGGAGAGATTTTTTGCAAACACTCTCTTGGTCTGTGTGAACTGCATAATTATATCAGAGTGTGGACGCCCTCTGGTTGGCCTCACGCGTCATAAGAGGGTGTTAGGAGGTCATCTTGCTCCACAGAGAGCCTTCCCATGGCATGCCTTTATAGAGAATTTACACAGAGGAGGTGGAGTTGTCATAGCAGAGAAATGGATCTTGACAGCCGCAAATGTTGTAATGATCAAAAACCAGGCTGTTGACCCCAAACAAACAAAGGTATGTTGTTTAACCAGAAGTAAAATTATGTGAAAATTTTTTTTTCATGTTCTGCTTTAAGTGGCCTTGCAAAAACTGTTACATATTTCTCATATGTCAGAGAGCAGAACACTTTTGCATGCAGTATATCAGCCTTAAAAATTAAACATACAGTTCCAGCAATGCATTGTATATAATTTAGTCCAGTAAAATAGTTGAACCTGAGCACAGGTTCAAGCTGGAGACCCTGTGCCACTGTGCCATCATGCTGCAGAGGCATACACATTTGTTTAAAAAAAATTTTTTAATAGTGTTAACCTCTTGTGGGTTTTAACCTCTTATGCCTAATGTATATTGAAATATGTGTTATTAATACATTGATGCATCTTAATATTGTAAGATAAGTTTACAGTTTTCTCAGTTATCAACCATAAGCAGCAAAACTTTGACAGTGATTTTTTTCTGTTTTTCTGTTTTTAGATATATGTTGGAGTCAATGATATAGTAAAACGATCGAAATTCTCACCAGTTGAAATCAAGTCTTTACACATCCACCCCTTGTATAATAACTCAGATGGTACCCACTATGACCATGACATTGCACTAATAAAGCTGAAGAAGCCTATTCTGTACAGTGGTGATGTTATGCCATTGTGTTTGCCTCCACAAGATGCTGAATTCACACCTGGTCTTAATGGGTAATAGTGTTCTTTGAAGCACCACACACATATAGGCCTAATCCTATACTTTCCCATTAAATAAGCCCTATATAAATAAAGAATTAAGAACACTTAACTATGTTTTGTATGGTTTGATAAGCAGTGTATCATGCTCATTGTGCCAATTCCTCCTTTATTTTTAGGTGGGTCTCTGGATTTGGTCGGACAGCAAGAATGAAATCCTCCAGGTTTCTAAGGTATACCTCCCTCCCTCTTGTGGACAAAAAGACATGCCAAAGATTTGTTGACAATTTAAGGATTCCAGTAGCCCTGACAGACAACATGTTTTGTGCTGGTGTACCTGAAGGTGGAAAAGATGCCTGTGATGGAGATGGCGGTGGGGCATTAATTTTAAAAAAGAATGGTGTTTTCTGGGCCACAGGAATTGTTAGTTGGGGCTATGACTGTGGCAAACCAGGGAGATATGGAGTGTACACTCGGGTGTCACAATATATAGACTGGATAAACAAGACAATGAGTGAAAATTAAAAGCAGTATATTTTTTGTAAATTTACTTCAATCTTTGGGTTAAGCAAATCATTGATGCATTTTTTGACCTCAAAAAATGAAATGTATGTTCCCACTAGCAAGTGTTATTTGTAAAGTTGTTTATAAACATCAAACTTGCATAGCTCAACTGAAATGGCAACAATCATGTTTGCGTTCTAAGATCTACATTTGTATCTGTAATCTACTTAAATGCAAAGTAAAGCATTACATATTTAATTCATGTCCAGTATCCAATGCATTATTATAGTGTAACAGTAATGTGTATTTAGGTAATGTTCTGTATGTACAGTAGTCATATACAGGACTGTTTAAATAAATAAGGAAACAAATTTTACACAAGGAATATGGATATGAGGGTCTCTGTGTAAAATAAATAAACAAAAATAAAAATAAAAACATTTTACATAAGTCCATGGTTAGAATTCTGGTCCAAATGCTAATGATCACAGTGTCTGTATTAACGACCCCAATATGCTACAAACAAACAAATTATATTTGAAGGAAACCAGAAAACATCCCAGACAATATTGCCTCAGGTCCCAATTCAGCCAGATCTGCAACGTGTGCCTATACATTAAGGAATTTAGGAAAATGTTTTGATTTATTTAACTGGGATCTGTGTTTTGTAACAACTGTGATTTTACACAGTGATGAAATTCCTTGAAAGCAAAACAGGATCTTGACTACAACTAAGTAGAACTTGATTAGGATATTACTACTAGTGTTAGTTTATTTTGTATAATAATGTAATTATAATTGGGTCGAGAGTTTAATTCCTGTCTTGAGTCTGTGTGTGTGAAGTTTGCGTCTTCTCCCTGCTTGCATGTTCTGCTTAGTGGGTTTCCTCTGGGTACTTTGGTTTCCTCCCACAGTCCGAAGACTAAACTGCAGATTAGTTTAATTTCATCCATGTAGGAACCTCTGTAGTCCAACTAGGGATGTTAGAGGTCAGTGATGATTACCTTTGTATTTAGTCCCTCTTTACAACCTAAAATGGCCTACTGAGAATTACTCATCTGCATGTCTTTGAACTGTGGGAGGAAACCGGAGTACCCGGAGTAAACCCATTGCTGGGGATTTTCGTGTGTGTGCGGAGGAGGGGAGGGGTTGCATTTGGGAGGGAGCTGCAAACTCCATGCTCACAGACCCAAGGAGGGACTCAAACCCAGACCCTGGAGGTGCAAGGCAACAGTGCTAACCACTAAGCCACCGTGCCACCATTAGTCTATTTAGCACTCCAAAATGAACCGTAATGCGTAAATCAGAGAGTGTGCGTGTTTGTGTGTGTGTGTGTGTGTGTGTGTGCAGTGGATTGGCACCTGCAGGGTGTACCCTGCCTCCTGGGATAGGCTCCAGGCCCCTGCAACCCTGTACAGGATATAGAGAATGAATGTTTTAAAATGCATTAAAATATAATCCATTTCAAATTGAAGACATGTTGTCCCCCTTTAACACATTTTAGAGAAATGACTAAGTAAATGGAGCCTCTGCCGCTGATACTTTCACTTTCACTTTGCGGCTGGTTACCGCGCGCGCGCGCTGCCGCAGCTCACCGGACGCGGCTGTTACTTACTGCAGGATCTCAAGCCGGAAGTTGAAATGCTCAGTATTTTAAATAAAAAGTGAAACTGCTTTGAATAAGGCCATGTCTAAAATTCAACAGACATAGCAATAGACCCGAGCTCATAGGTTTTATTATTATTGTTATTATTTTTATCTGACTAAACTGTACCGCTCTGTTTTGTGTTTATAGCTTTATATACTTATATATAATAATCATGTTCACTATCTTCATTTTCGCTTCTCTGCTCGCGTTGGCACACGGTGAGTTTTACAAACTTTCTTTTTCCTTTTTAATTAAGTGTTTATTTTCCATTAAGCATCGGGTAGTGAGATTTTTCTATTGTTGTTTATTTTGTTTGTTTTTGTTTGTATTCCTTCGTGTATAGTGGTACTGCATAGCCGGAGTTCCCTTTTTGTTATATACTCTCTCTCTCTCTCTCTCTCTCTCTCTGTCTCTCTCTAAGGTGTGTTGGTTGCAGATGTAGTTCTGTCCTGCTCCTTCATTGAGGAGGGAGGAGGAATGACTGGAGCTCACTTCATACGCTCCCCAGCCACTGTCGTACTAAGAGACCTTCCTATGAACTCTGACCTCTCGCCAGAAACCATCACCCCCTACATGCCTCCTACCATCCCTAACGCAGATGACCTTATTTTTGAGGCCATATGTAAGTTATAATACTATTGCCCAATAACTTGGGCTAAAAGTAATCTATTTTGTAACTGAAATCTGTTTTTGTAATCTCTGGTCATTTTGTCTCTTTGTCCTCTTCGTCTGTTGGCTTAGCTTCATCTGTGGAGATTCCTGAAGCCGAATCTCTTCTCCATGCTGACTGTAATGAACAGGAAGTGATATGTGAATTGAGTCATTATATTCCTCGTGGCACAAACCCGGATTCTGCACCCACTCATTTCATTGCTTCGGTTCAACTTGAAGGAGGAGGAGTCGGCTTTACTCTGGTGCTACAGACAATAGCCAATGTGAACGCAGAATCAAATACTGCATCATTAATACAGAGCAAACTTCAGCTTCCTCTCAGCCAGTGGGGAACTCTGATCACAGAGGGTATTATTCTGTTTGTTTGTTTGTTTGTTTGTTTGTTTGTATGTTTTTGTTTGTTTGTTATTATATCTAGAATTAAGCATACACATAGGAATATATTAATTGAGTCACACATCTAGGTTTCTGCTTGCCTATTCTAATTCTTGGGAAATATTGGTCAAGTGGTATTAGAAATTGCAGACAGTAAGGCCCCAGAGTGGCGCTGTGATAAAGTGATCACCCTACATTCATCTGGGGATCTCTAGTTTGATTCCCCGGTAATGCTGTAGCCTCTCGCAGCCGGAGGTCTAGAGAGAGCTGATTGGCTGAGCTCACTCAGCGGGGTGCTCTCACGTTAATCATGGCTCTGCGAAGTAGTGGATAGTGCTGTCCTCCGAGTGTGTTATACCAATGATGCGTGAGCAAGCAGTCCGAAAAGATGTGGTCAGCTGGCATTATATAATAGTTTTCAGGCCTCCCTGACTGACTGTTAGTAGTAGACTTAATGTGGGAGCCCCCGATTGACGGTCCGGGGGGGATTTGATACAACTAAATTAGAGAGGAAAAAAGTGTATACACTATACACTATATAAAACATATTCTATTACAGATTACAAAAAAAAAAAAAATCCATTGTATCACATCCATGGTATGCATCATATAATCCATGGAACCTACGAAGGAACCCACCGCTACCCTTCCAGTGTGCCAGACACCACAGCATAAATGCAAGGTCTGGCACAAGCGGAACCTAAAACATAGGTGGTTTTAATGTTAATGATTTTAAAGAATGACAGATTATTTCATCTCTCTTTTACTGTTTATTCTGTCACTTTTTTTCTGTCACTTTTGCAGCTGTGTTTGTGGTGTTCTCCCGCTCACCCTCCATTGCAGTCCCTATAGGAGAGGACATTGTATTAGATTGTGGTTATAGGCAAAGGGACACCCCCACAGAGCGAAATGTGGGTCTTGAGTGGCGGTGGCAGTACAGAGGACAAGGACGGACTATTCTGGATATGAAAGAGACTGAGGCAGGAACACTTGGTGAGTAAAGGGTTATTTATCTGTATCTAATAATGCAATAATTATTATGTGAGTCCAATAATCCAATTACTGTTTTCTGGCTAGCAGTGGAGGTTGATCGAGATGGAGCAAGTGCAAACTCAACTTTACTAGTCTTAAATGGAGATGCATCTTTGACCATGAAGACATTAAAGGTCTCAGATGAGGGTACATACATCTGCACTATTAACTCTGGACCCTTTCAGACCCAGCAAATAGTTCAGCTGAATATCATACGTAAGTGTCTTGCGAATATGTTGTCAGTGAAATGGCAAATGTCTGTTCTTTGGATGATTTTTGTTAAACGTGGCAGTTTCAACGGTCATTCTTGTGGTTATTATGTATTTATCTAATGTCATGCGATTCTGTTTCCTTTAGAACCTCCCAGAGTTTTTTTTGTAGAAAACAAAATAACATTTCAAGATGAAACACCAAAGAGACTGAGTTGCCACTGTGAGCGGTATTACCCCCTAGATGTAACGGTGTGTACTATGCAGTCAGCACACACGCTAATGATTCAGATATCAAAAGTTTTGACATGACCTGTTATTACATTGAGGATAACTAGCCTTTGGTTAAAAAATAAGACTATATCAAGTGCTTATGGCAGAGTTATTACGTGAACGGGACTACATGTGTGTAACCTACAAGGAACCCCCTTTATGCCATGCTCATTCTCTGGCAATTCATGACACCCTGAGCGATGAAGGTGGCCCTGGTCATTCCTCCTCAGCCACAGAACCTACAGTTAAATACTGTAAGCAACTCCAGATTTCACTTCCTTTTGTTCCAGACCAACAATGGTTTTTGAGGCAGTAAGAGACAACCCTTATAAGTAGTGCTAGTACTATACTTTATTAAGACAAAAAAAGTTTGTATTAAGTGACAAACAAACACTGTAAATTTTTCTTTTATGAGTTACCAATAATTAGCATTAATTTTGAGGCTAGTAATTCAATGCATGATTTATAGTGTACATGTTTATGAAAGTGCAGGCTT
The DNA here is from genome assembly GCA_011419295.1 of Clarias macrocephalus. Taxonomy (NCBI): domain Eukaryota; kingdom Metazoa; phylum Chordata; class Actinopteri; order Siluriformes; family Clariidae; genus Clarias; species Clarias macrocephalus. Next base: position 196,432 of record JAAGKR010000388.1, read on the forward strand.
AAGGTAGATTTATGGCTCTGCAGCAAATCACTGTAGGTCTTACATAGCTGCATACTCATTGTATTACATTTTTAGGGAGGTGCATGTGAGGTTATGCCATAGGGTACACTATGCCGTAACCTCAAACATGCCTACCTGTTAGTGTAACTACACCCAACCGCAACAATTGCGATTAGTAAACCTGGTAGTACCGCATTTATGGCTTCTTCTATACTTCCATCTTTTAACTGGAGTTTAAAGTTGAATGAACATGGACTAAACATGTTCGTAAACATGTAAGGATACATTTGTATGATTCATCTTCGATATATTACAAGGACTGACGGATGGCAGCAAATTATTTATTGGCGACAGGACATCTCTTCTGATGTCTTCTCTTTTTTCTCCTTTGCACTAATTTCACTAAAAGTAACTGTTGTTCAACTTCTGTCAGCTCCAACAAGAAAAAAATTTATAAACTGTATGCATGGATTAAAAACAGAGAGCACGGATTAATACACTGAGAACACAGATTACTTAAATTATGCTCTTTGTTTAATAAACCGTGAGATTATAAAATGTGCATAAATTTAATCTTCCTGACAGTATTACATGGATCGCTTTAATTTAATACAGGTTTATCTTGAAATTGAACTGAGATATGGGGATATACTTTGGGTTTTGTTAAACACAACAGTGTTATTTTGAGATGCTTTAAAGATCTTCAGTATTCGCTGGATATTCAAAGTTTCTTAAATCAGCAAATTTAAATGATAAAAAAATTAAGAATAATAAAAGACCTGGTGATGCTTATTCACCTTTTCTAAATGTAATTTTAAAAATTAATATTACCATGTTTCTTTAAGAAAAGTACAGCAATACTTGTTTATTACAGTTCTGACGTTTAGGAATCAGCTTGCTTTTCTTTGGCTCTGTGCAGGTGGAGTGGTTTTCACAACCCCCTTCTGTGACGGAGAACATCTCCCAAACAAAGGAAGCCTCTCTCTCCAGCCATCGGCAGCACAGTGATGGGACGTACTCTCTCTCATCCTTCCTCATTGTCCGCCCCTTGGAACACCCTCCTGGCACTGTGTTCACCTGTAGGGTCTCTCATGCTGCTCTGCAAACTCCCAGGGACGTTAGCCTGACAGTAGTCGCACCTGAGCCAGGTCAATTCACCAACCTAGGTGAGTAACGGATGGTTTGTATTTCATGGCGATAAACTTAAAAAAAAAAAAATAATAATAATAATAATAATTCAGCTTTTATACTTGTAGTATATACAGTTTATTAAGTTAAAAATATATGTATGGTCCATTTATATAGCCTAAATCCCTTTTTACACTACATCCTACATATATTTCCAGGAGAAAGCTACATATTATAGGTATGGAACATAAGCATACACAGCAAAAACGAAAGGTGCAGTTATGTCCATTTCAGTGTGGTATTTCTCAGAATATAGGAACTGTATTGTGTGAGGCTTCACAGTAATATAGGACATTTTAAGACAGACGCCTGTGAATTTTAACAAGAATGAAATGTTATTAGTTCCTAATACAGATCTCCTTTTCAATATCCTTCTTCTTCATGTATTAAGGTGGAGAATATAAAAAGCAAATTTTATTTAAAATGTGACACTGACAGACCTAAGCACAATACAAAGCATATATATATAGTATATTCTAATTATTTTAGTGAATAACTGCATTTATGCTACATATTGGTTTCTTTTATGACGATGTGTGATTATGTTCAATTTAATCTGAAAGCCTTTTTTCTCTCGATGAACGTCACAGGAGAATACTACTGGATGATTCTGGTGACACTGATTTTGTCGGTACTGTTCTTATATCAAGCATTCAGGTACGCATGTATACTACTTTCTACATCGTATACAGACTACTGTGTACTGATTATAAAATCTATTATTGTGAGATGTATATTAATTAAGGTGTGATCTGCTATATATAATAGCAATATAAAATTAAAAAGATGTATATGTATATTTATAGATCCTGAAGAGATGAAAGGGTGGCAGGGTGGCTCAGCAGGTAGAGCCGCACAACTCCAGCACATTAATCCTGAGGTTACTGTCTGGGCAGGTTGTGTGTTTGTGTTTGTGTGTGTGTGTTTAATCTTATTGTGCAAGTTTAATCTACTCCCATGAAGCAAAAAAAAATTTATTTACTTAGCTTAAAAAAAAAAACTAAAATACCCAAAATGTTTTCTTTTGGTTACTGTGGTCAGATGTTAGTGTTAGATTTTTATGTAGCATAGTATTAATTAGCTGCATAAATATCTGTCAAGAAAAGGAATAACTTTATTAAAAGAAGGTATTCACAAGGGCAATAAGTAAAAGTGTAAGTGTGTGTATGCGCATGCACCTACAGTGTATAGCAGTGCTCTCCAACCTTTTTTGAACCACAGATGTTTTATGTAACACAATTTTCCACCGACCACAAGACACAATAATGTAGAATCAGTGGGAGCCCTGAGCTTTTTTCCTTGCGACAAGACGGTCCCATAGGAGCTAATCACACCCAAAATGTATTGCTTATATCCAGTCTGCTCGATAATTTTGTTTTTGTTGCTGTTACTGCAGACACCCTGTTTCACAAAGATACGTTGTTCAAAATGGAAGCAGGATTTTTCATGTTTTTGCTGAGATCTCAGGATATTCTGCTATGATTTTAATCCACAATGTCTGAAGAGATGAAGTAGTCTCAAACACACTCTTAAGGCCACATCTATTGTACAGAGTGGGCCTGGAGCAGTTGAATAAATCTGTAAATTAGATATGACTCCTGGCAACAAGTTGTACTGTATATAGGCTTGGCATTTGCTTTTAAAGCTTTTTGTTAACAGTCTCAGAGTCTCCTCTGCTGTCTCATTGGGTATTTTCCCCTTTATCAAAGAAGCTCTCCAGAGGCATGTTTTTTACTTATTTATCTAGTGTTAGCTTGTAACATTAGCTTAATTTTATCCGCCATCAAAACCAATACAGCGAGAAATGTGGGAAAGAGGTACAGAGGGAAATGAATGGAAGATGATCTGATTATTTTTTATATTATTTATTTAAATTCTTTCTGTGCGGCCCAGTACCAGACCGAGGCCCGGAGGTTGGGGGCCACTGGTGTACAGTAAAGTAGCTACTGATGTATTATTGAAAATAAATGTACTTTGAAATAGGTGTATGTATGGATGCTGATTTAAGTTGAAGTAAGTTAAAATGTGAACACTGTAAATATATACACTTCTTGTCAAAAGTTGGACGCTCATGGACTCTTGTCAGTCTTTTTGTCTTTGTTGTTTTTTTTGTCAGTTTGCAACAACTAACCACATTATCCACAAACTAGGCTTATTTTAAGAAGAAAACTAATACTGCACAGCTAATAATTGTGACCGTAGACACAAGCTGATAATAGGGTTAACTCTTTATATGCAATTTTTTTTAAGTCATTTTTGAAAACATAAAGATGAGCTGCTGGTTCTAATGTCTGTCTTTTTTAAAAACATCAATTCCACCTATCCTAGAGTAAACACAGTAGACTGATTCAGTCTTTTTATTTTACTGATTACTTTCTCTCAAAATTTCCTTTACACAGTGCGCAAAATTACTATTTTTAAAGCACAAGTCACTAAACCTTTGACTGTTTCTATTTGTCTGATTTTATTTGCAATTTTTTTCACTTAAAGAAACAATAATACACAGTGCTTTTTAAATATCTTTATTGGCATCAGCAAAGGAGTTAGAGCAAATAGGCATGCTTCTGAATTCTCTGAGTTCTCTAAATAGTCATAAGTAATCTGCTTTACTATTAGTCAGTGATAAATCTTTTATAAATGGCATTTACATTTAGGAATGCGCCATACAATCTCTTTAAATCCACCAGCGAAATGGAAACTGAAAGCTCTTGCATTTGCACTGCATAGAAAAATAATAAAAATTTATGTATATTAAGGACATTTGATTTAAAATAGCGTACTACATGGCAAGTCAAACAACTTGTTTTTTTTTCCTCATCACATTTTCTCAGAAATGTAGCAGGTCATTGTATGTTTTGGCAGGCTCACAGATCTTATGGTTTTTACACTGTAGAGATTTCATGGAAGCGATGACATGGTCCTATTTGGCCTGTACACATTAGGCAGTAAGAGATATGATGATTCTTACAATGTGTCCAATCTTCCATGCAAGTGCTTAGACACAAATAATAGATAATACTTGTGTGTGTGTGTGTGTGTGTGTGTGTGTGTGTGTGTGTGTGTGTGTGTGTGTGTGTGTGTGTGTGTGTGTGTGTGTTCCTCTGTTTGAATTTTGGCCTGATTGACAAGTTTACTTTGGTTTGTGTAAGTCAGTTTATATAATTTACCTTTTTTTGTTTTGTTAGGAATTACTGATTTATTTTTCAGCTGACATACAGTATAAGTCTGCAATGTGTATGTATCCATGCCTTGTGTGTGTGTACTTGTATATGTGTGTGCGCATGAAGTTCCCAAACCAATATTTAAAAATTTCCCCAACATTTTTCCCCTCACATCCCTCTTCACCTCTACCTTTTTATTTCTATTGTCTGCCTGCTTATTTGTTATACAGCAAATAAATCAATGGAATATTTCTAATTAGATCTGAAAAAAGGATTTCTATCGGCAATGCTTGCAACAACAATTACACATACACAATAAAAGTAGGTTAGATTTCTTCTCGTGTATCTCATGTTGACACTAATAGATACAAGCAGATGGGGTGATGGCTATAAACATTGTGACAGTAGGAAAGAACAAGTTAAGTTGTATATATGCTGATTTATAGATCTGAGAAATTCCCAAAGACTAAAAAGTCAGCTGAGGACACTTTGGCCTTAGAAGTAGAAAGGGGTGGTGTGGTCTTTTGTCTTTGATTTCTTTGTCACTCTTTTTATTCACATTCTCTTACATTCCCTGTCACACCTTTGCAACAGTGGCTCACAGCATCCTACCCTTTCTCGAACTAATCACACAAACATGCATGGTCTATGTCCATGTGCATGCATGCATGGGTTTGTGTAGTATCTCAGGGTTTCTAAAACAGCAAGCTAGAGGAAATCATAATAAAAAATCAATGAACAGCATAGCAGATTAAGGGAGAACAGGATGCTTATGACTCTGATGACTACTGTCACATTGAGAAGTAGCAGATGGATGGAATGAGAGGCCTTGATAGTAAAAACAGAAAAGGAAGAGGATGAGGCATGGACTTTATGAGTGGGCTTTTCACTATGCTTTGTTGTTCTTCTGCTTCCATTAAAAGGTTTTCTTATGTATGTCAGCTGGGCGAGCTCATGAGAAGAAATACACTGTAAAGGAAAGAGGAAAAAAGGTAGATATAAGGAGGGCACAAGACAGAAGAGTTATCAAATTAGAGAAATTCATACATTTAAAATACCACAGATTCATTGTGACAGTGTGGCTGCTTTCTTTTATATCAATATCCCTAAAGGCTCACCAGTTTACTGGTATATGATTTGATCATAAATTGATTAATCAGCGTTAATGTATTATACTATGTGGTGTTAATGTTATGGCTGATCAGTGTATATTCTGTAAATTTGAGTTAATCCTTTTAGAACATTTTAATTAAAATGTAAGTAGTGTGTATCTTCATAAATCATTTTTACTCCGCAAAAAAAGGGTTCAGCTTTATTTGCTTAATTGCTTAAAATTATAAGTATAAATATAGTGGAACTTACAGAAGATTATTCCGACCACTATGACTCCAATAATACCCATCATAATCATCATCTAAAGTAAGGCAATAAAAACAGAGCATGTTAAGTGTTACAGTGTCATACATAAAAACAGTACATTGTTTCTAACCGCAGAGGAAATGGAATAAATGGTGTAACTTCATTACTATACGAGAGAGAGAGAGAGAGAGAGAAATCAACACACTGCCTCTGACTCATTAATTGGCACAGAGCACCAGAGAAAGAGAAAATCTGGTGATGGATGTTTAGGTTCTCTGTTTGAAACAACAGTTACTTGCAGAACAATATTTATAATGTAATGCATCCTTCTCCATACTCCAACTACTGCTGCAAAAAGTAAAACACATTTGAATGTTTAGTACATAGGATTCGATTTGGAACTCTTAGGATTTAATTACCCCCCTACCTACATGTTGTCAGTATTACATATGTTGCATAATATATGCAACTACTAGATAGCAGGTAAAAAAATTTAATGTCAGTTGCTCTCCTGTAATCTAACAGTGGGCTGCGGTCTATGCTAACAAACAATTATTTTTTTTTTATAGAACTACATCTGTCCTGTTATGTCTACTTTATTACTGAATGTGTTTTCTCCATGTATTTTATTATCTGTTTTTTGCCCAGCCTTAATATTCAAAGTCAATTAGTGATAGCATGCTAGCCAAAACACAGTTTCATCCAACAAAACCAAGTTTATAATATAAAATTAAAAGAGAGGGACTAATACACCTCTTTTTATCACTAGCCAGTTACTGTACGAGGGTGTTCAAGTCAAACCGGACTTTTGACTATGCAGAATAAAAGAAAACAGTTATGAGAGTTTAAAGAATCATTCCTCTTCATAATCCCCTGCTACACTAATGCACTCCAGCAGTTCAGTACACCAGAGGCCTGATCTCACTGTCTGCTTCACGTCTGAAATGCTGGCCTACCAGAAACTTTAATAGCACAAACATGTAGAAATGGCACAAAGGAAGGTCAGGAGCATACAGAGTATGTGGCAAAAGCTCCCAGCCGAGTTTTCATGGATGATTGCGCGTACAGTTCCCACAATGTGTCTCTATCTGTCCATTTTCAAGGATAAGGTGTTCCGCTCTGAATCTTTACGGGAATGACTGCAGTGGGCTCCGAGCCCTCACGGTCGGGACCACCATTCATGGATGTACAGCCTTCTTTACAACATTTGTACCATTCAAAAGAGTTACAGCGGATTAGACTGTCATCGCAGTACTCTGTTTGAAGTCTTCGGTTTATGCCTTCATTTCATCATCCCAGTTTGACTTGAACACCCTTCATATAATAAGTTAGTATATCTAATTAACTGGCTTTATAACTGGGTAATGATAAATTGGTTGAGGGTTTTCCACTACATTCCCACCAAATTGCCAAACAAATAAATGACTTACTTAGCCTTACTAAAATCCTACTCCTGAATCTATTTACTTTTATATTATCATACTGACCATAACTCCTATTCATTCACTGTAGATCATGTTGTCAGACTTCTTCCTAAAGTTTGCCCACATGATATACCTGAAGATGCCTGACGATTAGGTGTGATCGTTGTATGAAACTGAGCTGGCGTCTTTGGCAACAAATATCCTACAAAGTCTAGCCCAAATACACCTAACTATGAGTTAGTACTACAGGACTGTCAGGACGACTCTCTGTAGCTCAGGAACATTAGTTCTTCCTCCCCTGACTGAACAGTCCAGTCTTATTATTCTTACCAAAATATCCTACAAACTGTACATATAAGGACAATACACTCATCCATATTGATATATCTAAGTAAAGAGCTCAAAACACATCACTGAGTAATGTTTAATTAAGAAAGTTTTCCTGACATTAGGGAGAGCAAAACAGCCGAGGACTTTCTTAGAGAACGGAGAATCAAAGTCATAAAAAACAAGAGAAGACTTATCATATAGTTACAATACTACTGACCAATTGTATAACCTGAAAAAACTACAATCATACATAATTAAATACTTATAATTATGATTTGTACCTTAGTTAATGGTTTCATTTAACATGCCTGATGGTATCTACACCAACCGTTGTCATTTCCCTGGGGCTCAAATTTGCTCTCATTAAAAATCACCACACACACACACACACCCACACACACACACACACTCACACAGACACGGTGCAGTATTTGGCTCCAGAGATTAGGATAAGTAGAGGGAGCATGAGTAAGAGGTTTTCTTGCTGTTCATCCTCTTCCATACACAAACTCTCTATTTGCTCTCTTTTCTTTATGTTCTTTCTTCCTCACTCTCTCTTTCTCTCTCTCTTTCTCTTCCATTCTTATAATCATTTATCCCTGTGCATATATATGCATTAACTGGTATCAATAAAAAAACATGCAACTAAATATAAGCCATTCATTTATATGAAAATATAAAATATAATCAAATAATAATACATTTCAGTGAATGTTTCAGCTAGAGGTTCAGATGACATTGTGTTCGCTGTCAATCATTCTCACCTTACAGTTCTTCCACCAGTACTTGTTCTTCAGCTTGGCAGCACAGCTCTCAAACTGAGAGGCTCCAGCCTGCAATGCATCAGCCCTATCGTCCAGCTCTGACAGTTTCTGGTCCCGCTCCAAGACTTTATCCACATTCACACGCATAATATCAACAACCTTTACAGAAAAGCAGATCATTAGGGAATTTTATTATCAATGACGATTCATTATTGCATTTGATTTGGTAGAAGATAACTATGGTTGGTGATTATTAATGAACGTTCTATTGTAGGACTTAATTCACAGTTAAACCAAGAATTCAAGACTTTATAATTATAATTATCTATCTGCCTGTTCTTTGACTTTAATAAACTGGTCAATAAAGCTTTGCCAATTAATAATTCCAGCAGATTAACTTCATAAGATGATGCATAAAAGAGTTCTGGAATTGAATTGCAGATTACAGTTCTTGTCGGTCAATATGCATAAACATCATAGATGTGCCAATGCAATATGAGGCTCATGGTTAAAAAAGAAAAAGCGGAGAGAAAAAGTACTTAGAATAGGTTTTAACTGAATATTTGTAGACTCTAAAAACACCACCAACGTCATTGATCAATGACAACCTGCTCTTCTGAAGGCCAAAATCACAAGGTCCAGTTTTCATTTGTTACGATATACATTAAAAGCTTATGGAGTTCATTAATAACAATATATAAATAGATGGTCAATGTCCATATATTAATTTACTACATTTACAAAATAATAGAGACTACCTACTCTGCCCGTCATTATAAATGAAATAATTTAAAAAGTATTTGTGAAAACTGAGTTTTAAATACATGATATTCCCTTTTCCTCTTTCCTCCCTTCTTCTTCCCCAGCGATGCTCACCTCTTCCACCTGCGCCTGTGTCTGCTGTAGTCGACGATTGCTGCTGGTGTTGGGAGGAGGGGCAGGAGGGCCTGGTGCGCCATCTGCCCCGGGAGCACCAGGCGCTCCGGGAGCTCCTGCAGGAGCTGCAGCATCTGGAGCTGGCGCTGACCTGAACAAGAAGCCATCAGAGAATTAACGCATATCATGAGTGCATTGCAATAGGAGTGTCAAACTCAAGGCCTGGAGGGCTGCGGCGCTACAGAAATCAGTTTTTTCTTTCTCTATTTAACATGCCATATTATCTTATATTTATCCCAGAAAGCTCTTACTAATTCGCTTATGACTGTGTGTTAAATGAGGCAGAACTCTGCGGTGCTGTCGAGCACATTTTAAATATGTCGTGCTATTTCTAAAGTGACGCTGTATTGGACACTGGAAGACTATGAATAATGAGGACACCAAAGCACAGTCATCAGTCACGCGCGAAGAACATTACTGCACTGATCCCCAGATCTCACTCAAAAGTGCGCATTTTCCCAAGAGGGTTAATTATTCTCATACATATTCCTATATATGAGTGAATATGTAAATATTATTTTAATTAGTGAAGCAACACAAATAGTAATGGACATCACAAATGATATCAATGATATCAAATCACTGGTAACAAACATTATCCAACGTTATACTGGATTATATATTTTTTTTCTCTCTCCCTGAGTAGGACAGCTCAGCTGCTTACGTGCTACAGTAATGAATGTTGTGTGCTACAGCAGCAGTGTGACATGCTCAGTGGACCTGAGAATCTTCTGCAAGTCCAGAAATGCGTAACATAATACACCTGAGGAAAAAACAAGTAACTCGGGTGAAAATAAATTAGAATAAATGACACTAAAAAATGTTTTTTTTTTTAAAAACACAAATAAATAAATACATACATACATACCGAGCCCCGCAGGAGCTGCTGTGTGTGTGTGTGTGTGCGTGTGTGTGTGTAGTAGCAGATGTCCGCATTGATACTCACATGCTCTCTGCAGCGCTTTCGCCTTGGCGGAAAAGGACGGAGATATGAGGGGTTTTAAGTCAACGAGGTGGAGGAAAGGATGATACGAGTCCCCCGGGGCTGTGCGGTGAGAGAGCTGGACTCGAGCTGTGACGGGACGCCGCGCGATGACCAACGCAGCTCAGTGCTGCAGCGCGCGCATCAGCCCGAGTGGCGCATTACGAGCTACTATAATTCACCCAGAACGGAGTGTCAACGCACACGCGCGCGCACAGACAAGATGTGTCCGGAATAAACACGCGGGGGAAAAAAAAGATAGAAGTCAGCGCAAAAGAAACCATACGCGGCTCTGCTGTTTCGAATTCTGAGTAAGCCCGTCTTCTTCTTCCTTCTGGATGCGCGTGTGTGTGTGTGTGTGTCTGAGGCTTTTGGACTAGCGCAGGACTTTCTTCTCAGTACTGCAATGATGCGTCGCCCCCCCCCCCCCCATCCCCCGCCCTTCTCTCTCTCTCTCTCTCTCACTCTCTCTCTCTCTCACTCTCTCTCTCTCTCTGCGCTAACACGCCTGGGACGCACAGAGTGTTGAGTTTGCTGTTTTTGCCCTGTCTAGAACGGTCTCCCCCACTCCTCCTCCTTGTCCTCCTCCCCTCCCCGTGTACGCTGCTGCTTATAAAGCACTGTTCTCGAAGCAGTTTTCGCCATATCCCATACTGCACCTGCCCGAAACACTGCGTTTTATACATCCATCCTGGAGAAGGAACAGCAACACAAAAAAAAAAAAAAAAAACACACACACACATACATATTGAATAAGTAAAGTTGCACTCAGCTGCTTCAGCTCCTGGCATCATTTCATATTTAATTACATTATACAAGGAAAGGAAGAGGTTTCCATGGAGAATTCACAGTCCTGGCATCATCCTGCGAGGTTCGCACTGCTGCACTAAAGACAAATCACTCAAATTTGAAGCCAAACTGAAATTATTAGTCTCTAAGATTGAGTCTCAAAGAATGTATGACTAATTCTAACAATAAAACAATTGTTTCAATAGGAAAAACTGAAAATAATATTGTTTCAAAATACTGTTTCCATTTACCATGGTCCATGGTTTGATCATGAGCTTGGGTTGTGAGTCTGTGCTGCGTGGTTCTCCTCATGTCTGTCAGGTTCAGCTGTTTCTTCCCACCTCCAAAAACATACTGGTAGGCACAGTAGATACTGTAAACTGCCTCTAGGTGTAATTTCATGCCACTGTAAACCCTGATGAGTAGATTTTACTCAAAGCATTTAAGAAAAGCAATTGTCTAAAATTATTTTTGAAAAGTTTTGAAAATCAGTCTTTTATATTGTCGTTTTTACATGCACACACATGTACAAATGCATAACTGTAAAATGTACTGAGCTTTATAGTTACTTCGAAAGGCCATTTTAGTTTAAACTATAATGTAAAGAACTGCAGACTGAAATTCTTTTTCTCACTTATATCCTGTTAAGGAGCATGGTCAGCCATGATACAGCGTCCTTGTAGCAGACAGGGTTAATGGACTTAGTGTGAGCAGCTCAGCAGTGTTGACCTTCTGATCAGTACACCAAAGCCTATACCCTATAGTGAATAAATAGTGGGAAATAAAAGATAGGTATGCACTTTTTCTTTATTCTAATCTTGTATTTTTTATTACCAAGGTTAAATTCAATTGCAACCTTGTGACTTGCAATTTCATTGACATTTTTAGACAGTTATTTGGTATTTCTTCATTGCACTAACCAATAGCAATTTCTAACAAGACTTTGAATAAAAACATTCAACATGAACCCCTTTCTTTGCAAAAATATTTTTTGAAATACAAATTCTTCAACATCACTTAAGCACACTGCTCTTTAGAAAGGTTTCAAGACCAGAAAACATTTCTAACAAGATTGTGACAGTGAACTAGCACACTGAGCAGAGAGAATTTAAAAGAGATCCTACATGCCCTACCACACACCAATAACCCCAAGTCCTTTTAAAGACGTGGTTCTGTTTTTATCAATATACCCTACTGAAGTTCACAATCCTGCTCATAGCAGGTTTTTTTTTTTTTTTGGTTGTTATTGTTGCTGTTGTTGCAGTATGTTGTGCTGATCTTATAAATTTGGCTTTGTCCAAAAATATATATATTAACAACACTTCCATATTGACATTATTCACATTAGCACTATGTGCAGTTTTTGTTTCAGTGAAACAAAGCATCTCAGGAGCTCAGTAGTGGCAAAAACGGTATAACTATTGGATAGGTATTATAGAACTTTGGGCCCTTGTACGAAATAGCTCTGTCACCTGCTGTAGTTTTTATAATATGAGATACCGACAAGCAGCCTGCACCATTTGAACGAAATAGTTGTGACAGACCATAAAACACTAGCAGTTCACTCAGGTACCATGGTATGAGACCATTTATTGATTTATAGGTCATATAGTAAAATGTTTAAATCAATGCAAAATTTCACTGGGAGCAAATGCAGTTACATTTATGGCATTTGGCAGACACCCAAACCCAGAGGGAAGTACATTCTGTCACATTATACATCTGAGGTTTAAGGACCTTGCTCAAGGGCCCAATAGTGGCAATATGGTGGTTGGAAGGGTCTGAACCTGGGACCTGCCAGTCAGTCGTCCAATGCCTTAACCACTGAGCTACCAGTGCACATGTGCAGTGGGGATAAGATAAAGTTGATGTGCTCACATCTTCTGGTTCTTGTGAGGACTGCTCTAGATTGCTGCTGCAATCTGAACTGGCACATGTTTATGTACCATCACTAAGGTCTTTTACATGAAACAGATTACTGTTTAATCAGAAAGCTTACTTCTACCTGTATGTGGTCCTAGTACCAGTGCTGCTGTACTCTCAAACTTAATGTGATAAGCATCCAGTGAATAATGTTTTTCACATAACCTTATTAAGCTGGTGTCTCTCATCTGCAACTTCCAAGTTTCCAAGTTTCTGGGGGTGCACATCACGAATGATCTGACATGGACCACAAACACTACCTCCATAGTCAAGAAGGCACAGCAAAAACTCCACTTCCTCCAAAGGATGAGTAGAGCTGAACTTCCACCTTTTCCACTCACCACCTTCCATAGATGCGCTATTGAAAGCATCCTAACTTGCAGCCTCTCATTCTGGTATGGGAACTGCACTGCTGCTGACCAGAAGGCTCTGCAGAGGGTGGTGAGGACAGCTGAGAAGATTACCAGATCAGCCCAACCAGCCATTAAAGACTTATATTCGTCCTGCTGCAGCAAGAGGGCCATCAACATCATTAAAGACCCCACACATCCAGCTCATGACCTGTTCACCCTCTTACCATCAGGCAAACGCTATCGCAGCATGCGCTGCAAGACCACGAGACTAAGCAACAGCTTCTTCCCTCAAGCCATCAGACTTATCAACTCCTTCAAAATGGTACCATAGACATGTTTATATTTAATATAACAAAATCATAAATACCCATCATGTATCTCTTTGCTACTATTTAGCATTTGCACTTTACATCACGCACCTTTATGCACTCAATTCACTGAAACATTCAAGTGGCAATCTACAATACTCTAAATGTCTCAGCTTACTGGTTTACTGTTATAATTTGTGTGCACTCCTGCTACTTGTTGTGCTTGTACGTTGTTTGTGAGTTTTTGCGTTACTTGTTTGTCTAGAGGTTTTTTTCTTTTCTTCTTACTTTATAAAATCCTTTTCTTTGCATATCTGGAGTATGAAGAACGCAATTTCGATCCGCTGTGTGAATTCTGTTTACGTGGTGTATTGACAATAAAGTTCACTTTGACTTTGACAACTGTGTGTCATCATCATAACAGCAGAAACTAATACAATCCTTACAAATTCTGTTCACCAGAGGAAGCATGTAGAGAGAAAATAGTAATAGGCCTAAAATCGAACCCTGTTTAACACCAAACCTTGCTTTAGTACACGTAGAATAGTACCATTTATATCTACAAACTGAATCAGTCAAACAACCTGAGCCACTGTTAACTTGCCTCCTACAACATCTATCTATATGCTCAATGGTGTCAAAAGCTTCTCCTAACGTCAAGCAACACAAGAAAGTTGACACAGCCCTGATCAGAGGCCAGTAGTAGCTCATTTACCATTTTAACCAGCACTGTCTCCGCGCTATGATGAAGCCCAAATCCTAACTGGTACATTTCATGAATGGTAAGTTAAGCCTTTATTTGTCTTTCGACCTCTGAGCCACCACTGCCCCTGAATGTTACTCCTATGTAGGTATGAGCATAGCTACTGTGCAATAATCGTTTTGAAGATCTTTGGGGGGTATTAATTTCTTAATTAGAGGTTTAATAAATGTTTTTTTTTGATAGATTTAGGCAGGTGGCCATTGCCAAGTGAAGAGTTGACTATTTTTATTTTTTTTTTTTTTTTCTGGTACAGTATTAACTGTTTGAAAAAATTTTTTTGTTATGCCTGGAACACTGCTTGTCCAATAATATTAGTTGAGATAAAGAATTACATCCCAAAAGCCAATTGAACAATGCAAAACGTTTGTCAAAGTAAAGAATTCTGTTGACTGGTATTAACTGGTTACAACAAGATAAGTAAGTAGTGAGTGTGATGGTTAGGAGAAAGATTTCCCAAAACACAATTTGAAGAAGATTATTTCTGACCAGTCCATCTCTTCCGAATAACAACCCTTCATAAAACAAAAATTGCCATTTTATTTGCTTACAAGTAAAAAGCTTAATATTTTATCGATTACTAAATGTGCCCGCGACTTCAATTTATTTAAAAACGCCAGCTGTTGAATTTTGGAATAAACAAAAATTTTTAGGCGTTACAGTGACGTGCACGGAATGAAGATGTAAGTACAAATTTAAGTAAATTTCAATTGCACACTCATAAGCATGTATTAAAAATGTACAGCACCATCTGTTACATTTTGAGATGAACCAATTATTTTTTTATGATGAGTGCGTTTTCCATTTAAATTTCAAAGTAGCATATCTTCTCTTCCCGTGAGCTGTTTGCAATGAAATATAGCCTATATGTTACCTCAGGCTCGCCATATACACCTGTGAAAATCGCATTAAACATCGCTAAGTAGTTTTTACCTAATATGTGCACAAACAGACAAAAATTCCAAAAGCCATCTTGATGTGTTCGATTAGACCCCCCCCCCCCCCACCCAATTTTTTTTTTCAAAAATCTTACATAAACATGACCAACTTTACAGTTTTTATGTATAGATTATTTAAACACATTTTGTCTAATAAACTTTTGAATCTTCATAGATCAACTTGGGTTTTTTCTTCCATGTTATAGATGTGTCATAATACATGACATAGTATTATTGATAAAGTCATGTAGTATTATATAACTTAAAAGTCTGGAGCAATTAGGCAACAATGTATTTAAAAGTACAAATTAGCCTCACATTTCTGAACATTTAAGAGCTGATGTTAAATGTGGATGTTATTTTTTTTTCTTCAGTGTTTTCAGTTGATTTCCATGGACTCTTGACTTCAGATGAGCTCATAAAAAAGTCTAGTGGTGATGGATCTAATTGTATTCAATCTTCTTTTGTTAGTTTCAAAGTAATCTTGGGTTTGGGTTAAAAATAAAAACAGAGGCAAATGGAATATAAGGAAAAATACATATTAATCCAGAGTTTTTGGGCACCCTGTATATACACAGCTCTATAAACTCCCCTAAAGAAATCAGGAAACCAAAACATCAATGTTTTAAAAATTTATTAGCCTATTTAAAATCTAAGTGATAATATGAAAAGAAAAACCCACCACCATATGAAATTGGCAGACAAGGCATGTGATTAACATTGAGGAAATGGGCAGGGTTTTTTTTTTTTTTTTGCTGCTTATATACAGAACATTTACACATTATACACAAGCTGAGTAAAAATATAGGCAATCTTTCTACTCCTGAAATCACCAGACATTCATGTTTTTACAAAAATTGCGTAATATATAATACCTTAAACACAACAAATACAGTGTACAATATCAGACTCCCACTTTCTCCAGAAATACAATTATTAAAAAAGAAAAAAGTTTTTTTTCTCTTGCTTTACAGCATTCAAATTGTCTGTGGTAGACAGAATATTAGGTTTATTACAATCATACAAGGTACAAAAATGGTTTCCTAATAAATATAGTTACCAAACCATAAGCTGGCAGAAATGTAACAATGCAATAGTTCATATGGTAGTGTCTTCATTGCCAGCATATAATCATGCATGAATTGTGCAAGACTGATGTGTCTGTTGTGCATTAGTCAGTTTCACCACAAGTCTGTCAGTAAAATCAAAATACTGCAAACAACTTATGGACAGAACATTTAGCTCACAACCCATCGTTCATTTAACACAAATTTGAACCGCACAGACAAAAAGGAGTCTAAAGGCACCTATTATATGACTAGGTAACCTTGCCTTTATCAGGACACTGGAGTTCAGGTCTCAAGAAATGCAACGAAAACAAGAACAATTTGAAATAATATTAAAGAAGCAGATTGGTTTCACACTGGACAGAACAATGCATGTAAAAATATAAAATCATGACAGCATAAAGTGCAAGAACTTTCGAGCACTGGCTCTGTCAACAGGACAAGGCATGATCTTTTTAAACATCATGGTTACTCTAATTGGAATACTGGTTATATGTGGTAAGAAGGTTTTTGTCCATTTTTGCAAGCCCTGTCTCTCAGTTCAGATTTTATCCCTCTGACACACAGTGCTTTTACAAAATCTTATTTGGCAATATCAAATATTTTCTTCCCCGAGTTTGGTGCACTGTTGACTGCGTATGACTCCATATGGCAAATTATTGTATTTACTTGCAACCACATAATGGAAGATGAGATGAAATTAATGCCAGTAAGTATTGGGTGTGCCAAATAATTTTCACATTTATTTTTCATTAAGGTTTCATTTATCATGAGCTAGGTTTGTCTAGGTGTATGATGCATACTGTGCATCTTTTTAATGTAGTTGGAGTTTTTCGTAGGCACAAACGGAGATGAAACAATGCAGGAAAGATTTGTGAAAACCTATGAGACAGATGCTGGAAAAAGCAGCAAAGTCATGTGCATCACAGACGTAGTGTATTTGAAAAATTGGGACAAAGCAGCAAGTTGGCCACTGTAATTTTCCCCTTCATCAGCTTTGAAGTGTACTCAAGAGAACAATAAGTTTGTCCAAGTAACCAATCCAGTACAGCACTCTTATTAATAAGAAAAAATCCAGCCCCGTTAGTGCACATTTAAACATCCTCATGCACCTTCAGCCAACTAGTCTGTTGTGGCGCAGCTCAACTTTTACACAAAGATTTTTAGATGACTTGGTCCCACACTGCACTAATTTAAAATACCAAAAAAAAAAAAAAAAAAAAA